>JAQQZY010000001.1:36590857-36609993 GCA_030068375.1 Ostorhinchus rueppellii
TACACACACACACACACACATATTAGAGTGGTCCATGGAAAAATAATACATTTTAAATACATTTTATTATAATTCAACTCCACAAGTTTAAATCTGTTTCTTTCATTAGCACCATTTATGATCAGATTAGCAAACACTAATTTTTCCTCTGTCACTGATAGTATAGTAAGGATGCACTGATACCACCTTTTTCCAGACTAAGTACATGTTATTCTGTTTGAGTACTTGCCAATACCAAGTACGATACAAGTACTTAATAATCCAATTACAGTTCCTCGCTCCTTTTGAAAATGTGCTTTATTGTCGTTGTCATTAGTCTGAAACAAAGTGCTGCTACTGACAGTTAATGCACTGGAATGAGCGTTTCTCAATCAGTCCACCAGGGGGTGCTGCTCTTAAATGGTAATTGGACTGGACTTCTATTGCGCATTTTCGACACCTTCATGGTGCCACAAACCAGTAGGCGGCTGCTGCCATGCAAGGCACTGCCCCAGACCCTACTAGGTGTAATTTAGGGTTCAGTGTCTTGCTCAAGGACTCTTCGACAGCTGGAGCCAGGATTCAAACCTCCAACCCTTTGGTCATTGGACGACCCATTCTACAAACTGAGTCAGAGCCCACTTATAATTAACCATACTGGACAAATACAACGAAGAAAAGTAAAGTTTTTTGAGAAGAAGAACAAAGTCAGTAATGGCAAACATGGAGACAACACAGGTAACACGAATGTGGATACTAATGCTGCAGCATTTCCACTGGTAAGGTTTAAATGTGAAGCTTCAGGAGGTAGGGAAAAGAGAAATGAGTATTAAGTTTCATTTTCATCTCTGTCACTTCGAGCCCTGGGTATTTCTCATAACTATGTCAGTAGTTTTTCACTAACTCGTACAGTCGCTCTTTGAACAGATCCTCTACCTCCCCAGTTGATATTCTCCATCTGGGTACGCATCCAACAGCACCTGGAAAATGGACAGAATTCCGTACGCAGAGGATGGACCAAACACCCCGTCCATATCTGTTTGTGTCTTTAACGATGTTACTTGCAGTCAGCATTACTTTAGTCACCGTCATTTATTTTGAAAAATCTCCACATTGCTGACATTACTGCTTCACCATGTACCTGCTGCACTTAACTGTGAATGTCACGCTGCCATAAGTGGTATCAGTGCAGTTGTATCACAGTACTTTAAGGAGTACGAGTACACGTAACTCACACTCGATATCAGATCCGACACAAGTATCTGGTATTGGTGCATCCCTATAGTATAGTATAGTATAGTATAGTATAGTATAGTATAGTATAGTATAGTATAGTATAGTATAGTATAAACTGGATTTTGTTTTGTACTCACATATGTATGTTTGGCTCATTCTGTTAAGAACAATCCATCACAGGAGATCAAAAACCATACACATTGTATCTGATCCAGTCTAGGAGTCAATTAATGATGAGTATACTTCTTTACATGAAGTGTATACAAGTAATGGGGGATACCATGATGAGAAAGAGAGAATTTAATACAAGAAGAAAAAGAGGGAAAAAAAAAAGAAGGTGGCTGGTGGAACTTGTAGATGAACGCACATCATGACTGAGTTGCAGTGGTGGGCTGCCAGCAACTGAGACAGAGTTAAGTGGCAAATTCAGATTTGCTGTAAATAAGTGGCTACTTGTTTCAGAAATTATGCAGAGGCGTGGGTGTGTGTGAGTGTGCGTGAGATGCATAGTGATGATGGAAATCAGAAATGTAACGAGCTGGTGAGTAGGGGGGCTGGCTTTTTCCAATTTAGACAATAGGCTCATCCAGTAAATAGTCTTTTGTGTGCTTTTTATTGCAATTCCCTTTTTAAAAATTTGGTTTTGTACCACACTAATGCCACTGTAAATCAAGCATTTACAATCACCTCTATCCATAATAATCTAAAGAGACATTAGGACTGACATAACACATTAGGGACAATAATCATTGAGGCTTTCTGGACAGTATATTAGGCGACACATGTGCTGCTAGAAAGTGTAAAGTGGAAGCTGGGGACACAAAGCACAGGTGTTGGGCTGACATCCAGTGAAGAGAAAGGATAGAAAAAAAGAGATATATGAAGAAATGGAGAGGATAAGGTGAGTAAGAGATAACAGAGGGAGTAGTGAGGGTGCAGAAAAGAACGACTTATTCACAAAAGGCTCTTAAATTGTAATCAAGCCAACTGACAAAGTTTCAACCCACATTCTGGCAGGCAGTAGTACACGTACACACATACACACACACACTGGCTGGCAGAACATCACATTATGGCACCTAGATTATCCAGCAGGCATCTGGTGAGGTAGCTAACACGCTCTAGCAGAGCATGCAGGCTAGGCCATATGCGCGCATGTGTGTACAGTATGTGTGTGTGCATATGTGTTGCCGTGTGGGTTGGGATGTGCGTGTCAGGTGTCTGTGGGGACAGCTGCTCACTAAATAGTATTATTGTGTCTAATTGGGGATTACCAACTCAGTGTGTGCTGGTGAAACATAATTCGTCTCTGCTGACAGGGCACAGAAAGAGGGGACTCGTGGGTGACGCTGACTTTAACCTGTGAAGTGGAAATCAATGTTTTTCAATGACATTTGAGCAAAAGAAAAAAATCAGTAAATTTTTAAAGATAAATTCGTTTTTGGACAGCTGGTAAAACTGGCAGTTTACCACAGACTATATTGAAGAAGTGGACAGAGCCTCTGTAATGTCCCCCAGTGGTTCTTGGACTGCTGCCTCGAAACCAGGAAATTGCAACTTGGACATCCTCAATTAACTCTTTAGAGCCAGAAATGATCATATTTGGACAAAATGGCAAGGCTGAGGAAGTGCAAAGAGTGATCATTGATGTGTAATAAGTTAGATTCCGGACGCCAAAAAAAATGTGCGTTGTTTTCAGTGTAAAGCTGCTCATTGGCACTTAAACCAAAGACAGTTCTGCTTTCTGGGTTACTTCCATATTGTGTGACCTATTGCACAGTCTGTAGGACAGTCAAAAGTTTTACAGCTGTCTCTTATCATTTTTGTTGATGGTCAAAAAAAGGGTTTTTAGAAAAAAGGGGATATTTTTTTCATTGTAGTGCCACCAGTGATCCTGCAGCTCAACCATTTTGTCCAAATATGGTCTATTCTGACTCCAAAAAAAACAAAAACATGATGGTGACCAAAATACACTTCCTGCCTTCAAAACAACAAAAGTGAATTGGAAACATCACAAACATTCCATTCACCTTTTAAATACATGCTGTGGAGCAAGATAATGCCAGCTTACCAAAAGACAGTCCTTCCAGAAAAACGCAATTATACGATCACATAATTCAATGAACAATCAAGCAAATATTGCACATAATGCAGGGGTCCACACATTCACAGTGTGTGCACATTCACCGTAATAAAAGCATATATATGCAAAATATACAGGGCTCCCATGATCCTCGCATTTTTCTGCATAAAGTTTAAAAACTATTGCATTGTAAGTTGACAGCAGTTACCATTTTCAGTGAGCTGGAGGTGCTGCCATGAAACCCTCCCTCATCCCAAAGCACTCACAGGAGGTCAGTGTTACAGTAGCCTTATGCAGCAGTCCGAGCTGTCAGAGCAGGGCCCTCCGGCCTGGGGCCGATGTTAAGTTCTACGTTTTAGGGCTAGGGAATAACCAGATTATGACACATTAACCTGCATCAAACAGGAAATTCACCAATAGGAGTCCGATCACAGCATAGAGGACACCCAATATTCCACATCCATACTGCTAATGAAAAGCACATGCATGCTCTCGCTCTCACTTAGAGTGGCATGTAAATGTTTTTTCGCTGTCACACTAAAATAAATCATTGCATTTGAGAAGGGAGTCTGAAAAAATAACAAAACAACAATGAATATGAACCAGGGTAAGACCAGTTACCTTCATTGCTCACATTGCCATTGACTGTGACTCTTTTTGGAGCATTCAGATTATTTATGGTCATTCATTCATTCATTCATTCATTCATCCATCCATCTTCTGAACCTGTTTTATCCTCACTAGGGTCACAGGGTTCGGTTGGAGCCTATCCCAGCTATTTAAGGGTGAAGGGAGGGTACACCCTGGACAAGTCGCCAGTTCGTAACAGGGCTGACATATAGAGACACACAATCACTCTCAGATTCAAACCTATGGGCAATTTAGATTAACCAATTAACCTATCGGTGCATGCCTTTGGATTGTGGGAGGAAGCCGGAGTACCCTGAGAGAACCCACGCAGACACGGGGAGAACATACAAACTTCACATAGAAAGGTCCCACCCCCATTGACTGGTGTTGGAATTGAACCCAGGACCTTTTTGCTGTGAGGCATGACTGCTATCCATTCCAAGACTGTGGATCTAAAAAAAAAAAGCATTAGTCAGAAAGTTATTTTGATGTGATGTAGAGTATGTTTACTTCTTGTATGTTTGGTTGTAATTTTCATTTAGTAATAGCCGAGATAGAACAGGGTGTGAGAGAAGAATCAGTTTTTCCAATTCCCACATATTATTGCAACTTCATGCATTTTTATTTATTTATTTATTTATTTATTTTTTGCGAATTCCCACAATTTCATGACATAAAATCAGATAAAACCCTCACATATTCTATTGTATAATCAAGGATTTTGCCCTCATTTTTCTGATGGGACTAAAAAAGAGTACACAGTAAATACATTTAAAAAATAAATAAATAACAGTCTTTCTAATGTAAGTTATTTACCATAATCACAGTTTAAAGACTGGTGTGTTACTTTAACAGACTATTCCAATGGAATATATTTTTTAAGTCCGTAAGATAATTACAATATTTCTGCTTTGGTTTCGCTGTTGTTGCCCCTTTCATTTCCACTTGGATTTTTGAGAAATTTTGATGTGATATGTTTTAGTCTAATTTTGTGTAGGGACTGAGTGGCAGTTAATCATTGTTATTCACTCAGCTCAATCATATTTAGATGATATAATCTTCTCATTATTGTTCTCTAAATTACATGCCCAAGTAGCTAATTCTTACCAAGATGTTAAAAATATCTCAAACAACCAAAATGTAATTTGCTTTGAGCATCACTATTATTCCTGGTAACAATTGCAAATAGTTGCAGACCTACTTTAAATTTGTCTAATTTTTCATGTCATTGACTTAAAGACTAATGTTGTAAAGAAACACTGTGTTTCAGTTGACCTCAGCTTTATTAATGTTCTATTTTTTCCTGTTTTTTTTTTTTTTTTTACCTCATTTTATCTATGGCGGACTGTGGATACGTTAATGTATGCAAAGTCAAGTCTTCAGTAAATATATTGTATCTCAAGAGACTGATTAGTTTGTCGTGCATTTCACCATATGTTGCTATGCTTCTTTCAGTTGCTTAGGTTCACACAAATATATTCTCCACTATTACTCCTAAAAATACACTCCCACTGCATCTTACTTCCTCTCCCAGAAATTTCAGTGATCCTCTGCGTCTGCCTTCTCTATGAGAGAACATTTCTATTCATACGGAGTGAAAACACGCAATCCTGTGCTCTTGTACATGTGTGTGCTGGTACGTGGCCTACCAAACGCCAACGCATAAACATGAACATACACAAATCAGGCATGGCCGTGTACACACACCCCACACACTTTGATCTTCACAGCCACTGTCCTCATAAGAACCTCCACCAACAATCGGTGAGACAAATCGCTATGGGATCTGCCTCTGTGTCTCTGAACAGCCAATCATACAGTACCTATCCGTCTAAGCCCTGACACACGGTGATGTAAAAATAACACAGCAGCACTTAAAAAGGCACCAGGGGAAAAGGGAGACAAGGCAGCCAAAAGCACTTCTGTTTATTTCTAATGGGACACCCACATAAGCCAGGAAAGGGGATATTTGTCACAAATCCACAGGGAGAAAACATTTCAATTGACTGCCATGATTGACTCATTGCCTGCCAAGACCAAAGAACAAATATATAAATAAAGCAGAAGCTAAATATTCTTTCAAAAAGAAAAAGCGAGGCTTGGCAATATTACACAGGGCAAAATTAATACAGCGGGAATTTACAACAAGAAAAATTTACAGTTGCAAAGGCATGTGCAAATCGATGTAAACTGATGAAGGTGTTTATCTGCATGTCGGTTTTCAGCATATGTGTGTGTGGGCGCTTTCACACCTCAAACCTCTTCTAGTCCAGATTTTTCAGTCTGATCCAGAATGAATTTTCAGGTGTGAAACCTCCCCCAGAGCATGGTATGGGCCAAACAGCCACACTTTGGTTCGACCTAGAAAGGTGGTGCTGATCTGGATGAAATGAAATCACAGATAGCTTGGATGGTTAAGACCGATTATAGGAAGTTACACAATACTGTCATTGGCTAAATCAACTACATGCTCATGGATCTTTTTTTTTTTTTTTTTAATACACCATTCAGTGTTGAGTACAGAGGGAATGCAGATGATGTAAAAGTCAATGCATTCAGCTCCAATGCTGTTAAAACACAAAACGAATGAAATGGAGCCGTTTCGTAATTGCAAGGACAAGTGCCCACTCAATCTGATATGTGACAGAAATTTCCTTCACCTATTCATTTCAATATAACACTTAACACAAGCACTGTTTTATGTGCTGGTAAGTTAACAGCTTAATACTACACCTGCCCCAGTAACAGTTCGCAAACACTTAAGCTGTAGAGTATCTTTGGCTGCACATTACTCCTGTTACTTCAGTCTGTCATTCACATCGTCATCTGGTTGGTATTACCTTCACATAATCATTTCAATGTAACACTTCATATTATTCAAGGCTTGTGATAAATATGATTTTAGAATTCGCTTAGTATTGAAATCTGATTCCTGGCCACATGCCAGTGTCCATATTTTACTGGTAAGTAAAAGTAGTTTACTGGTACTTGGTAAGTTCTAGAGTAAGAATCTAAAGAATGGAATTTATTACCAGTACAGATTAGACACATCAAGCCCTGGCATTCTTCCAGTGGTCAGTTGAGGCTTTCACTCATAAACTGGGGCACCAATAAGGGGGTAAACATGACAAATTCATGGGGCCCAGCATGTGGGCCCCATGACATAAAGAAGAGTACAGAGGCATAAATTCAACTTCCAGATGACATTTATGGAAGAACGTCAAAGAGACCAGGGATGTCTCCCACTAGCGGCCATACATTTTAAACAACACTATACTGTAAATATTTAAGCTGTTTTCATGAATGATATGTACAACATGTTTCTTTGTCTTTTCTGTTTTTTAGGCTGTCTTTAACATTAGTACCAGAAACATGGAAATGACCTCTGTTGGTTATCTTTGGCTCATTTCCAGGTCTTTGTTCCTACTGAGCAGTGCCTCTGTCAACTAAAGCAATGCAATGGAAACTGTCAAGTCAACTATTTACCTGAAGCGGATTGTAGTTTCTTCAACTAAACGCATGTTGTTCAATATTTTGTGTCAGTTCTGACTGCAGTAGAATGCAATGCATGCTGATGACAGGAGGGTGTAGGGATATCATACAAAACTGTTAAGTCTGTTCACACATTGCACAGTGAAAGCAAAACTACAATCAAAGCACGTATACAATATAAAAAGAAAAACACAAATCTTGGTTTGGACCTTGGTTCAGACTTTCAGGAGTGAAAACTCCCTTTGTGTTTGTACACAGCACAGTATAAGCAAGAGCATATGGAAACACGGCAGAAGCTTTTTGCACCTCTTCTCACCCTCTGGCTTTTCCAGTGCTTATGTTGCCTTTGGGGAGGAAGGAATGAGAAGAGGGTGGAGATACAATATAGACAATGAGTAAAGAACTCCAAATGGCTTTCTGGCGCATGCTGTGTGTAAGGGCACAGTAAGGACATTCAAGTTATTGGTGTAAGAGAAGGGGGAGGGGGGTTGGTCAAGGAGCTCTTGAGCACAAAGGGAAATCAACAAACCTTGATCCTTGATGCAGTCCTTTTCATTTTCATACCAACACTAAAGCTTAGGTACAGCAAGTAAGTGCACATACAAAATATTAGCCATAAATAAATAAAGGTATTTTGAGGAGGCTGTTTAGTTAGACTGTGGCTTCAAAAGGATGCCGGAATGCAATGGGAGCCTTTGTTAATGTCTGGTGAAACCTTAGTTACCCATACTGTACATGGTGTGTTGTGTAAACAGCTTTTGTTTCACACAGTGGATCCAGCATGCTAAACAGCCCTCCACTAGTGTCTGACAACTTTCTAAATGAAGCTCATTATGTCCTCATTGATTTTTCATATTCCTTCTCACCGGTAAATACCCCCAAGGTGCTCCTCTTACACTCTGCTTTCCTTCGCGCAGCTCCACCCCGCCCCTCGGCAACCCCCTCTCTCTCACACTCTCTCTCTATGGTTCTTGCACTACCTAGCTTATCTATCCATCCATCCATCGTTCCACTGCTTTTATCAGTCGCTCCCTGAGCAGCAGCAAACACCAGAACACTTAAGGGAGCTGAACGGTTTCCAATTAGCAAAACAAATACCTCCGCTCACTCTACCCCTGTCACATAGTGCCTCAGAGAGCCTGGGCGGCCATTACAGACAATTAGAATTTAATAAGCCCAATATGCTCACTGTACTAATGGGGAGGGAAGGAAGGGAGCGAGGAAGGAGAGCAAGAGATGTGCCCTCATCATCCCTTGCTCTCTCCCTTGATTGCTATATATTTCTTATTGCTCTAAATCCTTGTGGTTGTCCTGGCAGCTTGTTCTTATTTGAAAAGTGTCGAGGCTTTCCAGGGTAATCTCTGTCACTGTACAGCTCTCTCTTTGTCTGCTGTTGTCATTCCCTCTCATCCACATCATTTTCTCACCATTTTTTCACTCCTGTTCCAACTCAAACCTCCATTCCTCCATCATACTATTCCTGTTAGTTCATTTATCCCTTCCTCTTATTCTCTGCCAGTTCCTTCCTCGCTCTCCCTCCATTATTTTATTTCATTTTTTTTACCTTCATTTCTCACCTGTCTCATCTCGCCCCCTCAGCCTGTGGTTCGTCACTTCGAGAATTTTTTTTTTTTTTTTGGTTGCTTTTGCAGTTTCATCCAATTTCATTTATTCTTCTCCTGCTTTTATTCCACTTCTGCATTTGATCTGTTTTTTTTCTCTCAAGAAGTCAGTGTTATGACATGATGAAGCCTGACTTGTTACATAGGCATGAATACCCCATAATTACCTCCATCATAATATGTTTAAAGAAATGTTCATTACATTTTTACTTAGGCCACGTTCTCACTGCAGGGCTACTGCTCTGTACGAATGCACTGCTCATATCTGACTTTTTTTCTCATTTGTTCGGTTGTTCCTAATTTTTCATTTCAGTTTTTTTTAATTTATGTGCCCCCAAATTAACAGTCAGTCTTGAATTGATACACAAAAAGAACAGACATCATACAAAGCACACTTTTGAGTGGAAGTTCTTTTTATGAGTGAATGACAGTGACGATGAGGAAGGCACCAGAGAGTAGTTTGTGCCAATGTCAAATCTAGAATGACTTAGAGGAATTCTGATCTGTTTGGACTGAGGTTGCATTGCAAAACAAAACACATGGTGCCAGGCAAAACAAACTCCGCCCCTTACACGTATTTTGCCCATTACAAGTAAATGGGAACATTTTCTTAAAAATAATTAAAAAATCTGATCTTTGACCTACCTTTCCCAAAATATAATGCCATATATTCTGGATCACTGGCAATCTCTAAACCCAATTTTATGTGAACTGAACCAATAGTTTTGCTGCTAAAGTGTTAATAAACGAACAAACAAGAAAGGATTCCCCTTTGGGGGGTAACAATGAACCAGCTTAAACAAAATCAGATCTGTATCTGTTTTAGGGCCACATATGGAAGTCCCCATCAAAAGGGGAAAGCTTAAATTCAGTGTCATTCAATGTTATAAAAATATTGTTAATAACAATAACTCAGGAATCCATAACCCTATTTTTTTTGTGGATAACTAATTTGAAGCCACTGAGAGTCTCTTTGGCTTGGCAATCAATCTGTACATTGAATAAGTGCTCTGTTTCATTATTTTTTGTCAGCAAATGCTAAATATTTATTTGATCAAATCGTATGATTATAAATCAAACAAATGTTACACATGTTTCACTTATTAGCACGTCATTCAGATAAAAACCTGTCCAGTCAGCCCAGTCAGCAGCACCTGTTGTTTTACTCTGACTTTGCTTTATGGATTCATTCACTCCAGTCATAGAAGCATCACATGGGAGGAATGGTATAAACAGAATTTTTAAACAAAATTTGCCTTGTTTTGTTAAATAACATAATGTGCGCACAGTTGAAAACCTTTGGCCTTCAGTCCACAACAAAGTTTTTGCAAATACAGACAGATGGAGGGACGATGTGTCAGATGCACCCCCCACACACACACGCGCGCAGTTGAGAACCTATGGTACAAGCCAAAGTTTTTGCACATACATGGACACACAGTTGGACGGATGGACAGCCAACTGACAGTGACAGTGTGGCTGAGGGTAAAACTGATAAAGCAGTGAAAATTAATATCTGAACAGCCAAAAATCAACATCACTTCAACATCATAAGATTCTGCAAAACTTTTCCACACCATAATTCAAGGACAGAGAGGATGTTGCGACCCCATTTCACATCTGGATACTGAATTTGTGACAAGTCCCATCGGTAATTGGTGCCCACCTTGACACTGTGGTGAGTGCATCTTCTGTGCTGCTGGATTGAAGATGTATGTGAAGAATTTGTGTTTTACAATCTGTAGCTTCTTTGCAGTAATGTGTAAAGTGCAACTTGGCTGGTGGAGGCATACAATTGTAAGGCAGTAATAGCTGTTTCTTTCATCCTCCCTCCAAGCGCAAACCACAATATCTCTACTCCATCTTTCTTTTGAGTCTCACTCTCTGTTTCACATGTGTTGTAAGGCTCTATGAAATGAGGTGATACAAATGGCACTTTATACGGCTGTGCAGCACAGTCAGGCCGAACACAGCAGGCAATCATAAAAGCCATTGTCTGCTGCGCATGACACTTTTAATGTGTTCCATTTGATTTAATGCAAACGATAGGTGAAGCAAAAGAGGAGATGAGGCCTCGGAGGTGAGAAAGAGAGGCAGGCATGAGGTAAGAATAGAGATAAAGGGGATAAAGAGACAGGAGAGGGAGAGGGAAGGAAAGAGTAAAATAAGGCAAAGCAGAGGTGAGAGCGCATCTAGGCCATAAGTCGAATCCTCACTTCTGGGTTGAAATAATAAGGGACAGCAAGGCTGGTATCTAATTTCTTGGAAAGAAATGCCATTTAGAGTGAGAATGAAAATGGAATGCATGCAGGGGAGGAAGCTGAGGTGGGAAGAGATGAACAGACGGGTAGAGTGAAATATTAAAAAATAAATGCAATATCCAATGCACAAAGTGATTACATTGCCAGAGGGTAGCAGAGGTGTGAGGATTCTGATGGCTTTTTTGTGCTTGTAAAACCGTTCAGTTAAAAGAACAGGCATATTCACATCGAGATGGAGGCTTTGTGGGTATTACCTACATCGGTACCCCCCTCCACCCTCATTGCAATCTGAGGGAGCTATATGACAGGGGTAATTGCATAAATCTGCCATTAGTTTACCAGATTGGACGCATGATTCAAATTTAAGCCACTTTTATTTTTCAAAGTCAATTTCTGTCAGTGTGCTTGGAGGGGTGAGAGGTGTTGCTGTTAGCAGTAGATTGCACTACCTGAGCAGGTCAATTACACTCACTTGGATGAATGGTCCAAGACTGATGAGTTCATCTAAATGCACTGCATATAAGCTCTCACGCAACAATAAAAAATGAGCCTCTGTGGTCAGTGTGGAGTCTGAAATGTCTACGTCTGAGTTTTATGACTGGTTTAAATATTCAGGGGTTGCAAGCCATGATCACACAAAGTGTTTCTGTCGACACACGCACAGACAATTCTAGTGTGTCTTGTGTTCTTTTACCTATTACCACAGAAGTGATAGTGTTTATAAGAAGATGCTTTTAAGGATGTGAAAGGACTAGAGGTAGACTGATTAACTGCTGTTGATAGGATGCTTTACATCAGCAGACATTAGCACCAATAGTGGCAAAGGGTTAATGTCAGTGTCCCACTTTGAATATTGAAAATGAAGGAAAATAATGGCTCAGAAACAACATACAATAATAAATAAATAAACAAAAACACCAAAATAGTTTTGGTTTGAGGTTCATTCAAACCATTATTTATTTACTTATTTATTTGTGTTAAATAATATGAAAACAATATTGGCATTAGTGGTAAAGAGGTACTTTAAAAGGGTTAACTCTTAGCCAGATCAGTTAAATTAGTTTGATATTAATCATAAAAACTAATTTATTCTACAATATCATTGTACTTTTTATTCCACTATACAGTACTTACTGTACACCTGACATTAATCTGGTACTGTGCTTTTGTGATGCAAAGTCTCACTGAACACCACCTGTATTAAAAAGGATGCAGAAAACCACAGCAGATCATTAACATTTACATCACACGGTCTTATTTCTCACTCTTCCTTCCAGTGAAGAACCAGAAATTCAATACTTAAGGGGTGGGATACATTATACAGAGATGTGTCCTGTAATGCTTCTTGTGAAATAGCTGTAGGCTAGCAGTTGATCTAAGTTGGCTGGCATGACCGCAGTGATCAGTGCTTTTGGCCCAACCCCTGTCTCTCAGCCTAATAGCTATATACACCCTTAGAGCAGTCCTGTGATTGTCAATGAGCACTTTAGCTTCCAAGCACCACAGGATAATTAGCTTGCATCCCCTGACTGTCAGACTTGGCAAGACCTCCCCAGTTTCTTTCTCAGAATTTCACTGTTTTCTCTTTTTTTTATGTGTGAAGAGGGCTTTTGAAGACTTTTCACAAGTTCTCTCCATGTAGCAGGCTGCGCAAAACTGATTACTGCTGAGATTCAACATTCACATGAGAGTTTTGATTTGGGTGTTCATGTACACTTGATAAGACATGCCTGGTTCTTAGACCCAAGGGTGCTTCAGGAAAACCTGGCTGATGCTACGTTTACATGTAGCCAAGTATTTTTGAAAAACGATATGTCCCCCACTCCATTTAACAAAAAAACCTTGTGGAGACGTGACCATTTTCAGAAAAATCTTACACAACTCTATATCTACACCATCAAGAGCATGTATGTAGTAAGACGACCAAGTACCCCTAACCAATCAGAATCCTGAGAAGAACTCAACAAAATGTTACTTCCACTATGAACCTATGGAGATGTACTTTTCCTTGTTCTGGGCCAAAGCAAATCTGAGATGTGCAACCACTACAATACAATGCAAATGGACGAGCCAGTGACTCTTTTTTTTTTCTTTCTTTTTTACAATCACACACTGCTTTTCTGATGTGCCAGAGCAGATGAAAAAGGGTTGGAACTCTGTTGAGTCAAACTGTGTTAGTTCTGCAGTCATTAACAGCTGTGGTCTGTTTTTCAAGCGTGTTTTGTCTTTCACGAAGACTGCTGTGCATGGATGTAACTTATTACTTCATTTACCTTCAACTGAACTGGACAGAACAGATAAAAGACTGAAAAACAAGATATAAAGTACGAAGATGTGGAAACACCTCATAAAAGCCTTATGCTATGTCAAGTAAACACACAAAGATCCTGTTAAGCAGATGTAATGGGCGCTAATTAGCTCAGATGCTAACATTCGCTAGCACCAAACTTCCTTATTGTCTCATTGTTACTTGTAACTTCAAATATCAGCTCCGTCCTCTTCCTCTATACCGTATCATCACAGGTGAAGTAGTAGAATGTTTCCTTCAAAAACTGTGACTGAGATTCTCTGTTTTAACGTTTCCCTCTGTTTACACACCAGCGCGAAAACTGAAATTTGCCGAAATCTCCACTTTGGAGGTTTTAGAAACTTTTGTTTTTGGTGTGTGTGCCCGTTGTCGTCATGTAAAGGTCACAAACAAAGAAATATCTCCATTTTAAAAAATGCCCGGCTACCTGTAAACATACCATTAGTACGCTATCTCTTATTGTCACTTATGTGTTATGTGGACTGCTGATATTTAGTGTCAATAACAGAAACCGTGTTTGCATTCTGTTGCTAGAGCCAAAATGTATAGCTTGTAAGATTTGTAACAGCTTAAATGTAAATGTGGAAAGCAAGACTGCAACACTGAGCTGATTTATTTGCATAATAAACTTTTACCAAAATTGCTATAACTACCAGTTCCAAAAATAAATATTGAAACACAGATAAGCCATAACTTTACAGCCACTAACAAAATAAGTAATAATATTGATTATTTCACTTCATTGGTACATTTCATTGGGTTGGATACATTAGGCAGCAAGTGAACACATGGACCTCCAAGCCAGTGTGTTGGAAGCAACAAAACTGCAATGCTTGAGTTTGCCAAGGGCCACATTGTAATGGTGAGGGGGTCAGAGCATCTCCCCAACTATAGGTCTTGTTGGCTGTTCCTGGTCTGCATTTGTTAGTACTGACCAAAAATGGACTAAGGCAGGACATTCCAATCTCAGGCCAACTAAGCACCTGTGGGAGGTGTTGGACAAATAAATCTGATCCATGGAGGTCAGCCAGGACAACAAGGATCTGCTGCTAACATCTTGGTCCAGATAGCACAGCACACTTTCAGAGGTCTGGTTGAAGTCTGGGTCTCAGGTTAAAGCTGTTTTTGATGAAAGAAGGGGGACACATATTAAACAGGTGGTAATAATGTTATGCTGTCATATTTGGTATCTCCATTGGTGGAGATCCACCTGTTATTGGGTTGTTTTTTGGGTTTTTTTTGACCACTTTGAGAATGTCCAAACAGAACTGCAGATGCTCTCACCCAGTGATTTGGAAATCACAATTTCTCCCTTATCAAAGTTGCCCGGATCTCTTGCACCTTTTGCTGTTTCCAACTTGTCCACCGATCAGTCCCACTGTGATGTTGTCATCAAAATTAACACCACTTTGCCTGTCAGTGGTCATCATTTTGTGGCTGATCAGTATATTAATTACAGGACTTTCAACTGAACATATTACAATACTTAGACAACTGTACACCTCAGACAGCCTGTGCAATGGCTCTGTCCCTGGTTAAATTACTATAATTATATTTAATTCAAACAGAGTGATTTGTGTTGGTGGTGTGGTTGATGGTGTTTTACCAGCAGTAGATCATGGTCCACAGGGACACACTACAGAATTAAGTTGCAAATGAAGCAATGGCAGTATTACAAACCTATAGGGTACAATTAATTGACACTGATATTTGTAGCTAAACCTTTTGAAGAGTATAATGTGTGTTTATGCTGTTGGTCCATTTACAGCAGCGCATTACTTTGCGCTGTGTTTTGTCAAAGTCCTAAATGTGGATAAGTTTAGTTACTTTCCCCTGACAGCACAGATAAAACAGATGACAATGGAAACAACGATGGAAGAACTATCTCATAAAAGCCACAGGGGATCCATGAAGATCCAGTTCAGCACAGACAGTGGGTATGCGCCCTTGGAAAATAACTTTACTTACCAACTTCAACCACTTCCACTGCTCTTTATCATCACAGGAAAAATGAACTGAATGTATTCTTTTCCCTCCCCTGACCTCGGATACATGTCTAGAAAGTCAGCCTAAGTAATTTGGTGTCACAAGAATACTTTGGTGGACACTGAGAAGTAGCTGAATGATTCAGGCTGCGGTGAACTAACTGTTCTGCATTCAAAGATCTCCTTAGATGCTGATGTAAGCTATTTTTCCCCTCTCCCTCACCCTCTCATTTAATCACTGGATGTAAATCAAACAGAGAAAGAAAGCACTAATTTAAACCTGCTTGAAGAGTTTGGGTCCCTGTGGGGACTTAATAAGGTGGAGTGTCTTGCTGTGATGAGAGTGTAAAAGCGGATTAATCCCTTTTTTAAAAGATTGTGACATAAAAACCTAAACTTGGAGGCAGATGATTAATAGAGTAGGAAATAAGGGAGTGCTGTTTATTAGCAATGGATGTGCTGTGCAGGCACTAGCAGGGAGTTAAGCCAGTGCACACACTGACACACGCACACACACACACACACACACACACACACGTTGTCGTACTTTCCATGCTCGAGGTGCAACCTCGCCCAGATGTTTGTCAACAAGCTCTACGTCTCTGTCATTCTGCTCATAATTACTGGACACCTCACCGCGTTGATTCATAGAGATGGTATTTTCTAATTATGCCTGAGGCTGTATTTTCCACTACACTTCTGATTGGATTGAATATGTTTGTCATATCCGAAAGAGCTTGTAGGTTAATGTTCAGACAAATGAGGACAGACTTTTCAAAACCATTTGTCGAGTAAATTATTAGTATTCTAATAATGAAGTGCCAAGAGACCTGATGGATCAATATCTTCTCTCATACTTAGCTTATTAAGCAGATTGTTGTACTTGAAAAACATACTTCTGTTCTGCTCTGATCATTTGCTGATTGATTTCAGTCTGTCCAACTTAGTTTGCCAATCATAGTCTCAGTTTCATAATCATGTGACAAAATTTGTATTCCGGTAAGAAACAAATACATTGCTCATTTATTCTACTATGGTCAGAATGGGCATATACCTTTCATCAATATCCATAGGCGTGGTAGTGGGGGGAAAAATGGACCTGACTTCCTAGGGCTTGAGTAGGGTGAGGGGCCCATGAAAATCCTATTTATTATTATTATTATTATTTTTTTTCATTTTGAATGAATTGGGCCCTCCAAATGGTGTCATAATTTATTTCAAATAAATTTATAACATCAACTGAGAGAATGAACCATATGTCAGTCCTCCCAACATACTGGACATTCTGGGGACCCCTCCCTGAGGTGCAAAATGGTTTAGTTCACCAGACAACGAACGGCTACAAGTGTAAGTCCAGTCCAATGTTCCCGGAGAAATAACCAGTGCGCAAATGACCACAGACCGCTCTATTTAGAAGAGGATTTTGCATGTGCTACTGTGTCGTCATGGAGACAGTACACTGTAAAAAAACTGCTCTGGGATACCCCAGCACTAATGAATATGAAGGTGTGCGTGCACACGAGCGAGAGAGAGGGAGAGAGAGAGAGACATATCTCACAAGTCGGTCCTAGTTTAATGGTAATCTGCTGCTGGTGGAACAGGACATGGGGTTCAGGTCCATAAAGTGTCTGGGGGTCATATGTCTCATATTATTATTGTTTTTCTTCCATCGTTCCATACATGTTGCTGTTCAGAACACATTGCTTCTGTACGTTGACTTTGGTTGTCGTATCCTCTCAACAACAACCAACTGCACCAGTTTATGGTGAAGCTGTTCCAGTTCAAAATGCCTTTCAGTTACTAAATATAGACACAAAATCAGCCACAGCATTTAGTTTCAGGTTTGGTAAATCACAGTGCACGCACTATAAATATTTTATATAATTTATTATATAAATATTACTCCTCCCAGTAATTTTGTTCCTTCTGTCAGAAATGCGCATATTACATATTCATCAGGACAAATGGTATGGTATAAGGAATGAGTTGTGCAGTTATTTTGTCCATTTATGAACTATGAACAAACTATTAACTATAAACAATTATGAACCATGAACAAATTAGTTCATCTTGAAATTTGTGAACGGAACTTGGAACAAGTTCAGGTAGAAAATGAACTTTACCAACACTGTTGGTTTGGGAGGGAGAAACAGAGAGAGAAACCATCACAACACTTGACACATTATAAATCAATATCTGATTTTTGTATCCTTATATTATTTTTTCTCTTTCTCTGTAGTTTTCATAGTAATATTTCTAATATTTTGCTCTTAATAAGCTTTGGCAATATTGTTAATGAACTGTTATGCCAATAAAGCTCATTGGAATTCAAACAGAGAGACACAGAGAGAGACAGAGCCCCTGGCTGGTAGAATATCAGCCTAAATGCAAGTTGTTTACCTTAAGTTTAAAGTAAGTTGGCCTTTGGTTCATTGCCTGTGCTATAGCCTATTGTCTACTAAAACTGCAGAGCTGAAAGGAAACTCTGTGCTGAGACTTAATAAATGATCCACCTAGCAATATTTCTGCTGCACATATCAGCATGTAAATAGCCTACCAATATCACTGTAGGCTCAAGTGCATACTGGTAATACATGAATTGAGCAATAAAGTAATTTCTTATTTTTATCTGGTAAAAAGCCTTAGCATTGCAGTGCAGTGCTGAGCTTAAAAGATAGTGTCAATGCTCAATAAATCTGGCGACTTGTCCAGGGTGTCCCCTGCCTGGGATAGGCTCAACTGGGATTGGGCCCACTGGCATGGAGAGTGTACAGGGCCCAGAGTTTGGTGCTACGCCCCTGTCAATATCACTCCGGGTATAGTGTTTGTTTAAGAAGTTATGATAATATGTCTATCCCTTAGGGTTGTAAGAGCTGTTGAAAAAGTCATTGCAGTTGTGGAGAATAACATTTGCGATTTAACTATTTGCATTGTTAATAACAATTTCAGTTATTGAAGTTGTTGACTTTTTTCTCCTTCTCAAACCAGGATC
The DNA here is from genome assembly GCA_030068375.1 of Ostorhinchus rueppellii. Taxonomy (NCBI): domain Eukaryota; kingdom Metazoa; phylum Chordata; class Actinopteri; order Kurtiformes; family Apogonidae; genus Ostorhinchus; species Ostorhinchus rueppellii. Next base: position 36,609,446 of record JAQQZY010000001.1, read on the forward strand.
TCCCTGATGTCCAGTTATACAGTCACTGTTGACTCCAAAGAACTAAATGCAAACTCCTGACTTCAAAGAATAGTGGATGTCAGAATAGGTTGGTCAGATAGAGACATAGGGCTGGATAAACTTTTATCTATCTTATATCTAACCATCTATCTTTATTTGTCATGTACTCCTTTTCAAAAGTGTATTTCCATCCATCCATCTTCTGTACCCCTTTTATTAACTCTTTTGAAAACACACAATCAGGCCTCATCCATGTATAATGATTGTTTAGCATCTTTCTGCAAAGTGTGTGTTAAGCCTTTATGGATGATTGTGTTTCCAGCAGTGCATTTTCTGCATACACTACCATTCAAATTACTAGCCCGCCTCTAGTGGCAAAAAATATTTTTTGCCTGAACCGTTGGTCTAGGCACGCTCCATAGAGCCTCAGCCAGGTCCAGTACAAATTTACTGATCCAATCACAACGCTCAATCTGTGTAGCGAGATTGTAGGGCGGGCTTAGCACAATGACGGACAGTGTTAGATTGCAGAAGAAGTACGATGGCTA
>JAQQZY010000001.1:36626657-36648146 GCA_030068375.1 Ostorhinchus rueppellii
TAGGCTCCATGCGACCCCCGTGACCCTAATGAGGATTAAGCGGGTATAGAAGATGAATGAATGAATGAATGAATATTGAATCTGAAGGCAAGGTTTTTTCAGGTTTTCATTGTTGTGCAGTTTCATTAACACTAAGAACTGCCAATGGAGGGGCATCCCAACACGATGGGACATTTATGTCCATGGTGTAAAGATCATTTGGGATTCCAAATACTGTGCAGAGATGGAAGCCCCATATGGGAAGCCTGTACTATATAAAAACATTTCAGGGATTTTGCTGCTTTCAATGGCTTCAGGTATGAGGGTTATGGTTTCAAGTGTGCCAGTTTGTGTTCTCAACCTTGCTATTTTTGCTTCCTGTAGAGTCAATGTGCATTTCAGGTCTTCAGTTTCTTCTCCAGTTTTGTAAGTTTTTCTGTGCCTTCATTCTTCTTTGGTTCTTCTTCCAGTTGCATGAGTTGTTCAAGATCCTCTGGAATGATAGATATTTACATGTTAATAATTTCTATTTTTAAAATGTTGTTTCTTTCTTTACACAGCTACCATTGATCAGCAAAACTGAAGTGCCCTTTGGCCGACAAGAGGTCTCCCTGGTTCAACACTCAGACAACTTTCCCAACTTTCCTCTGCCATCCCAACCCACCAATTACAGTATAGTTCTAGAGATCAGGGGTCGGCAACCTTAGACGCTCAAAGAGCCGTTTGGACCTGTTTCCCACCGAAAAGAAACCTGTGGGAGCCTCAAAACCCTTTTGACAACTAAAAAAAACCCACTTCAAATATACTTTTTTTTTTTTTTAACCTTAATGCTATGTATAAAACAAAGTCTAAAAGAGTACATACAGTAAATTAAAGTGTGCAGATACTGAGTATGTTTCAGAGATCATGTGAGTTGGAGCTGATTTACTAACAGGACACACCGAAGATTGCATCTCTCAGATGGACAAAATAACTGCACAAGCCATTCAGTGTGTTTGTCCTGATGAATATGTAATATGGGCATTTCTGACAGAATGCTCAAATTTATTGGGAGAAGTAAATGCAAATAATCATTTAGCATGCGCAATGTGATTTACCAAACCTGAAACTGATTGCGGTGGCTGATTTTGCGTCTATACGCTCTCTCTCTCGCACACGTGCATAGGGGAGACCGAGCAAGACGGGTTCTGGTGCTGCGCACACCACACACACACACACGCACACCACATTCTTAGTATATGAGGCCCTAAGTGCGGTCTGATATGCGCACATATGTGCGGAGTGTACATGGCTGACTCTGGGGTTGGGGTCTGCCCCAAGTAGAGTAACTTATGGCAAAGGTTTGGGGACAGATGGATAGACGGACAAACGACCAACTGATGACAATACCCTGTGGCCGCAGGTAAAAAAATAATAATAATAATAATTAAAAAAAACTAACTAAAATAAGATTTATTTAAATTAAACACCGATTCATGTTCCCAAAGCCACTGAGAGCCGCAGCAGAGGGATGAAAGAGCCGCAGGTTGCTGACCCCTGGTCTAGTATGTCTGCACGAGTTCTTTGTCAGATGAAAGGACAAGCAGGATGTTTTTTTTTTCTTTTATTACATCACACAATTTTTAACTCAAAATTTTAACTCAAAAAGACTCAAACGTCCACCATAGACTGAAAGCATCTGTTGATTAAAACTGTTTTTTGTTTTTGACTGTTAATCCACAAATTCTATTAATAAATGTAATTGGTGTAAAAATGTAGTTTGTCATCTTTTCATGAATTAGATATGACACCTGTTTGGATGTTCCAAGGCCTTTTATTTACCATGGAAACACTGTTATCTTCTGCAACATTGATTCAGCTATAAAACCTATGGAGTTTGATTAATTGAAGTGGATTGAAACAGTTGGTTTATGTTCAGTTGATGTATTTTTTCTGAAAAAGTCACTTTTTCTTCAATTTCTCAGTTTTGTGATATAGTATTCTTTGAATTTATACTGAGCTTTGATGAACATCTACATGATCAGTAAATTAAATATAGGTAAATACATGATTCACACTGAAACATGAAAAAAAGGATACTATGACAATAAATAGTGATAAATCACTTAAGAAAGGTTAAATAGAGGGTAACAAAGGGCACAATAGTATATTAGTTTGATGGGACATCATGGTCAATGTCGAGACCATCTTTCCTATGCTTGCTAACATGGTTATTTCATAGATGGTAGCAGGCCCTAACATGATCCTAACTTCATTGTCAAATAACTGTAGTTCTGGTAGCAATACTAACATACAGGAGAGAAAACACTGAAATTAAGTTTGGGTAAGTTGTCTTACACAGTGTTTCCCAACCAGTGTGCTGCAGCACATTAATGTGCTGTGAGAAATTACCAGGTGTCGTGAAAAATTACTCAATTTTACTTGATTGACACTGTAAGCGTGCAGTGTGATATACATACTTACGACTGCACACACCAATGATCTATTCTACAGCAACAGTCTCCTGGTTCCCTTCGTTTGTCTTTCTTCAATTCCTGCTAGAATATCAGCTTTGTGTTCAACTAAACAGGCCCAGGTTTCCCACTGAGGAAACAAATTGAGATTAGATTTGCATTATATTTCAATAAATATACTTTTTGGTACTTGTTTTTGGTGGTGTGCCTTGTGAATTTTACAATGTAAAATATGTGCTGTCGCTGAAAAAGCTTGGGAAACACTGGTCTAAAGGCCCGGACACACAGCGCTTTACGGTTTAATTATGCCCAAAACCCATCTAAAAGTGGTATCCCATGAAGCAGATGATGTTCACGTTGATGTCGAGTTTAAGACGAGCTACAGTCGATTTATAGAAATGGCAGGACCCGGGGAAAAATCAGAACGGCGTCGGACGCGGCAAAAAGTTTTAAACTGCTCAAAATGTTGTCCACGGGCGGCACACATGGTAAAGACGTGCAACACACATGAAACACACATGATAATCCATGTTCTGGCAGTGATTAAAACTTGGGGAGACATGGTAAAATGCAAAAGTTTAGTGGTCTGTCATGGGCAGAGCACGGTCATCGGACTGGTGTTACACGTTGGTATCACAGGAAATAGCATGTGTTTAGTGGCTTATCAATGACAAATGGATTTTTCTGCATACATAGCACTACCTAAGCCCATTAAACGACATCTTGAACAAGTTCTAAATATGATTGATCACTGCTTAATCACATCTGTATCACTTCTGATTTGCGGCATATAAATACCGTAATTTTCTGAGACCTCGGTACTTGCAGTCGAGATGTCAAGGGGTGAACATGAACCCTCAATGCCATGATGTCCTCATTTTCATGCTCCAGCACCAACAGAACCAACTGATACAGGCCCAACATAGCCTTGAGAGAAAAAGGAGGAGGAGGATGGTATGGAACATCTGGGTGTGTGACTGGATTGCGAGGAGACCTAAGCTGGGGCTTTACGGCTTTACAGCCGCTTTTATTCGCAGCAAGCCACGCTTCCGACGACACCGAGCCGCGGTTACCCGTGATTGGGCAGTGCTATGGCAGTGGAGTGCCCATTTTATGTCCGCCCTTAACACGTGATCGGGAGTGCTACAGACGCGAGGAGGCTGTGGTTAGCCGTGGTAACTTGCTGCTTTTTTCCCATGTTCGAACACATGCGAACCTATTTTTAGGCTTACCCGTGGCTGGATGTGATTAGCCGTGCTTCAGATTAGGCAGTGCTTCAGCAGTGGAACAGCCGCCGATGGCCATATCCCGTACAAAGCACGGGCAAGCCAAAATTGACCAAAAATTACCACTTACGACCACGTCCACCAGATTCTCATAACTTTTGGTATGTTATGTAGATGTGGAATGTTGTGTGACCAGAGCTTAACATACTTGGGTAAGTGTTTGTTAGCCTATTTCGTGACCTAGCCATAGTTAGCTTAACTTACCTTGGAGGAGATGTAAGAATTTGAATCAATCTTTTGAGTTGATAGTGGGGTCTGCCACAATGTTTAATCCACAGAAGACATCTCTGTAGTTGAGTTTTAGGCTTTGAGGATGGGTGAAAGAGAACACCTAATACCAAACATTCAGTATATCTGCTGTCAGGATCACAGGTTCACCACTCCACCATCTTGCTCAATGTTAATTGTTTCCCACAGTTTCCACTCCCTTGTGACAGATGCTAACATAGGATTGGCCGGATACCGTTCTCAGGCGGAGTCCACCAATCAGTCAGTTGGACCTTTAAATTGCAGCCTTTTGCAATTATGGTCGCATGACTGCAGTTCGATTCACTGTAAAGCTCTATTTTTTCAAATGCTAAGGTTTTTTTTTATTATTCCCTTTACTCCCTCTGCCTATAGCCTGATATTTTCAATTACATACATTTTATGGTAATGTTTTTTCCCCTTCTCTTTTTGCCCACAGAACCTTTACACCCATAAACCTAAAGGACATAAAGACAAGACAGAAGTCCTTTCCTGTCTGAGTGTTTCTCTCACACACAGACACACACAAACCCACAAAGGAGACATTATCTTGAGTCGATGGATCATGTAAATGTTATTTTGCCTACATTATGAGAATGTGGAAGATGTTTTTCTGCATGACTGAGGCGCTTATCAAGTGGGACTGTCTGTACCACCAACTCAATATATTTCATCTTCAGAGATGAGGATGGGGGGGGGGGGGGGGGTTGCATATCGTTGTATGTTTGTTGTGTGGTTTTACATTTTTCTCAACTTTACTTGCTTGAAGGTGGCAAATGTGACCTCACAATGAACCACTGACACTAAAAGTCATCGACCTGAATGGAATTAATGAAAAATGTATAGCTTTTCTCCATATAATGGCTTTGGTTATTACATTACCCACATAATCCCTAAAAGAAAGGGGGGGAGGGTTATTCTTAAAATCAGCCCATCTTGGTCTAACTTAAAAGATTTGATTAACATAGAATTGCCACATGGTTAATAATGATTCTTATGTACCAAATGGAGTGGCTGTGGATATGGCAGAGATCTCTCTCAGATGACAGGTGACTAATTTATAGAGAGGGAGATACTGTGAGACCCAAGGCAAATAATAGGGTGCTCTAGAGGATGATTTATCCACACAATGCTGGCACAGGGGTGGAGCTGTCACTGTTAAGATGCAAGATAAGTATCATCCTTGTTAAAAAAAAATGCTGGTTTGAGAGAAGTAGTTCTGCAGTGTCGCACACAAGAAAGTCAGACACAGATGAGCATCTGTGGCTGCTGGGGTTGGGCGGGGGCGGTTAAGGCGATGACACGGAGTATAAGCCATGAGGGGTGAGAGGAGGTTGACAGAGGGTGAGAAGATGAAAATAGGTGTCATGTGTCAAACTTAAAGACAGCAGCAAAAATATTCACCTCTAAGTGAAACATTGTGCCGTTTAAGACTGCAAATATTATCATTCCGTTGTGTGATTTAGCCTTATTTGTATTTTTGTAGTGACTTAGATCCCTATAACCAGATCCACGAAGCCCTGCTGACCTTCTCACGTAGACGGTCTCTACCCATCTCAACATCTCATAAATCACAAACATGTGGATGCCCATCACTGCCCACTCTTAAAAGACATATATAAAATAATTGCCTGAGTTTTCTGACAGAGCCCAAACAATAAAAATTCAAGTCAAGTCTAAACATAACCTTTAGTAATGAGGGTAACTTTCCTCCCATTGTTGTTGTATGTAACACATGGATCCCATCATCCTATGTTCAAGTTGTATACAAGGAGAGCTCAAGAAATGTCCTTAGTCAGAAGTATATAGGAGTCTGTTGCATGGGGCAGGAAGTTGATAACAGGAAAACCCTGAAGCACCTGGTCTAATTGATGGCCATATCAAGCAAAAATACTTTGGCAATTTCCAGGAAGTAGATACCAATTGTAATATTATGGTGGGCAGAAGTGTAATCTCCAACCATCTTATTACCCGATATCACATTCATAACAAAGGCTTATTTAGAAGTGGCTTTGGGTTAACAGATCTTGCTGTAATGTGGTGCTGCAAATATATGACAATAAATACATCAACGGCATTCAAGTGCTGGGCAGGAAGTGACTCTGCAGTAATCAAATGCTTTTGTTACAGCTTGATTAGGTTTCAGAATATCAACACTTGGTTAGAGAGAAAACATCGGGGGTTAGGAATAAACCAAGAGGGAAAATACGCCAATGAAAACGACATGAAACATGGCACAGATCCATGACCATTTTAAAAGCTTCGTTGTTTCTCAGAAAACTATCAGTTGAGCTCCCCTCTCCAGTACTCTGCCATAAGGCTTCCCAGGGAGGCTGAATAGTGTGATATACCTACAACTGGAACATATCCTCCCCTGCCTTAAAAAGGGGAATCACCACCTGAGTCTGCCAATCTGGCAGCACTGTCCCTGTCCTCTATGTGACGTTGAACAGGTGTGTTAACCAAGAGAGCCACTCAACATACATAACTTCAAGTAACTTTCATCCACATCCTGGGGCCTGGCCACCATCAAGTTGCTCAACTACCTCAGGGACATCAGCCTGGGTGATGGGTGAGTCTCCCCACAATCTCAGGGCTCCACTTCCATCACAGAAGCCATGGAGGCAGAGTTCATGAGTTCCTCACAGTCCTTCCACCATCTGATAATATCCTCAGTTGAGGTCAGCAAATCTCCAGTGTTTGTGGAGCCCTGCTTCCCCTCAGTCACCTGTCACCTGACAGTTTGCCAGAACTTTTTTGAGACTTACTGAACGTTGAGCTCCATGGCCTTACTGAACTCCTCCCACTTCCAAGTCTTTGCCTCAGCAACTGCTAAAGCTTCTGCTCACATAGTAACCTGCCATTACCTTTCAGCTAACTCAGGAGTCCCAAGTGCAACTCAAATTCTCTAGGACTCTTTTTTCAGCTTGATGGTACCCCTTCCTGTCAGTTTCCATTCCAAGGTTTGGGAATTTCCACCACAACAGGTCCCAGTGATCTTGCAGTCATAACTCTGCCCTGCCAATTTCTCAATGGGGTGCTAAATACGGTCCATTTGAACTCCGTGTCTCCAGTTTTACCAGTGGCTAGATGCCCCTGACAAAATAACTCCTAGGATCATAAGGACACCCAAACCCCTCCACTATAACAACAAGACAATCCAAGGAGGAGGTCCCTAATTCAGTCCATTTTAAAATTAAAATACATACTTAATGTGCAGATTGGTAATATACCATCAATGTACAGAAATATGAGTACAAGAAATGGACAGGGTCATTGCTACAGCCGAGCTAAACAGTAAACAATATAAAGAAAAAAGACAGATTAGAATCAATTTAACTATGTAGGTGCCTTTGAGGCTATGGCAGAAGCACAAAAAGCAAGCAAAAAAAAAAAAAAAAGACCAAATGTGAATGTCAACAAAATCAGACAACATACTTAATTTCGTATTTGCTGCCAGTGGGTTGGGAAGCTGTGTATAGGATGGAACAAAACCTTGTTAGAACCCTAATGCAATGAGGCTGCAGGACAGTGCTCAAGCCAACTGGAAATATAGCATCACTCGGTAATAGGCATGTGTGCAACAAACATGTACAACTGTACAGCATATTCTGTAAAGCATAGTTTTATACATTTTATCTGATGGGCCTTTATTTACTAATATTAATAAAGAAAATAAATTTTAATCAATCTGTCAAAAATGATATGTGATAGTGATGATGAATAGTTTTCAGGTGCAGCCCACCCAGAAATTTCATACCTCTCTGAATGTTCCTATAGCAAATGTAATTATCACACTACTTTTTGAATTACTTAGTACACTTGAAGAAAGTTTGTTACACTTTGAGTTAAATCTGTATATGTGTGCAATTCATGCACAGGGCTTATTCACTTGCATTTTGCATCTTACTCCTTGCAAAACATTTCTACAATTTCCTGTAATTTTGGACACCAAACCAATGGGCTATTGCACAATTTCTGTATTGATGCAATAGAAGTCATCAACAGGGCGAGGCAGCAGACGGATGGTAACATTCTGAGGATGCTCTGGTGAATGCCATAACATTTTCAATTTCTCTCTCCACTGTACATCAAGGAACTCCATTAGGTTTACCCATTACCAACACTTCCCATTCGATATCCTCATTCTAAAACAGTGTTCTACTGCAATGACTTGAAGTTGTGCTTCCATCAAAGTGATGCATTTTATTTGGATAGTTAAAAGTAATCTGATTTCTTTGCCATGTACTGCAGATTACTGAGGATACATTGTTCAGTTTATGTGTTCATGGACAAGGTTTAAACATGCCTTTGCTGTGACAGTACTCAGCTAATTATGTGTGTACAGTGAACAACCAAGTATGATACAATTAACTTTTTAAAATGACTTTAGATTAAAAAAAAAAAAAGAACTGTCCCTTTAGTGACACTGTGTTTTAATATAATTATGAGCGCTTCATTACACGGGAGTAGAATAATGTCTTCTGAAGAGTGTATTCAGGATTAAAAAAAAAAAAGAAAGGAAAAAATTTCTTCTCATTGTTGTACAGTATCAATTTGCACCATGGGATTCAGTACATCTGATAAGAGGAATACAATCACTTCTTCAATTTTACTGTAAAAAGACTGAAAACTTGCCTCCAGATGATCAGCCAGATTTATTTAAGGGGACAGTACTGTTTTCCTTCCTAAAGGCAGCAGTAGTAAGCATGCTAAATGAACAGAATGGATGAAAAGGTTTAGTGTACCAAAGGTTAGCGTGTGTTCTATGATCAGATGATGCTCTCAGTTACCCAAAATAGCTGAAGGAACCAGAAGAAGAGGATAATTTTGGTGTCATTCATATTTCAGGTAGATTTATTCAGTATGTGCACAAATGAGGGTCACTGACTAACTCAAGTCGTCTTAACAGCTGTCTCTAGGCCTTAGAAAAGATGAGATGCTAACTACTTTTCAGACTGCATTTGGACACATAACCATTTTTCTTATTCAAGGATTGCAGGTACTTGTAAAGGGTAACCAGTGTTCCTGATGTTTCTTGTACAAAAAGCCCTAAACCAAGACCTTTTAGTTTGTATACAGCTTATTTATTAAGATAGTTTGGAATTAATATTTACCATTTACTCCATGTCTGAGTCTTTAGTTTCTGCTTTAAATAGTTGTGGATGGAGTGAAGGTGACATGATCAGGTTCATCTCTACGCAGTCTGTCTGGTTCTGTGTTAGACTGCACCTGTTAATTATCTGTTGGCAAGTATCTGTGCCCCGAATGTTGTGCATCAGTGACAAAAGTGGGATGATTTTATTCACGTTAATTATGATCATGATAATGGACACTAAGTGTAAGTACAGGCAGTTTTGTTGTTAGCACAAGAAATTATTAGAATTGTGGGGGATTAGCATTAGGTTTGTCCTGGCTTACATTTGTTGGAACCATATGCCTCTGTTTGGTGCTGCACTGTATGTTTGTATGTTAAATAATCTGCTATTTATAAGATACTGCAAACTAAACACAAGCTTAAATTAAACGTGAAGCCACAGCTACAAGTGTGCTGTTTACAGCGACTCCACTATATGTTCTGCTTATGTTGAGTATTTAATTTCTCAGGAAAAACTGGACTCCTTATTTGATTTTTATTATTGCAGAGCTGCATACATACATCAAATTAAAAAAAAAAAAAAAAAAGTCAGTGCATGCATCCGTCTCCACTTCTTACTGCTACGAGGAGCTACGAGCATCACAGACCACTGGAGTATGCCAACAGAGTAAGTCATAAATACTCACACACATCAGCGAAGGATCTTAGGTTGTTTGAATGACGGTTGTCAATAAATAAGTTTTCACATAGTTTTCAAATAGTTTGATGAATTAGTGAGATACTTTCACGTTTTTATGTGATAATGTTTTCGTCATAACATGATACTTTAACGTGAAATGATCACGTTTTATTACGCGTTAATTTCATCGATGGTGCTTAATAAATTCAGGATCTCACCATGCCTCGAACCAAGTTTAAAATACCGTTTAATCGACTTGTGCAGATGAGACATGGTGCCTCTGTTTGCCTCCCTCCATTTAGTTTAGATTCATTATGAAATTATGTGAATATTATCATGTAAAGCCATGAAAATTATCATGTATGAACATGAAACTATCACGAAATAACGTGGAAATTATCAGGTAAAAATGTTTTAAAATCATGTCATATTTTACGATCATAATCCTGGCAATGGATGCATTAATCTTTGCATATGTCTTTCAAAGATGCCAGGTAAAAAGGCAAAGCAATCAAGCATCCTCTCATTTGCCATGAGAGGAAAGCCCCCTGAAAAGCCCAGATTAGAGGAGACCGTGCAGGTGGAACAGGAAGAGACAGAGGAGGAGAAGGAGACAGTGGAGGTGGAAGAGGAAGAGACTGCACAGGAGGAAGAGGTACTTGGTTTTATTGTCAGTGTCTAGTGTCATACTTCTGTAAGCCTGAGCAGGTATTATAACAGCAACCACACTGACGATGATATGAATTATAAGAAAGACCCCCCATTCCTATAACCAATCCAACCCCCTGCGGAGTGACAACATTTCGGGTGGGGGGGGGGGTGTCACTTTGGTCTGCATTCAAAACTTGGAAGCCCTGGTTAAATACATCCAAGTGCTCTGACCAACACTGACGGCAGTAGGGATGTCATGAGAATTGATACTTATGATAGTATTTGATGCTATGATGACAAAAAGCCCATCAGTACTCATTTTTTAAAGAATCAATACCATCGGTAGGCTACTACTCTTCTGGTATTGATGGAGGCTGTATATGAAGACAGTACACATGCAACAGGTACAACAACTCATGAAAGAATGGTAACAGCTACAGCTAATGCTCCGCTTCATCTAAGGGTGCTTTCACACCCGTTAGGTGCAGTGGTTTGATTGGGACCAAAAGTTGTTACTATGTTGCAATTCTAGTTCAAAACTAGTTCAGTCCCCATTCAGAACCAACCACTATGGATGTTATATATTCCTTTGTATGCAAATGCTTGAAGTATTTCATTAGTAGTTTAGTTTATGGGTTCTTATAATTTATTTTTTTTTTTTCTATCAATCTGGTATCGAGAATTGTGTACTTTTAGTGACATCGGTATTGATTCCTGAATTTTTGGTATTGTGACATCCCTAGAGGGCAGAGAATAAGAAAACAGTTTCTTTACAATGTATTTTTGAGACCCCTGCCTTAGACTGGCATGGTAAGGTGCATTTTGCTAAGAGGATGCAGACAGGATGAAATAAAAAGTCACTGCTTTGTTCCATGGTAAATGTAGAGCTTAATAATGTCAGATGTCTTTCACACAGAATCACTTGAAATTACAAGAGGAATAAGGAAATAAAAAAAAAATACAAATTAAGCATGTTTTCACACCTGAAAATCTAAACGAACATTCATGTTTTGTTTTCATATATTTTTCCTATTGTATACATTTGACACAGGTAGTTTGACTGCAGTTTTTGGGATTATATCAACCCTTGGATGCACAACTTACCAATACCTACACTCTTCCACAAGTAGGGTCAAAAATTACCCCAATTAAAATCAATCACCTGGTTGACTAATTGATTGATTCTTAAGTGCTAAAATGTGAAAGAAAAGTAAAAATGTACATGTCAAAAATGAAATTGTTCTTTTCTTTGAACAAAATACATCATCTTAACCAAAATGTGAGACATGTCTTTAGGTTATTGCAAAAACACATTGATTTTAATTGGGGTCATTTTTCACCCCACTGGTGGAAGAGTGGGGTAGTGATACAAAAACTGTTTTCTTAAAATTAATGAAAAAATAAATAAAAATTCAAATGGCCTCATGTCACACACATGTTTTATACCTGGAATATGAATATATTACAAATTCTCATTTGAAAGGTTTTGAAGAATAGCAACCCGTGGGGTCATTTTTGGCCCCACGTGCATTTAAGCATCAAAGAACTTTGTATGATATACTTACAGGGGCGTTCTTTGACGAGGGCCACCTGGGCAATTGCCCCTAGCCGTGCCCCCCCCCTCCTCCGTCACCCCCCCCTCCCCCAGTGCTCCTCCGCCGCAGGTCCGCCAGGGCGCCGCATGGAGGATTGGGATGGGGGCACCAACAGGGGCTTTCGCCCAGGGAGTAAATCGCTCCAGGAACGCCAGTGTATACTTACATCTTATTTTTGTATTTTCTGTAGTATAGTTCATTGACCAGGAGTGTGTCTAAACTTGGATTTCTATTTGCTTCTGTTCATTTGTATACATTACACCAGCTTTGTGTAAGTTACTGTAATGAATCGGAAAATCCGAACCATTTAAACCAGGGGTCACCAGTCCTGGTCCTCGAGGGCCGCTATCCTGCATGTTTTAGATATTTCCCTCTTCCAGCACACCTGACAGTCATTGACAGTCGTTATCAGGCTTCTGCAGAGCTTCATGATAGGCTTATCATTTGAATCAGGTGTGTTAGAAGAGGGATACATCTAAAACCTGCAGAATACTGGCCCTCGAGGACCAGGATTGGTGACCCCTGATTTAAACAGTGTCTTCACACTGTAAACAAATTGTAATATGGTTGAATTTAATGCAGGCCACCTCCAGAGCACCTCAGAGGGATTTTTATGTTTCCTAATTTTGCGCAGCTCAAATTGTGCACAGACCCTTAGACATCTTTCAACAGTTATTTCAAGGATCTGAAGAAACCTGTGGAGCCAGACAAATCCCAGTTATCCCTTTGAAATCACATTCAAGTAATATAAGCAACAAGGAAATTATGAATAAACTAAAATGAGACAAATCAAAAGCACTTAAGATGGCAGTAAAAAGAAATCCTGAATAGAGACATTTCATTTTGGTGACCTGGGTTTCTGCTGTCAGCCCCACCAATGCCTTTTTTTACTTTTTTTTTAAAATTATTTTTTAAATCCGCCTTCATCTTTTTATTTTGAGGTCTCACTCTCATTTTCCCTCTTTTACTCCTTTTTTCTTTTCTTCTCAATTTTCTCCCAATTCTGTGTCTGGAATATGCGTTTTCAAAAATGGATGTCAGTTTGAGGGGCGTCAGATTCATTATTTTGATTGATGCTGCAAGAATCTGTCACTCACTACTGACGAAAGAGGATTCAACAACATGCTTTATGGTTCATAAAAACCACAAAGGAAAGTTTAAGTCCCTTTATAGCTCTCCCTGGTGCTTTCTATTGTCTTTCAACTTGATCCTGACAAATGGACCAGAATAGTTTTTCCTGCAAATAAAGTTAGCGGGAACGCTTTCTGGAATACTTTCTCTCCTCCTCTTTATTGGCCGTGTTGTACTCCAAGGCATGATCGATCGAATCAATACTGCAATGGGGATATATTTAGGTCTTTAAATCTCCCAGATGGAGAAGCGTGTGTGGAATATCAGACTTATGGAGACAGAGTTTAGGCTACAACCGTGGAGAGATTACAGGAATGATTTGTATCAGGATGAGGGCATTGTTATATGTGGTAATCGAGTTGTCAGAGAAACGAATGGGGAAAAAAGAAACAATCAGAATCAAGCTTGAACTCTTCAGCTTTGTTTTCTTGAACATGCAGAGAATTTAATAACAACAAACCCTATTTGCTTTGGTAAGGCTCTCTGAGCAATGCAGCGCTTTTCCAAAAACAATTCAGAATTAATGAAATGGCTTACTGTGGGCATTATGCATATTGTTCAGGGGCAGAATAACAGAGTGAGAGTAGTTTTTCATTTGGGAACCATAATAGCGTAACCCGTAGGGCTGACAGTGACTTATAACACTTCCTGAATTACATCTCATCGGCAGGATATTCTGGACACCTGAGAGAGAGAAAGGGATCTCAGGAAGAGCACCCAACACAAAAATCATTTCTCATTTGCCATCGTTTTTCTCCAGCTGTTCAATTTGCCAGTACAAATTCAGGAGGAGAGCGCATTCTAGCTGATTAGAAGCACAGATTTGAATTTATACTTCCTATCAGTTGCTCCTTCCTGGGAGGAAAAAAAAAAAAGACTTACTTAGGAACTTTATGTGACAGTTAATGTGCTATACTGTAAATGTATACAATATGTTACTGTTGCTTTTTGTAAAGTATTGCTCAGATATTTGGAGTCTAACATTATTTTTGTCAAAATTCGTATTGACAGGTGAGAAGTAGTCTGGCTCACTGGATGTGTTCTGCTGGAATGATCTGTGTTTTACTTACTATTTTCAAAGTCCTACTCACTATGCAGAACACCAGCCACCTCCATGGCGCGACTACACACTGAAAATGGTACGTTTTGACAAAAAGGTACATTTCTTTGACATGTTCTTCTGCAGATGTTTAGTTATTTTTTTTCCAAAACTTTCTTAACTTCTCCACACCAAACACATGTTCACCCAGACACTCATTTAATGACTTGTGATTCAGGAATCATTTTAAAGAGCTAGTAATTAGCCAAACAACCCAGAGAGCGTTACTTCAGATACAACAGGAAAATACAGGAAATATGAGCACAGCTTTAAAAGATGCACAAAACTCAACTAACCAGGAAACATTTGTTTGTAATGTTGTACATACTTCCCACATTTCCACATTGTATCCTAATACAGAGAATAAAAATTGCATATGTGATCATTAGCACTAACAAACTGTAATGGTTTAGGACTTGTGCACAGTACCGTTTGACTGGCAATGGAAAAAGAGATCCATACCAAACCAGCATATTTATTTATTAGATCTTTTTGCTCGCACAGTCATTGTTTTGGCTCTACAGCTTTTAATAAGGCTGCAATTGTGCAAGGATTGTTTATATTTTTTACTCGGCTTCTGCGCTTAGATCACCCTAAAACCTCCAGATATCTGGGCCTTTAAATTACCGCTTTTGTCATATATATGCACAGAATGGTATTGCAATTATGACTGTGCCTCAATAACTCTGCAGCCTCAAGCTGTACAATAATCATTCAGTAGCAGTTAAATAACAAAGAAAGTGTTCCTTGTTGATTTCATGAAAATTCCTAAAAACTTAAGGA
The DNA here is from genome assembly GCA_030068375.1 of Ostorhinchus rueppellii. Classification (NCBI taxonomy): domain Eukaryota; kingdom Metazoa; phylum Chordata; class Actinopteri; order Kurtiformes; family Apogonidae; genus Ostorhinchus; species Ostorhinchus rueppellii. Next base: position 36,641,658 of record JAQQZY010000001.1, read on the forward strand.
GTCAAAGTTATAAAGGAATACAAACACTGTGACATGACCAGACTGCTCCATGTCAGCAGGTTGTGGATGTAGGTCATACTAACATGTTGGCTATTAGACAACTATAATACATCAAATGTGTTTCAGTTGTCAGATTAATGGCTAAGTTATGAGTTACAGTTTCAAATTCTCAAACTTTTCTAGCTCTCGGCTCTATTTTAAAGCTTTATCAACCACCGCATAGCCTCAGAAATCATTGAATCTTCACAAGTGTTGGTCCTGTCAACATGAAGTTGAAACAAATGAGGTGAACAGAATCTGAAATCACCAGTATTTCTTTATTTATTGGTCAAGAAGCTAAGACCAAACACTACACCCCGAATATGGGAAAAGATCATGCCTGCCAGTGGTTTTCTTAGACACACACACACATACAACTCACCCTAAAATAACTGCACTCTGCATGTCACATGAATATGGCATTGTGCTACCATGTGTGATTAAACACAATGAAAAAAACAAAAAAATCAAACAAAAAACAAAACCATGTTTGCGGCTGTAGAGACACCAGTGCCAGTGGCAAAGTGATGTCCTCTACATAAAACAAGCAAGTACACAACAACGGTAACAATTGCTCTCTGTGCCTGACTTGCAGCAGTGAGATGTGATAAATGATTCATTTTTCCTGCATGTGCTCACTGAGGGTTCTGTGTGTGTAGAGTAAGGGTCACTGTGTGAGGCCTAGACAGCACTTGTGTATTATTAAGGTATTCCATAGTTAAATGTAAACACATCACTAAATGTACTAAAATCTTGAAAATGTATACACCTGACCAAAAAAAAAAGGAAAGGTTTTCCTCATTTTTAGTGACCAACTTAATGTAAATTACAAGCATAAGCGCCACTACCAATTGTGGGCCCCATGAAAAGTAAACGCTGTGGACCCTTCTTGAAGTTCAGTATATTGTCGGACTGGAGCAGGGGGGTAGGGTAGGTGGGGGTGTGGTCCATACATGCTGTCACATATGCTAGTATCAAACGAAACTAAAACTTAACATACTTTCGATGTCTGACTCCTGACCTCTGTGCCTCTCTTGTACAACGGGTCCTAAACAAAATTTTTGCAACTTCTACTTCCACTGGACACCCTCCGTGGCTCTATGGGCCCCCCACAAGTGTTAGGCCCCATGAATTTGTCATGTTTATCCCCCTTATTGGTGCAGTAGTTTGGAAGTATAAACACATTTCGTTGCCTGCAACATATTTCAGAGTTGTGACCAACGTATTACATCACATCTTGTTTTTATAAAACTTCTGTGTGTGTGTGTGTGTGTGTGTGTGTGTGTACAGGAGGAAGGACAGTCCAGCCCCAGCCCTCTGTGACTGTCAAACAATGCTGTTGGACTTGGTGCACAATGAGGCCTAGTATGGTCCTCCTGAAATAACAGCAGACTTAAGGGAAAACATGTCGACTTGATGGCAGCTTCACACGTGTACAGGTCAGTCATGTGGACATGGACGCAGCCCCAGATCAGCAGTGGTCCTTCTGGATGATCCTTTTCATTTTTCATCTATTTATGATTTGCTTGAGTTTTACTTTGCATTTCTGGATGCACTGGTAGGATTGCATGCTGGTTTCTCATGTAATGCAGCTTTAGGGCTCAAGTGATGTCTGTCCACAGCATTATTGATTTCCTTAGACTCCATCAATCTTTGCACAGTATTATGTACTGTAGATGGTGAAACATGAAAATTCTTATTAATTTTGTGTGAATTATTTGATTTTATTATATTTCTATTTATTTACTTTCAATAACAGACAAGTGTTTCTGCTACTGTAGGTATCAAAATGTACATTTGTTCATGTTTCACAAAAATGAAATAAAAAATTCCAGTTGCTCAGTGGAAACACATTTACATTTACATTAATCAAAGTAGCATATATTGGATTTTTGTTGTTATTGCATTATATTGAATGGCTGGAAATGGATTTCACATTTTGCTTTCAATGTTGGTAGGAAAATGTAACAACAGAGGGGGTTAGTGTATGTCACGAATCCATGTACTGTGTGAATTAACAACTTAACTTCTGGCTGTTTTTTTTTTTTTTTCATTTTTGTCTTTTTTAAAGGCATTGCACGTAAAAAATTACATTCTAAGTAATCATAAAATGACTATGCATGCCAGACATTAAGGAATCATGTTCATTTCAAGTACTGATGTCACTGACAGTAGTAGTCCAGCCAGACTATTCACATTTGAAAAGCTAAGTGTCAGCCCCTAAATAATGTTTATATTCTCATTTTGTGTTTTAGTGTCTGATGCTCCACCCATCACCAATCTACCAATCACCAAGTCAGCTGTGTTTCAGCATCCAGGTTGGTAGTTCCCACTGAGCTGCATCTGGAACATTTCTGGTCACAAGTGTCTGACATTACTAAACCTAAAAAGCCTCTTTTTATTCCCAAGTGCATCGTGACAACATGAGAAACAGAGCAAGGGTATGCATAGGAGATGCTTTTGAAACATGGAGACAGCTGAAAGCAGAGAAGAATTTGAAGACCGACGCTGGCTCTCCTGCAGTGAGACTGCAACTTGGTTTTAGTACCGGTGTAGAACTTGTCACTTCCCATGGTAGCTCCTTGTAGTAGACACTTATGCTGAATTTGGCAACCAGTAGGCTGGGGGAGGGGATATCACACTCTACAGCATTTTGAATGTGATTGCAGTAACTATCACATTCACATAGTAAACCCTAAACTTTAAATGAAACATCAGACCATTTTTTAGTTATACAGACATACTGTACAGTTTTATTTGATGTTGTTTCTCAAGCATGCATTCCAGTGGATGTCGAGAACCATAATTAAAGTTCCGTCCATAGGCCAAACCTGTCTGTAAGAGACATAGATTCATTTTTGTGCTAAATTCAAACACATCGTCAATAAGGTTTATAGATGTTGCTTCATATGCCTGATAAATCCATCAAACCTGTTTCCAGTTCAGCATTGGAAACATAGCGCCATGTTGCTGAGTGGTGATTGAAAGCATGACTGATTTCTGCATGTCACCCCATGTGTAAACAGCTCTGTAATGAAATCTGCAAAAGGCTGGAGTACAGCCATTTTAGATAAATCCAGAGATACTATAAACGACTTTGATAAAACTCATCACCGCACACTATCACTTCACACTTCCAGCATTTCAATTATAATAAAACCAAAATAATAACTTCATATTTTTGTTTTGAATGTAATACAATCAGAGCAAAATCACACACAGGTATGTTAAAAAAAAAAATAAATAAAAAAATAAAATAATACATTTTTTCTACCCAAGTTTGAAAATGAAAAAATAAAAAAAAACAAAACTGAGGTTTTTCTGATTTCATTTTGAATCAGAATAATGAATGAACAAACCATACACAGATTGCGCACAGACCAGATGGCCTGACGCCAATGTGGTTCATTGCAATCCCACCCACAGTTACTCATTTTTGCAAATGTCAATGCAAAAAGTCATCAAGCTCCAAGCATCGGTGTTCACAATCTACAGTGTTGTGGAAAAAAAAGTATTTGCCCCCACTCCTGATTTCATGCAGTTTTTGTCACACTTAAATGTTTTAGATAATCAAAGAAATCATATCAGACAATGATGATGTGAGTGAATAAAAAATGCTGTTTTTAAAAGATGTTTTCATTTATTAAGGGAAAAAGATACAATAACGTACATAGCCCTATGTGAAATGTTTAACTGCTCCCCATTGTTACAGCACAACTCAAATGATTGACCTTCTTTTTTTCTGTTTGTTTGTTTTTTTTTAAAACTGAGTTCAATTTCACCAGCCACATCCAGGGCTGAGTACTGCCAGACTAGTAGCATCAAAAAATAATGGAATTTGAACATATCTGACAAAGTGAAACGTGATAAATTGTCTCAAAAAGCAATAAATCATGCCATGATCTTAAGAATTTCAAGAACAGAGAAGGAAGAACAACATTGGCATCTACCAGTCTGGAAAGGGTTACAAAGCCTTTTTAAGTTTTTGTAACCAAGAACAGAGCCATTATCCACAAATGGAGAAAACTTGGAACAGTGGTGAACCATCAGTAGCCTGGCCAGCCATCCATCTTTTTCAATGAGAAATCCATCTGAAATCGCAGGGTTTGAATCCAAATTTGAAGGCGGGACAAACAACCAATCACAGATAAGATGGATATGATGTAGTTATGCGACGAGCAGATCCCTAATGTCAACAAACCTCAGTATGTTTCTATCATGGCATGCGGCAGTGGTGGTCGAGTATACACTTCGGTGAATGATTACTGTCGCTTTTGTCAAAGAAACTTGAGAGGTGTGATCTGTAATTCAGTCCTTAGTTTTGAATGAAGTAAACAACCTACAGCAGTTATGAAGAGATTTGTGGACTTGGAACTGACTTTGACTTGCCACAAAAAGCAGTAAAAGTGTATAAGTCTTCAGGGATTAAAGTTCTCGATCTGTAGACAGATTTCCGTCAGTTGGAAAAAGAGGGGGGGGGAGTTGCACGTGCATTTGTTGTTATTGAGTGTTGACTATGGAATTAATGATGCTGTTGTAAATCAATAAAGCCAGCCAGAGCCTTACTATTAGCCAATCAGAAACAGATGCCCCCTGCCCCCCAGACTTCTGCCTCCAGCATCATGGGCAGCAGCCCGCTGGAGCTTCCCTCACACATTGCGCTCCAGTGATGAAAAAACAAAAATCATCTTGATGATCCACAAGACTTTTTGGAAAATATTTTGTGGACTGATGAGGTAAATGGCGAACCTTTTGGAAGGTGTGCGTCACATTACATCTGGCATAAAACTAGCGCAGTGTTTCAACATCATACCAACAGTCAAACATGATGGTGGTATGTGGTGGTCTGGGGCTGCTTTGCTGCTTCAGGACCTGGATGACTTTTAATTATTCACACCACGATGATGAACCACTGATGGTCTGGTTATCAATTTGAGACCTTAAGCTCAAGTGCACTTTGGTTATGCAGTGGGACAATGATCAGAAAACCACACCAGCAAATCCCTGTAGCCTAGCCTTTTTGAGTAGCCTAGTTAAAGCCTGGATGTAAATCTAATTTGGATACTGTGGCCTGTCATTAAACAGGCAAATCATGATTAAAAAAAACTCCTCCAATGTGGCTGAATTAAAACATCTATATAAAGAAGAGTGGGTAAAAAGTATTCCATGACGAAGTAAGACTCAATGCCAGTTGTTGCAAATACTTGGCTGCAGCTGTTGCTACCAAGGGTGGGACAACTAGTTATTAGGATTGGTTGGAAATCACTTTTTCACACAGGGCTAGGTATGTTTAGTTATCTTTTCCCTCAATAAATGAAATCATCATTTAAAACTCAATTTTTCTTTATTTAAAATGTGTTTGTTAATATGAAAGATTTAAGACAAATGTGCAAAGATCTAAGAAATTAAAAAGAGGCAAATACTTGTAAATATTATACAGTCACATGTATCCATATAAACATACAGTATTATATTCCTGCGAGCAGTCGACAGTGTACGACATCTTGGCAGGAGACAACGTGATCCCCATTGCTTCAAGCAAAGCTGCAGGTGGCTGTCTTCTGCTAAATCATATGACTGACTCCCCTCACATGGCCTAAAACACAAACCAAGCACATGTGCCCTCAAATACACATACCTCCAATGTCACAAGTGCAGAGCAGGGCGCCCCAGGCTCTAAAAGGGGGAGCTCGGGGCCTTCGATGAGCAACAGAGCACAACGGACAGAAAGTGTGTGAGAGAGAGGGAGACAGGAGAAGCAGAGACATGAGAAGGGAGAGGGGCAGCGCTCTGAGCCACCGTGCAGTCACAAGCAACGAGTGATGAGAGAGGACAAGGTCACAGATCAGAGACAAGGGAGATGTGGGCAGTCATGGATGGCAGCATACCTTCTCGCCCTGACTACCTCCACCAATGATGTTAAGTAGAACAAATAACAGGAATCCGGTAATGCACACCTACACTTACCTCATTGGCTATTCCTACACACAACACACTCCATTTACACTTGCTTCTAAAAATGCTATCTGAATCCACATACATTACTCAGGTAATAAACAGGTAATAAATCTGATCTTGCATTTGCTTTTACACCTGGAACTTTTAACCCTGTAAAGCCTGAACCATTAAATCACTGACAGAAAATTTCAGTTCTTTGAAACTGGAGCCTTTATTGGTCCTTCCAAACAACCCAACATTTTTTTTTTTTCCAAATATCAATTCCCATGTATGTGTTTCAATTTTGTATCACATTTGATACATCTGGTCTCAATGGTCAATTATTATTTTTGAATAAACAAAAACATAACACAAGCATGTCTAACAAATCGGTAATTCCTTTTCAAAATTAGCAAATTTCTGCCTCCTTCCTCATTAGGTGCTTGCACACTGGAGCCGAGGTGGGTTGACACCGGGCGAAGAGGCTTAGCGGTAATTTTGTTCTGGCATGAG
>JAQQZY010000001.1:36673066-36688653 GCA_030068375.1 Ostorhinchus rueppellii
GCGGTGGAAAGCCGTACCGATGACCACTCTTGTCCTGTTTCGCTCCTCGGTCAGTTTCCTCATCGCACTAGCTTTCTCAAGCACAGTCTTTCCTTTGCTGTTGTTGTTTTCTTTTCTGCCATTGCAAAATAAGCCGATCGAGCCAACTTGATGGCTTTCAAATACCTATGCAACAAGTTCACCTCACCTGATTGCTCCTCCTTGCCTGTTATGGGAAGGTCTTGGCGTTACAAAATGGTGACCGCGCAAAAGGGGGAGGGAGCATTGGGGGGAGGGAGAGGTGGGTGGTGGTGGTAGTGGACTGATATCTGATGGACGTATCAGCAGCCAATAAGTGTAAAGATGTTCAGTAAAATGATTGGTCAGAGGTTTCCTCTGGTTACACCCTCTAAAGTGGACTAAAACTTTTCTTTTTTTTTTGCAAACATTCAATTTCAGTGGGTACAATGGGATTGTGAAGAGGTTTTCAACCAATATGATAAAAAATGTTCCAAAAAAAGATCTCCCACTATACCTTTAATGCTGGGAAAAAGGGAAAGAAGTAAAAATGGAAAAAATCTTTCTTCCATTCCTTGTTGGAGTATAAATCAGGAAAATCCCAGCAAATCCTGGAAAATAGCTATTTGCTGGAAAATGTCCTGATGGCGATGAAAATGTCCTCTTAAAAAACTAAAATAGTCTTTTAAGGTTTCAGTCCATAGTTCACCGAAGAAGAATTACAGCTCCTTAGCCAATCTACCGCACCCATTTCTGGCTTAAAACAAGTACGATTACGGGCTGCATCGTCCTCTGTATGCACAGAGCTCCTTTCCCGATCAAATCTCCAAGTGCTAAAATCGTACTTTGGGTTTTTTATCAGAATCTAAAGCATGATCTGATTATGCCCAGCGGACTTCATCGTTACACGAGTCATGGTCAGATGCTACCTATGGAAGTTCCCCTTTGTCACCGGTTTTAACCATCTTTGGATGGAGGCAAAAGGCCTCTAGTCGTATTTCCCTTCTCCTTTTTTGTGAATCATCTGGCTATGTACTTGCAGCATGTCACATCATGTTCTCCTTCTACATCTCAGTAACGTTAAGTAAATCCACATTCTTCTAAAGACTCTTTTACTTTATCATTTAAATTCATTGAACACAATCACAACTAGTATAGTTAGGTAAATCAACTCATTAATCATTCTGTTAGTTCTTTGTTACATTTTATCACTGTTGTTACTCTAGATAATGCATTTCTTCTTGTTGCTTAAGCTGATCTGAGGGGCCTTGACTTCGACCTAACTTGACAGTAGTAATGTTCAATTCCAATACTTCATACAAATACAGTTAATGTCTGAGAAAAAAAAAAAAATAGTGTGCTTCAAATTCTTACTTCATAAAGAATACAAGACACAACAGTAATTATTGTTTAGTTATTATGAACTATTATAAAAAATGAAAACTTGCATATTAAATCATCTTGGGTGTTTGTGGAGCCTAAATAGCTCCACACATGACTCCTTTTCCATTCTGCCATTTTTTTCTACAGACTGAGTGAGTCAGAGTTGACTGACTGAGAAGTGTGACACAGTATTCGCTTACCCAGCCAAAAGAAGTAGTTCCCACCAATCACATATCATTTGGATAAGATCCCAATAGTTTAGCTATGTTCCATTGTGTCCCTGATATACATTACCTCAAATGACCAAACTAACAAAAGTATCTATGTTTTAATTTGTGAATTGATTCTAGAGTGTAAAGATGGTAAATGGACAACACTTATTTTGCATTGCCCAAAGCACTTTACAAAGCCTCACATTCACCCATTCATGCACACACTCGTACACCAGTGGGTGGCTGCTCCCATGCAAAGTGCTGCCAGGCCCTACTGGGAGCAATTTAGGATTCAGTTTCTTGCCCAAGGACTCTTCAACATCTGGACAGTTGGAGCCAGAATTTGAACTGCTGACAGTCATTGGATGAACTGCTCTACCAACTGAGCTACAGCCGCCAAGAACTGGTGTCGGAGATACCGATATTTCAGTATCGATCCGCGCATCACTAATAAAGGGGACTAAACGATGGTGTGACTGGACACTTGTTTATAGTTTGTATGACAGTGACATAGCTCAACATGATGACACTTACCTGTCACCTTGTGGTTGACTTTCTCTGCAATCCTCAACATAGTTGTCTGTGACCAAAAAAAATTGTCTAAACTGTTATTGAGCATTAACTATATTGGTTCCTGAGTGTGTGTAACACATTCCAAGTCGTACCTCATACGAAGACCCTATGTTTTGTTCTTTTAATAATGTAAAGTGCTTTGGGTGCCTTGAAAAGCACTCTAGAAATCTAATCCATTAATATTATTATCCAGTATATCTGATAGCCCCATGATCAAACTGTATGATAGTCACCATGCTTTCTGATGTAACTACCTAAATATTCAAAAATCATAACCCATTCCTGCTTGAGACAGGATCCCCATTAACTGCACACACTCTTCTTCTGTTCAACACATTCCTCTTTGCCACATTAGATATGCAGTAAGAGTCCACTTATGTAAGAATGGGATCTTAAATACATACTGTTGAGACGTCATTTCAAAGGTGTTGGCATATGTACTTTTTTCAGTGTCTATATTTAATGTGTTGCTGTCTGCACATTAGGGCAGCATGATTAATCTTTAAAAGATCACAATCTCAATTCACACATGTGTGCAATCTCATTTCTAAACACAGACGATTCTTAAGCATTTTATTTCTTGGGCTGCATTACAAACAAATACCCACAAGCGCAGAACCGTCACTGCCTCCTCCCTCAACCAATGGAAAAGCTTCTTTGTAACATGTGACTCTGCTGCTGTTGGCTGCAGTTGAGTGAGAGAAGAGTCAAATACAGCAGAGGAATGTCTGCAATAAAGACAGTGAAATGGATGAAAACCCCAGTGGTAGTGTCCACAGTCACCCACTTGAACTCTGTCCAATGAAGGTTTGCATTCGACAGTGTCAGTCTCATGTTGGTCTTCTTTTCTGTCATCCAGATCCAAGTGTCTTTTCACTTTCACTTCTCTGACTTCTCACCTTCTCCAAAAATTGTACATTAAAAAAATTATGTTGTGCCGGCTGGGAAGTTTCTTTGTGCTCCAAACTTTCACAGATCAGCTGACGTCACTTAGCAACCAGGACCATAAGTCACCAGACTACTTGTGGAGTGATATGAAAGATGTGAATCAGAGGTAAAAGAACCCATTTTCCTTGACAGCAGTGCAAAAAACATTTTGTGGAAAATCGTGCCAGAGAATCATGATCTCCATTCTAAGCAAAAAAAAAAAAAAAAATTGTCTTTCATATTTTTTGCCAAAATTCTGCAGCCCTACTGTACACTCAAAATCCTAATCACTGGTACAAATGTCTTGCCCCTTAGCACTGGAAATAACATTCCTCAGGCTGGATGACTGATTATAGGGGCATTGGATCAAACACATCAGGAAGGAATGATGGACAATGCTCTACAGCTAGGTTCTTCTGATTTAATTATGCCACTTTGATCTGGTCTTAACACTGCACTGACTCTGTGACGCTAACATCCTTGAACACTCCTGTAACCTCTGTTCAGATGGGATTTGTGCTGGAGTAGTTACTGCGTGGACTTTCTGCTTCAAAATGTGACCTTTAAATACCATGTCCCCATTAGGGCCAATCGATATCATTTTTCAAACGTCAGAACAGAGAACTATGATGCATCATCTCTCAGAGTTTCATCAAAATTAGACCACGCCAACATATCTCCTGAGGCAGAGTCGCAGATGGAAGAAAGATATTTTAACCGATTGTTTCTTATAAAATATTTAGCAACAGTCAAACTGCAGCATTGTGATGTCCAACTGCTTAGACAGATGATGACACTGAATAGCAGAAAAGCATGACTGGAATAATGGAAACCAAGTCATAAACAACACCTGCTACTTGGAAGAAAACTTGGAAGAACTAAATATTTCATTCATGTTGTTATGACCCTGGGTCACAGTCGAGGTTTGTATTTGTGTATGTATATTGATGGAGTCGTGCGTCTTCCCCCAGCCGTGCTGTGCCTTTCCTATTCCTTTTTGTCTTCTATGCAGGTAAAGCTGATTGGTAAAGCCAAATTAAGATCCGACTTCAAAAAGGGCACTGAATAGCCTTGGACCCAAATACATCCAAGACTTGTTAGTTCCCTATGAAGCATCCAGACCCCTGAGGTCATCAGGGACGGGTTTACTGTGTGTTCCCAAAATCAGAACCAAACAAAGTGAAGCAGCATTTAGTTATTGTGCTCCTCACCTCAAACAGTCAGCTCATTTAAATCAGGCCTGAAAACATTTTTGTTTACTGCAGCTTTCTCTCAGACTCTTAACTAATGTTTTCTTAAATCAACTTTAAAATCACATTCTATTTTAATTACATTTTTGTTTAGATTTTATTATTTTTATATTTTATATTTTAACTATCTCCGTTTATGCCTCTCTTGTGATGCTTTTATGTTTTATGTAAAGCACTTTGAATTGCCCTGTACATTAAACGTGCTATACAAATAAACTTGCCTTGCCTAGCTGCATCCAGCTCTCTCCCCCATTGGTCCCTTCCCAGCTCCCAATGGAGGTCGTTGTGTCTGTGTGTGTTCCCGATGGCCAACACCCATATCTCAAATTTGTTTTTCTTTTGTAGGTTTCCTGTAGGTTTTTAAATACTAAATCTAAAACACTGTCCAAATTTCTGTTGAGGAGGGGGCCGTTTTGAACCTTTTATCCCCTGTTTTGGATTTAGGGACTTGTGTTACTTTATTAATCCATACACCATTAGTTCATTTCATATTCAATTAAGTATCCACAATTGGAAAACAAAAAAAATTATTTGGTATTTCATTATTCATAATCAAATTAAGAGTTGTTTTTCAGTTTTTCGATTGTATGCACAAATTAAAAATGTCGGGTTTCATGTTGACATTTTTAATATCCGATTTGGTAAGATCTGGAAGTAACTGACTTCTTGTGTTAGGCTGGACAATCATGGGTTTGCTAGTATTCTGCCTAATGCATCCTGCGGTAATGGAGAATTTTGTGTTATTCAGAGCAGCAAATGCATTATTCTCAAGGAGGACAACATGACAACTGAAAAAGTCAGCAGGATTTTCCAGATATTGTTGTTTTGTCTAATACAGTAGCCAATCTAAGTAGAAGGCACTTTGCGTAAAATGAAGAAGTCAGTAAGTTACGGGTCTTATATCATATATCAAAGATGTCAACGTGAAACCTGACATTTGGTCCATATGTTTATTTCCAATTTTTTTATTTGTGCATACAATCAAAAGAAAGAAAAATTCATTTTTTGATTTGTACATGAATAATGAAATATGTCATTTTTCAATGTCCAATCGTGGATTCTAGATTAAATATGAAAAGAACAAATGATACACAGATTTTTTTGTGTATTTTTTTCATAGATTTGTTTTTGGACAGGTAATTTAGATTGGTTTCAACATTGTTTTGTTTGTTATTTTGGTGGGGCCCTCACAAGTTAGTTGAATTATCTAAATAAACATATTTTAGACTGTTGTTTTCTGGTCTGGGATTGTGCTTTGGACCTGGGAAAGGATGAGGGGGCCCATTATGTTGATCTGGGTTATCCCCTAGGCCAGGATGTAACAATGTGGTGACCTGGTGCTACTTAACCTGATACCTGGGGTGCAGATTTTCAACACACTATTTTAGAGCTGCATGATCCCTGTTTGATATAAATTGCATTTCTGAGTATTACACATAATTCAGATGAGCACTGTGTGTAGAATGTAAAAGAAAAGATAAAGATCCCTGTGTAATACATCTAAACCCTTTCACACATACTCATGAGGGGTCCTGTGGTGCTTTGGTCTGCCAATCTCAGTCATCTATTGCATTTTTTTTGGGGGGGGGGATAGGGTTAGATTACCCATACTGGGAAAACAAACACATAAGAAAGAGAAATGCTCCACTTCAGTTGGGATATCAGGACAGATTTTAAGTCTTAGCCAGTGAAAATCCCACTGTAAAAATTATGTTAATCTCTTTGAACACAGAGAGAGGCTTTATCTAAAGAATAAAATAAATCATCCTCCTTCTTTTGTTTTTCTTTTCTTTTTTGAAGGAGAACAATGAAATTACATACTTAAGTGAAGTGAAATGCTCAAATGTAGAATAGGTTTCCATTACAACCAAAATAACAGCATCTAAAAGGACCAGTACACACAAAAGGATCAACTTCAAGATGAGCAAGAAGAGAGAGTACCAACTCCTGATTATGGATTTTCTCAAATGGGATGATCTTATGTAAAGTCACAAAGTTCTCTTCAGAGCTTTGAAGCATGTTTTCAGTCACGGCAAAAAAATGTTCACAGTAGCATTTCTCCCTAACCCGCAGTTGATTCTGGATGCATGGAAAGATTTCAGACAGATCTGTAAAGTGTGTAGGCGTCCATGTCACAATATAGACTGACACCATGTAAGAAAACTTGTAGTTTGAGCTACATCTACATCATCTCCGTCATACAGGGGTATTGAGGAAAAACCACATGAAACTCTGAAGAGGCAACAGAGGATTTTTCGCATGACAACAGGTGTTTTAAATATCAACCAGTGCGTCTTCTTCACTCACCTGTTCTGTCAGAACGATGCTAAATCCTCTTGTACAGCATCACACTGCCTTTCTTCTCCTCTGGCAGTTCACCTGGATCCACTTAGAACCATCCAGGCTGTTAGTTTTAATACTAGCAACACTAAAGCACACAACGGCTAGCCTTTTATGATAAAGGAGATCATTGTTATTGCGCCTCTTTGCAACCTCAATTAAATTTAGAGGCCATTTTGTCCTGGCTTTAAAGAGCCTCTGACTTCCTCCAGGGGCTTAATCCCATAAACCACAATGACCCGCTGACATCATAACTTTAAGCCGGCAGGCAGGGTGAAGTCGACTATCCCCCAGAGGAGGCCCAAATGGATGGAGGTCTCTCTGAATGCCTGTCCATTTTTGTCAGTTATGTACATCACCACTTTGACACCGACGTGTTATGAAGACATGTTATGATGATAGTCTTATTTTCTTATTCTTCATCTACGATGAGACTTAGATTTGATGTTTGCTCCTTAATGTATTCATCAAAGGATAAATGCATGAAAAACTAAGCGCAGTTCATCATTGGAAGTTTCATCATTGCTCTTCTAAGAGCACAGGAAGCAGTGTTGCAGGGCTGTTGCGGTTCTGAGGAGGTAGAGTAAAATGTGCTGCTACAGTATGAAAGAACATTAAACTGTTGTATGGTGTACTAAATCCAGCAAATGTTTAAAACATTAACAGCGGGACAACTTTTAACTATAAACGACTCAATAATCAACATTCAGACTGAATTTAGTAGGGAATTCCATCACTCCAGGCAACAATCTTGCTGTGATGTATCTTTTTAATCAAAGTACAGTGCATATTGATTTTACAGCTAGAGTTGCTCGTAATGGTGACTTGATGTACAACAAGTTGTTATATAACCTAGGGGTTTGCCTCATAACTTGTCTGCAGTAGACTTGGAGTGACACACTCGTCAGCATGGCTAAAGTAGTGCATTTAAAGTGAGCACATAAAATTGGAGTAAAGCCTCAACAAGGTTTATTTTATTATTTTCCACTGAAGCAATTACTCCTGTAGAAGTTGGTACTGGCTCTAACTTTAACGTGAAGTTTGCAGTACTACTTCTCAAAAGTACACTGTGATCGAAATCAGATCTCCAGAATAGAGATCTGGTGTCTCCACAGCACACAAACTAACAAAAGTCCACGTAATAAACTAATTACATTTGTCATGTCCTCTATTCCAAATGAGTTCGAGATTTTGTTGTGATCAGACAAGTAGAATTGAGGAAAGAAAAGGTAAAAAAAACCAAAACAAAAACATCTTTCCTCAATTCTACTTGTCTGATCACAACAAAATCTCGAACTCATAACAAAAATACATGTTGACCTCCTTCAACATCTCCATTTTTACTGACTCCTCTGCAGTCATTGAACACAGCATCTGATATGAACAGACAAGTGGAGAAAAAAAGAGCACTCATCATCTGATTTAAATAGGGTGGCTTAGAAGAATTATTCAGATTGTTTACTCAAGTCAAAGTAGAAAACATGTACGTGTAAATGTAGCAGATTTGTTTTGTAAAACGCTAATCTTATTTTCGGTTGTATCTACCTAACATTTAAATTATATCTACAATTTTTTTGAGTGGTTTGAACTTAGGGTTACTATTGCATGGACTTAAATTTTAATTATATCAACTCAATTTTATATTTAACAGTACTTGATCTAGTTATTCAGATCTGCTACAACATTTTTTAATTACATTTAATTCATAAGGTAAATCTGAATGATTCCACAGCTTTCAAATTTGCTCAATATTTTTAAGTGTAAAAAGGTTTGACAGATTCAATTGAGAAGAGTATAGTTAAAGTTCTCAGAGTGCATAGGGCTACAGAAAATACAGATACTTCAAGATAAAAAAAAAAAGGTGAATAAGGTAACATCTTTTATTTTGCAGTTTTCACATAGTGCTTCTGTCTGCTCAGTGTCATCGAATCCAAAATGTCAACAGACACACACTGGACCTTTAAACTGGAGGCGGTTTTGTGATGATGTAACTGCAGGTTGATGCAGCAGTTCAATTTATTGTGCAGCTCCAACCAAACCTGTGGGTTCGTGTCCCATTGTACAACATTAACACAACCTGTGAGTGAGTCAAAGACAAGCTTTTGTGAATGGGTCTCAATGGGGTTTACTTTTTGTCACCTTTCCTTATGAAATTATGCATCGAAAATGAGCTTTATCCTCCTATTCCAACCTTCAAAGCCTTATAGTCTGCATTTGAGAATGCCTGTAATAAAGACTTGTTTGTGTTTTACTGATAATATCATTTGAACTATCTCCACAGATTACATTTTTGTTATTTTACATCTGCCAAGGATGCACAGACCTATAATTCAAGTAGCTTATAAAAGAATCAAAGAAAAGGAGGAAAAAATGATTCAACACTGCCCCTTTTTCTGAATCAGCTGCAACATTTAATGAGTTCATCCTTGGGTCATGCCCTTGGCCTGCAGCAAGTTTCATGAATATCGGTACCCCTGACAGACAGACACAACCTCCTTGGCGGATGTAATAATGTCAAAACATCCCTCAAGGCACCCAAATCTAAATGCACATTATTTTCAGTATTTATCAAAGGCAGCCAATATTGAATTTCTGGATTCTGTGGATAATTTTAAAGCTAATTTGTTCCTACAGCTTTAGCCTTGGGTGAGCTGTTTGGCCTCTGAGGTCAGGTGTATATATTGGTGTGTCCTGTGGTTTTTGTTATATAGGATGGATTATAGTGTTGTCGATGTAGCAACCCGGACCTAAAGGCCATAAAAAACAAAACAAAACAGGGATTAGCTCTGGGAACAAAAGACAAAAACACCAACGTGTTTCTGTGATGTTCACAACAAGGGATTAGAAGGTTCCTATTGACGAGATTAAAACAATACCTACTGCTTTTCCCTGTCCTGCTACACCAACCTGTTTTATCTGAAACTCACTTGTTACATTAAGTGATAATGTTTTTCTTTTTTTTTTGCTCTCTCTCAGTTCTGAGCTTTTCTCTTGGTCTTCTTATCCCACTCCCTTTTTTAATTGGTACCTGGGTTTTAGTCCCCCCCCCCTCCTTTTTCCAGCAGGATTATTTCAATCCTGCTTAATCCTGAAATTCCACACTAATGCTATGTCTCCACAAGTATTAAACTAGTACAAGAAATGCATTTAGATGAATGTGTTTTTAATCATTTTCACCCTTTTAGCTGAGCACTTATTTTGGGTCTAGAAAGTGGATGATATAGACATGGAAAAAAAAGAGGGATTTTGGCCAAATGATGTAGGGTATACCCTATAAATCCTAATATCTGCAGCTCAGTTTATCATCTTTGGTACATTTATTTGTGTATTTTAACCCTAATAGTTCAAAAAGGTTTGCATTTGAACCCTCCAGGTGCTGCAAAACTATATTTATCTTAATTTTGGAAAAAAAAATCAAGTGGATTTCTTGAACCTGTTTTAATTCCTGTTTAATTTGTTTCATCTATACCTCGTCACACCACAACATTTGCACATATAACGTCAACACTTCAGATGAACACTTCTCAGAGTACTGAGAAACAGGACAGAGTAACGCGGTCAACAACAACCTAGAGGGGGTGGGGTGTGAAGTGGCTCATTTGCATTTAAAGGGGCAATGCTCAAAACAACCCGTCTCATGTTATTACTCAAAAATAGGGTTGAAGATCGACCTGTGGAGTTGAATTAAAGAAGAATTCAAACTCAAGCAGAGCATTTACAACTTATGTAGACCACAGGAAAATGTTTTAAAATGTATAATTCCATTAAAAAAAGCAACGTTTTCTTTTTCTTTCTTTTTTTAAATTCAAATACAAGGTTGGAAAGGTTCGAAATGGACATGGCACATAACCACCAAAAATACTGCAGACATAAAGTATGTGAAAGAGTCAAAAGCAGCTCAAAGTCTGAGGTATTGATTTATTTTCTTTTCATGTTTTAATTCATTTTGCAGCTCAGAGCTGTGTAATTATATAAATGATTTACTCCTACAGTCCTATGTAAACATGTTGTAAACATGCTAGTCCTTTTAAGTGGGAAATCTTCAGGTTCCTTGTGAACAGCTTTATGTTACCTGTATGGTGAACATGCTAATGTAACACAGCTAGAGACTGAGCTAACACATTCAACATTTATGTGTACATGCCTATGCTTTAACTTCCCACTTCAGTTCAGCTTCACTTCCTCTCTGAATGTGTTTAACTGTGTGTGACTGTCTGTGCTACCAGTTCTTCCTCACTATCCTCTGAATTTAATTCACCACCTCCCCCGTCTCTTTACCAGACTGAAGCAGTTTATCTCTGATGCTTCCATTGGGTTTGCTTAGTACAAGTGCGCAGACCTCCTGTCTTCTTTTGTTCATTCTGACAAGACTGTCTTGGTTAAAAAGTGTCACACAAATATTGTTCTTAATTGTTCTGAAAATTAATATTGTGAAATGAACATATGTAAATGTTGGTACTTACTGTATATAGCACTTTTATAATGCCCAAAGTGCTTTTCAAAGCTTTACGTTCAACCATTCATGCACACCAGCATGGCGGCTAATGTTATGCAGGGTGCTGCCAGGCCCTACTGGGAGAAATTTAGGGTTCAGTGCCTTGCCCAAGGAAACTGACATGTGGACAGTCGGAGGCAATATCCAAGCTGCTGAACCTTCGGTCACTGGACAACCCACTCTACCAACTGTGCCACAGTGATACTAGATACTTGATTCTTGTGATGCTATAGGCGTGTTTCCACTACACTGGCCCGGGACTTTTTTGGAGGAAGGTACTTTTGACTGGGCCGCCAGTTGTCCTGGTCCTCTCAGGAGTCGTGTCTCCATTACAGTAATGAACCCTGTAAGAACCTTGCAACAACATCATCTTATTGCGTCCATTTCCGCTGTAACGTCACTAACAGAAAGCACCAAAACAAAGCAACAGCAGAGTAGGAAATCACAACATGATTGGACATGGACACGGACCAAGTTGGGATGTTTGTTACGTTTCTGCTGTTGCTGTACACAGTAATGGGGTCAGAGATTGTCATATTATCACAAACCAGGAAAGAACCCAAAAGCAGAACCACACTCTGAGATTCAAGAAATAAGTCTGTACTGAGAGGTTCTTAAACAGTACACAGCAGTTCAGTTCAATAAGGAAAACTAGATAATTTGTCATCTTCATCACAGGAGGGTGCACTAAATCTATTGGGCTCCGGTCCAGGAGTCCGGGGGGTTTCCCTTGAAGTCTGGGGGGCACGCTGAGCGGGAGGTTGGGGTCGGTCAGGGGTCGATTATCCGTGAAGGCTGGGGTGATGTCTTTGCGGGGCTGGCTGGAGGCTTGGTCAGGGACTGTCCAGGGTTCGTTACCGGAGATGTCTTTGTGGAGCAGGCTGGAGACTTGGTCGAGGTACAGAAGGTGGTTCAGGAGCCGGGGCGGAGGCAAGGATTCAGTGTCAGGATAAGGGCAGGTTGGGTTTCCGGGGTGTAATCAGAAGACGAAGTCAGACGGGCACGGATCTGAGGCAGGAGACTTGAAGCAGGAACTGGGGACAGAAACTAGTCATACACGAGGAGACAGAAGAATACAAAGTGCTCAAAAGTCATGATCATAAGACAATCTGGCAGATTCTGAATCAGAGAGGAGGAGTTATATAGGCAGAGGAGAATGGGAATCAGAGCAGGTGAGATGAATCAGGTAATTAGGTCACAGTAACTAGGTCAGGGTTCAGGGAGTACAGAGAGAGGGAGACAGAGAGAGAGAGAAAAGCACAAAAGACAGACAGCACAGACTTGACACATATTGTGAAATTCCTTCAGCAACTACTCTTTTAAAGTTGGAGGTTGTTCATCGCGATCTGCTAATATAATTTGCGACAACCAATCTGCGTGAGTTAGCCACTAGTACCACCCTGCGACTCTACTGGGCTGTTCTCGAGTACCTACCCTTGAGCAGGTACTCTGTTGGTTCCTGAAAATGGCCCCAAAAATGGCCCTGTCGAAACGGACCACTCAGTGGAGACACGTGCATAACATGAAGTTCCTGTAAAACGGCCCATTAGTTCTGATAGTGGAAACACGCCTTATGTGATACTTGATTACATGATCTGCTCTGTTTTCCCTTTTACAAGTTAAGGTGACAGAACTAATCCGCGTTTCGGGGATGAGATGCACTACAGTCAAATTATAGGATCTTAAACAATAATGTATGTTTTCCTTACCAGAACATCGTACACAACTGTCCACACTCTTTGAATTACTGTTGTCAGTGCTTTCACTCTGACAACTGAGCTTTACTTTCTTGCTGAGTTCATTTCTATGCTTTTCATTATTTCTGCTGTAAAGACTTCAGCAGACAATCTGTGATCCTGTTCACACATGACAGCAGCAGTGAAAGCATGTAACACAAACTGCTGGTAGTTAAAAATACTTAGTTAAACCATTGTAACAGCTGACAGCCACAATAAAAGTAACTTTAATGAACCCAGTAGCCTAGCAAGATTAAAACAACCAAACCAATGAAAATCCATAAATAATCTGCATTACTTGATAGTTTGTTTTTTTGTTTGTTTTTCAATACTGGGGGGAAATTCCATAATTTTAATTACAGCAGCATCAGTGTTAAAGTCAAGACTCTAAATATGAACAGAGGAGACGGCTACAGGAAGTACTTGGGTACTTTTTTTCCCTGATTTTGTATTGCCAAAACATGTTGGTCTTCCAGGAAGTGTCAACATGGGACTTCAGACTTTGATTCTTTGAAAAATTGTATAACTGATGTAAAAATAAGAGTTTGTTGAACAGTGGCCAGCAGAATAGAACAACAAATCCTGGGAAGAGCATTCCTCTTTCATAACCCTTTCATAAGATCTCCTGTTTTGGCATGTTTAGGCTTGTTTTTCTCGTTGTCTGAACACCTGCAAATATAATACCCCACTCATCAGTAGTTTTTGACACTTGATTTATCATACTGGGTAGAATAACCCCTGAACACCTGAACATCAGCATTTTCCATTTATGTACAACAAGTTCTCCCCCGTCAGTACACCCACTTGCTTCATGCATCCACATAAGTTTTGTGTGCACATCCTATGTTTTTCTGGCAGTGTGAAGTTGGTCCCAAACTGGGAATCAGTTCCAAGTTATGGTTAAGTTTTTCCCTCAGCTCCCAGTTCTGTTTTACTTACACTATAATAAGGCACACATCATAGAGAAAAAGCTTAATGACTGAAAACAGCAGTCGATCGTCACCATATTTTGCATGGATAGCTCTAATCATGTCCACTTTCACCTTTCCAAAAATCAAAATGAAAACACCAGAATCATGGATGCTGTCCACATTAAGCTTTTTACTCTCCAAAGGTGCAAATTAAAAAAACAAACAAAAAAAAAAAAAAAACACAAAACTTAACATAACTTACTCTTAGAGTATGTTTGTTGTTTTTTCCTTCATTCATTCATCTTTTGAACCACTTCATCCTCAAGAGCAGGGGGTCAAACTCATTTCAGTTCAGGGGCCACATTCAGCCAAATTTGATCTGCAATGGACCAGACCAGTAAAATAACAGAATAATGTATGAATAATATCAACTCCAAGCTTTTCCTCAATGTAAAAACACTGAAAAAAGTAAAATTACATTATGTAAATGTTTAAATCAACAAACTATCCTTTAAAACAATGTAATAAGATAAACAAACTGAAATTTCTTAAGAAAAATAAGTGTAATTTTAACAATAATCTGCCTTAATTTATCCTTTGCACGTGCATTAAACTTACATCTCACAGCAGATCTACAAATACACAAAACATTTAACAGACATGAATTTGAACATATTGCTATAATTACACTTACTTCTATAAAGATATTTCAAGCAGTGCTCAGAGTTAACGGTGTCCCGATGTACACAGGCCACTAAGTTCTGTCAACTCAAAAATTTTTTTGGGTCAATAGAAAAAATCGGTCAGCCCTGCGGCCCTGGTCCCTCCATGCGTTTAAGATTAGCCAGGTGCACAAGCTGGCTTTGGGCAGGCAAATTGCCTTTCTTACGAATATGTACTTTGCAATTACAGAGCACGTCTGAATCACCGCCCACCGCCTTGTGAATTGCCTCCCACCACCTTTGATCTATACTCTGCGCGCGTGTGAATCAGTTTCATGTCAGTTCACACCAACATTCTATCCCTGTAAACAATGTCCAACCAATCACGGAGCTTCCATCCAATCACGGGATCCATCCACGGTATATAGCAGACTGCATATGTTTAAGGTTCGGATATCAACAGAATACTTTTGGTAAAAGTCTATTGCACGAATCATTGCCGATTACACTTTTTGGACGTTGGTCAATAAAATTCATGAGCTCAGTGATTTTCAGGACATCAGCTGACAATACCAAATATGGTAAACCGCCAAACCTTGGGAATGTACGGTATCCTTTGAGCTACCTCGTGGGTTTCAGTAAACTTTGCTAAGTTGCTGACAGTAAAGAGTTGATCCTGTTAGGCTGGGTATGCTACACCCCTAAGATAATACAGTGGCACATGTAACAGTAACCGTTGTTTGAGAAGTTTATTGAACTCAAGTGGAGCAGACTACAGTGATGTTTTGTTTTGTATTTTTACCTCCACCAAGGAGGTTCTGTTTTTGCCGGCGTTCATCTGTTTGTTTGTTTGTCTGTCTTTGTACAAAATAACTCAAAAAGTTACAGATGGATTTTGATGAAATTTTCAGGATAGCTTGGGAATGATACAATGACCAATCAATTAGATTTTGGTGAAGATCCGGAAGGAATCCTGGATTGTGGATCACTTTGAAATTTTCGTTAACATTGCAGTAAATGGAGCGTAAAATTTTGTTCCTCAATATTTTGAATAATTACTGACCGATCTTTATGAAATTAAAGACACTTATTAAGGGGGTG
>JAQQZY010000001.1:36717066-36730665 GCA_030068375.1 Ostorhinchus rueppellii
TAGAATAGAATAGAATAGAATAGAATAGAGTAGAATAGAATAGAATAGAATAGAATAGAATAGAATAGAATAGAATAAGCTTGATTATCATTGCAAAATACCACTGTACAGAGCAACAAAATTTGGTGTAATATTCTGTAAGAAGCTCAAGTAAAATACACACATCAACATTTATACAGTCAAGAATAACAGTACAAAACAGTTAAGTAAAAAGATAATGTAAGCACAAAAAACAGTCAAGTGCAAACTTTAGTTGAAAGCATCTAGGCCAAAGTAAAAATATAAATAAATCTGAATTGATGAGCATCTGAATGTTTAGATTTATGTTGCATTACAGAGGATGAGATCAGTGTCTATTCCAAGACCTCATACAGAAGTGGCCCAGCTCAGAATAAAAATAAAATAAAATAAATCCGAATCCAACTGATTTGTTACATTCATGAAAAATGCAGATCTGATTTACATTTGAGTTAACAGATGAATTCGGGCCACTCCTGCCTGAAGTTTGAACATATCCTCGGTCAGTTACTGTAGTTAGTTAATTAATTAATTAGTTAAGTAGTTAAACTGTATTGCCTAGCTACTTACATTCGCATGCACACTCATTTACAGCTAAGCATCTGTTGATCCCTACACCTGTGGTCATATTTCACTCTCTGGCCTCCATGTATATCGTCCTAAACTACTTATAGTACTTACGCATTTCCCCTTGTGTGCGTTCATTCCTACTACCTCTCCCACTACAGAGTGAAGGACACAGAAGACTGCCAGTCTGGTCCTCATTATAACAATATGTGTGATACCTTTTACAGTTGTCAGAGTGAGGGGGTAAATCTGGCCACATTGCCCCCTCTGGCAGGAGGCCTGTCACATCAGTGACCAGCGCTTCTTTCTGATTTGCTGTCGCCCATGGTTATAGACTGATTCTAATCTGTACCCAAGCCCTTTGCACTGAGATAATTAAAAATACTGCTTTTACATGCTGGTACTCTTGCTGTATTATTGTTATTATCCATTTACTTATTTTTTTTATTATGATTTGACAGGCACCCACCTTGGACTGTGACATGATGACATCCATGACAGAAAATACAGAAAAAAGTGGCACCCACCCCCACCCCCCTACGTCCCCTCTCTCCAAATCTTTGGAGATAATTACAGTGTTTATGGTAAACTGTCAAATCATATACCTGACATTTGAGGGCTTTCATCAGTTGAGGAACTCCAACAGTTGGGAGATCTTATTATTTGCAGTAAGCCTCACTGATTATGAAATCACAGAGGATTATGGAAAAGTGTTCATTAGAATGTCAGTAAATGTTAATTGCATCCAGTGGGAAGAGATATATTGGATGAAGATGAAAATACTATAAATGCAGTCTATAAAACAATGCTGCACACCTCCTGACAGAGCTCATAACCAACACTGTATATCAATTTATTGATCCATCGATAGCTCGATCCCCCCGCTGCTTCAATTTACTAGACTGTATATCACACGCACACATACAAAAAGGTATAAGGCACGCACACAGGCACAAATACACCCCCACTTCATATCTCTTTTGCACACACACACACACACACACACACACACATAGGACTGACTAGCATATTTCACCTGGAGACAGGAAAAAATGCTCTATAACAGAAATGTCAAGGTGTTTTAAGGAAGAAATATGCTTTGGCACATAACAGAAATTGATGAAATGTGACCTTGAGTTCTTCTTTTTCCATTTTCGTTGCATCAGAATAATGAATTGTGCTGGGTCAGGCAGAAAAAAAAAGAGCAAAAGGCAAAAAAAAGCAAATTGAGGAACCATGAGGAACTATTTTTACGGTTATTACAATCAGTTGTTGAGAGTGAGGAATAAAAATGCGTTTTTAATGCGATGCTGTTTGCATGAGTCACTGGGTAACAGTGAGGAGCAGCCAACAACTCACACAGATCATTCTCTGTTTATAATAACTCTTACTAATTACTTTCTAGGATCGATAAAACCTGTGAATTGGATGGAAGTGTTCTTTTAGAACAATTTATAAAGGGACTAGTGTGTGGGTGTGTATGTATGTAATAGCAGCTTTGATGTGAGGTTCAATTGAGGTCAGGAATGAGAATGAGTTTGATTATTTGGCCAATGTACTAAGCAATTGACCTAGCACGGGAAGTTCCAGAGAATGAAATGACAGTTTTAAGGGAAAAAATAAAAACAAAAAAAAAGAACTTAATTGCATGCTGATCCTCTCAGGGACATTTCAACTGAAAAATATTATTTCTTTCCCCTCATATGGACAGTATTTTTGCTCTTCATTAACCTGAATAACCAAAAGTGAACTTCTGTAGTCACACGTTACACAATTACAGATTGGGCTGCAACACTTATGCAGTGTTTGTTAAGTGGCAAAAGAAGACTAAGGCCAGCCAGGCAGTCACATGCAATGTATGCGAGTGGGAACTCGTTAAATACAATAAACCCAAGTGGGCTCCACATGGAAAGAACAATCATAATGTTCTAGGACAAAACTTCCAAGTCTTTTCTTTGCTTCAAGAAGAGGAAATCACTTCCGTCTGATCTCTATAATCAAGTAACAAAGAAAGAAGGCACCTCCTAGATTGATCTGTTGACTCATTATGTGTAAAAACATTCAATATCTTTACTGGAAAAAGCACAGGACAGTCTTGTGGAATTATGTCTTTATTAGGTGTGGCTATATGTACAGTGAATTGGGTTATTAAAACCTCCAATTAGCAATGGCAACTGTATTCATTTTTATTTATGTATTTAAATATTTATTTATTGGCAGCCTTAACATTTGGTGAACAAAATATAAATAAGTTCATCCTTGAGTGTATAGGACCATCTGTTGACCTTTGATATATTTGGAAATGTAAAGGTCATCATCATGTTGAACTACATATTTGGATAAAATGTTCTTTATAAAGCCACAAAGCAAGGTTTAACTCTTCAAAACCAGACGTGTCATCACTGACACACCCTGTGCATATGCACTTTTGATGGCTGTAACTCTTTCACTGTTTGTAATTGGAAAAATTCCAATGGTTTCTGAAACCTGACACTTTGCGCTTTATAGGTTTTATTGAGTCATAACGATAATTTCACTCATGGCTGTACTAGAAGCTGTTTTAGCAGTATTATAACATGCAGTGAACTGTAAATGACTGCTCGATTTTGAAAGTTCTAAGTCCTCTGGAAAAATGGGCAAAAGGACTCACTGACAACATATTTTCTAACCTTTTTAGAGTAAAAAAACCCCAAAAACAATTCCATGCAGACCATTTTAGGTTTAAAGGGTTAACGATATTATTATCATTATTATTATTATTATTATTATTATTAATAATAATAATAATAATAACAATAATAATAATAATAATAATAATAATAATAATAATAATAATAATAATAATAATAATTCAACACTGGTAATGGTTCAGTAATCATAATCAGTGGACAATACATTTCATTATAATCATTATATGACAGAATGTCAGAGGATGAATAACATATTGATGAAATAACCAGATGAAAACAGCAGCATCATAACAGAGTGAGTTCAGGTTTTGAAAACCTGATGATAATTGAAAGGATGTTTTAAAAGCTGTTTTGGCTGCTTATGTGATTTTATTTGTCCCTTTATGATAATCTCAGTTCTCCCTGACCTAAGTCTACCTGTTCACCCATAGCTCCCCCTTCACGCTGCACTCAAGCCCTCCCCTCTTTTCCCTCCAATCTCCATTCCCTGTGGGACTGAGGCCCTACCTCATGAAAGAGTCATCAGTGGTGCATAGCTCTTAATAACAGCTAATCTGTTTAAGCAGCCACTAAAAAGGTCGTGGCATCGACTAGCCAGGGACTGAGGGAGGGAGACAGAACAGTGTGGAATAGAGGATTTAGAAGCACGAATAAGAGGCCAGGAGGACTAGATGGGAAGGGCAAGGGAGGGCTGACAGCTGGAATGACTTTTAGGACATATGTAGTATTTGCCCATATAAAGTTACACATTCAAAAACGAAGCATTTTAAGTGCAGAAAATCCATGTGTAATAGTGGAAAATCTCACAGAATGCATTTAGAGTGGTATTGGTACAGGATCTCCTCAACTAAAGTCTCCTGAATCTAGCTTCAGTTCAATGGGAAAGTGATTTGTGAACACTCACAGCCATCAGATCCTATTATAGCTCCTGCAAATTCTCTCATAATGACTGTAAGGAGACGTACAATGGTAAAATCAATCATAGATCTATGCACTTATTGAGAAGCCATCAGAGAAAGAGAGGAAAGTGAAGGGAGAAGATCAATATGATACAGCAACACTGATACACATATCGTACAGGAAGATGGCAAAAGGGCTGCTGAGTAAGTCGGTAAAACGGCCAAAGCTGGAGAGGAAGCTAATGAGATGGACGTTGAGTGTCCCAGCAGTCCTGTCATTATCTTCAAAAATACGACTCGTGTGTGCATTTGTTTGCTTATTTGTGTGTCCATTGCCCGTAACACACAGGCAAAGTAGGTTTAGTTTATTGCAGACGTTCAAGTTGTTATACTGAGCACCTCCATACACATGAACAACCTGCTACTGTTCAGAATGAAATCAGCTTAAATAGATATTAATTTTACATAACTTTCAACTAATAATATGAGTGAATGGGCTGCCTCTTTACATCTAATGAACAAACACATTCTCCTAACCTACATCATGTTGTCTCAATGAAATGACCCTTGTTGTGTATGTACCTTTATCTTTCTTTTTTGGACACAGTTGTGTTAGTTTCTTGAACTCTTAGGGTACTTGTTTGCACTTAAACGTGTAAATGTATAGACACTAGTTTTCTAGTTCGGTTAACTCGGACCTGTCTTTTCATCCGATCAGTCATTGCTGGTGTTGGAATTGAACCATGAACCTCATTGTTCTGAGGATAGTGTACTTTCCACTGCCCTTACCATTGTATCACTGTATCTCATTTAAGTGAAAATATAATAATTACAATATTAATGATGATGGTTATTATCAGTTCAGCTGCAGGAGTTTCTGCTCAACAAATACAAAGTTCAAAAATCTTTTTGCTTCTATCATTTCAAACAATGGAAGTTCATACCTGCCAGCTGTCCATGATGCATTTGGAGATTACATCACTAGAATGTGATGACACAGGGCTTAACTCCACCTACTATCCTGAACTGACGTTAGGCGGACAGAATTTACTACCTTAGTTAGACAAGTATTTTCAAGTTAAGATCTGAGACATTTGTATTTTATCACAACAGTAATCAGTTGTTCTTCCAGAATGATATGTTAGCACAACAAATGAATCAAATTGTTGTGTGACTATCACAAAGCAAACAGTGGCCAATGACATTTGGGTGCTGGTGTTTTCTGTTATTGCCTGCTCTGCATTTGCTCCTCGGAAATGTTGTTTGCAGCTGTGGGCAGGTGTGACAGAGCCATTCCCACCTCTCCCTCCTTCCAACACGGCACATACTCTGACGTGGAAGGCCATGTATGTTTATCACACACAATTCCCCATGCACATTCTGATGTTTCTGTTCCTAACACTTTTAATGTCTGTCATCAACCTGGTTTCAACCCTGTTTTTTTCAGCATGCTAAAGGGTGCACACTTGGTGTCCTGCACTTGGATACACAGACATACACACACACACATACATACATAAATTGTGCAGTATTATCTGTGATACCAAACTGTTGTGTGTTTTCTCCACTAGGTTTGACAGGCCAAAGCGGAGCACTTCTGTGTCACACTTCAAAGTCGTGAATGACTTTAGTCACAAATTAGTTTGTCAAATTTGTAAAACCCGAGTGTTAGCCTAATTATCACTAATCTATTAGTTTTTCTGTACTTACACACTTGAATCACTTCCCTCACAGTGAACAACTTTGAAGATGACTCCATCATAAACACAGTCCGTTTGTTTTCATAACAAACCGAAACATCACTCGGGCCTTTTCAGAAATATTGTTGTGAAGTGCATGGCAACCAAAGCGAAAGCGGTTTTTCATAATTTCAGCAAGAAAACAAGCCAGATCACTACAACACAAAATGACACATTCCACCAGAGTTGTTTAAATAATGATAGTCAGTGGGTGGACGTCAAGGTGACATTTGGGTTTAGCGCTGTTGCATAGAATTCCCATTCCCACAAGGCACTTCGTAGCAAAATTTCCAACAAAATTTTCCAACAAGGCCAAACATTTCAGTTTCATATTTCAGTTTGTTACATAAACAAATTTTATAGTCTTATTGTACAGCACTTTCCTGCTTTTTTATTTATCGTGTACCATGTTTAGCTTTGTTGTAAAGCACTTTGGGGACCTCTCAGGTTTTTGTAAAGGGCTATATAAATACATTTGATTTGATTTGATAAACAATGGGACTGTGTTTATGATGGAGTCATCTTTGAAGTTGTTCACTGTGAGGGAAGTGATTCAGGTGTGTAAGCACAAAAAGACAAATGGATTAGTGATAATTAGAATATCACTGGGGTTTTACAAATTTAACAAAAAATTATGATGAAATTCCTGTCGTGCTTTAAATCGCAATTTGCTGCATGCTTTCAGTGGTCAGATGACTGGTTATGGACATTTTATGACGTTTACCCATTTATTTATGGTTAAAATGGACCTGCTGTGATCTGACCAGAGCAGAGACTTCTCATATTTACTATTGTAATTATTATTGGCTGGTCCAGTTCTCCAGTCTCTGTAGGGGTATAGTTTCTTTATTAAACAAAAACCCAACAGAACAGTAACAGGAGACTTCTTATTAGCTCATTATTCAGTTGGCCACACTCCTCTGCCACAGGAAACAATGACTCATAAGATAGTTATTTTCAGACAAAGGCTCTGTAGATAAACAATTCTGATGTCAAATTTGACCATATACTGCACAGGCAATACAAAATAATATGATGCAACCGATCGAATTAATTATATAATTATCTAAAAAGAAATAAATTATCTCACAGACAAAGTAATTTAACAATATAAATTAATGTGGTATACATAATCATCTTAACCTCAAATATATTATATTATATAATATATATGGCAACATGGTGGTGCAGTGGTTAGCACTCGTGCCTCACAACTTGAAATTTCACGAACATCTAAATGATCTGTGGATTGAATATAGGAAACATGATATACATGACCAAAAAATTTAAACTACAGAGGTTATTCATTTTTATTTTTTTTAATGGAGATAAATCAGTTAAGAAAGGTAGAATTAGTGAAAAATTCATTTGGGAACTTTCACAAAAGTAGCACTGGGTCTATGTGGGTTACATGAACACATGCTACACTATTGCTCAATCCTGCTCAAGGAAGGTTTATTCTTCTGTCATTATGAGGCAATTCATTTTCCTGCAACCCATCAGGAATTGTAAGTGACTAGTCCTTTGGTGAAGCTGAAACAAATAACACAAGTTCACTCTGTTAGTATAAATACATGGGGGTGCTGATATTAAAAGACACAACTATCAGTTTTATATTATGAGAGAAAATACAAGCAGCCACTGAAAATAAGTCTTTCCACTTCACTGAATGTTTCACTGGCTCAACTTTCCTAAGTCCACTCACATGTCCCTTTTAAAATTCTTTGGAGCAGGTGGACTTCCCACTTCCCAACACAAAACCGAAAGACAAAAAGCCACTTCAGAACTCAACGACTTCTAGCACCCCATGGGACTTAGCGGATTAGTCAGGAGTGAGGGAGCGGATAGAGAGAAAGACTGAAGAGTGAAAGACATAAAGAGCAAAGTAAGAGAGAAAGAGATTGGCTTCCCTTTTCAATTCCCATTGTGGGCCATGGGCCGTGCCGTCTGAATAGCTATGCTAATAGGCAGCTGAAAGTACGAAGAGATAACACAAAACCCACTTGACTTCCTGACACCTACTTGAGTAGGGCCACAGTGTTTTCCATGGCTAGTTGTTATTCATGGGGCCCAAAAGTAGCCTGTCTGTCAGCCTTAACGTGGACGTTATTGCGTTTTTGCAGTGAAATAGGCAGGCAGAGAGCAGGTTCTCCTCTGGGTTACCGTTACAATTGGCAGCTTAAGTATTAATTATCATTTAAATGCTTGTTGGATTAAAGAGGGTCTTTTTGAAGGTGGGAGTGCAGATCAGGTCTTGCTGTGGTTATGGAGATTTAGCCTGATCTTTGGCAACAGGTCAGCAAATGGTGAGATTTAATCATCTACTGCAGCTGCAGGGTCTTGACAAATAACTGAATTTAACATAAGGAATCCATAGTACTTCTCTCACCTGTCGCTATGCATACGGCCTTCCAAATCAACACTAAATGATGGTCTTGCAGAATGCTGCATGGAGATTTTTGCAAAATTATGAAGAACTATAAATACAACACTCGATTGCAAAGAGATAAAGTGTCATGGAAAATTACACTCTTCCAATTCATGAGGCTTTATAATAATTTAAAAATCTGAAGAGGAAAACATCCCTGTTGACACCCAGGCAAACACAGGAACAGAAAAAAAATAGCATAATGCATCATGGGGCGTTACCATGGTGAAAAAGATTTTCAGTGACATTTTGAAGGGATGAAATGTGCTTCACAGGCTATTCATAGTGAGCAGTTAATCTTTTTTTTTCTTACAGTAATCTCGTTCTTTCCAATCTGGTTAGTTTGCAATCAAAATACTTTCATATTATTTTTGTATATTATTATTTGTATAATATTATTTTTTAATATTATTTTGTCAGGGTTCAGAATATGTTCTTTCCATTACAGGTTCAATATTGGTATGTGTGCCACTCCCTAACTTCCTCGCTTATCAGCCGAACCCCTCGTTTGATTGTGTCTCTTTTTCAAAACCTATCTCTGCTCAGAATCCAGGATGTTGTTTTTAATGAGGGAGAGTTTGATACATAGTGAAAGAGGTAATCCTCATGTGTACATAGTGTATAGATAGTAAAAAGAGTGACATGGCATGGACAGTTGGGTTGATTAAAGGGGTTGTGATGGTTCCTGATTAAAGGGTAAGTTTTGTCCCATATCTTTCGGGCTATGACAGCTTAAGATGGCAGCTCACCGCCATGGAGAGGGAACTCACACCCATCACAGGGAGCAGTAATGAGAGAGCCCCTTTCTTGGCACCGATTGAGGCTGGTGGAATATATATTTCCTTTCAGGCTCACCAGTCATACAGTACTGTTGTGTTTGATCAACATTCAAACATCGTCCTCCTTCTTCTCACATTAGGCTTGAATCAATGATTGGTGTCACAGAGCTCTTTTAAACTGCAGAAAAGGGAGAAATTGCAAGTGTTTAAATTCCGTGTGGCCAAGTTTTGAGATCTTTCATTTGGCATAGACTCCCTAAAATGTTATTTCAGTTTTGTTTTTAAGTGACAGTATTTCATTGCTTTTGGGCATTGTGTTCAGAAGGCCCGTATAAATGAAAGACACTGCATCAGCAGCAAGAGAAGTATATTCACTAAAATGGTATTGCACTTCCAAGTCACACACTATGTTGTCATTTTGCCCTCAATCACTACATTGCTTTGATGCTTGCCATCTTGTTCAGAGCACACTCAAAGACAATAAAACAACTTTCAAGCCAAATCCCTCAAAGCCTTTCCATAAATCAAACACTTTCAAGGTCCAGTATTTTTGTTGCAAATCATTATTTTGTACCTTGCTCATGTATAAACTGCACTGATAATTAAATGGGCTTAAGTGTGTATCTGGGAGCACAAAGCTAGCTCTCACCATCATTGTATATTGGAGGCAATTTGCATGTGCTTTTAGCAAAGCTGCTGTGGCGAGCCCCAGAGAATCAAAGGTTGATTAATACATTCTGCCACAATTTATTAGCAGCTGTTCAGGTGGTTTTAGATTCTGTGTGTTTTTGTGTGTGAGAGAAAATGGCTAACCACAAATGCAGTCAGATGGGTAAGCAATGACATCTGACTTTCCATCCTTAAACTGCTCAGTTCAAAGAGCCTGACCTACTTCTGAAAAGGTTGCTGATGGGGGAAAAAAAAAAAAAAAAAACGGGAATGGGCAGCAGATGGGGACATTAAAAACTTGCCCATGGCTGATCAACAATGATCAGTCATTCTGTGGTTAGATGAGATAGTGAGTTGCTTTTTCAATCCATTCTCTGAATTTGCACAAATCATTTCCCCCTCTCTTTGCTATTACTTATTTAATTATGTATTTACACATTTCATGGCTTAAAATGGTCATTCAATCACTGAGGTACGTATGGAACAAGCATGGGAATGATCAAATACATCGAAAGTATACCAAAATAATACAAGTTGCCACGGTTACAGTGCGGTATGATACATATGATACATTCATTGGAATATGATTTACTGTGACACTGAAATAAATGTAATGATTTTTTTTTTCTGGTCCTTAAGAAAATGGCAAAACAAATCTGGTAAACAGACTTTGAGCTACAGCAAGAAAAACATTTGAAAAAATGCTCACTCCAAACTTGAAAATGTATCTTTTTGTCAAGATTTGGAGGTATTTGAATACACCAGTTTTCCAAATTTGTGACTTCTGAGTACTGACAATTTGAAGACAGTTTATACTAAATTATGATCCACAAGTTCAGTGAAGAATAAACATCGGTAGCACAGCCTATCAGATTAGTTCAGGATTGTTCTAAAGTGTTTTACACAGTGTCTCTTGTGCTTGTGGGTTTCTATCTGTAGGAACCTACAGCAGTTGCCACGTTTGGGTCATGTTTGGGTTCAATCTCCTTTGTACCTATTAACTATCCCTATGTATGTCATCAACTAGATGATAATCTGAACCTCTGTTTGACCAGATTATGTAGCATCAATTTCACCAACAGAAACCCAAGCTATTTTTTTTTCTTTTTAGGGAGCTGCGCTTTTAAGGGACTCACCATTGAAAAATTTCAACTTTCAATTTTTCAGAATTTCACACTGGTGTGAAATGCTGGTAATGGCTACATATTAACATGCAGTAATAACAGTAATTCTTATTTCAGATTTGGAATGAGTGTAAAATCAACATTTTTTCTTTGGCTAATAAAGTCATTGTTTACCATCATAAATATTTAACTGAAAAAGCTTAATTTTATTTTATATACAGTATTTATTTCTGTCATACTGCAAAACAAATACAGTGCAATGGTGAATTTAGCTAGCAGTACCCTTGGCGCCCACCTGGTTTGAACATGTAAGATATTGAAAATAATATAAACACTCTTGTCAGGATTGGAACACCAGTCTCCTGTATTGTAGACGTTAGTGTGACTTACTGATCTATCCGTCCACATGTAATTGCAAATGTATGCGTCCCAAGGCTCTCTCTTATCTTTTGTATTGGAGGGGGGTGTTTTGCACATGCACTGTTTATGAGAGTCTTTATGGTAAAGGGAGTTCAATCTAAACTAGACCAAAGTCTAATCATGAAGAGACAACTGTCTATTCAAGCTGTATTTGAGTCTGCATGAAAAACAAACAGGCAGCCACAGAAGGTTTGTAATGTATACACTCAGAACTATAGAACTGCATGGACTGAATATCTTGGAGGTGCTGTGATGTTTGACAACTTGGTGTGATTGAGTGAATTACACCAAGTTGTCAAACCTCTACTATATCCTGTTGTTTCTAATTTTAAATTATTTCAAATGCAATAAATTCAATGCCATAACTGAGGACAACCTTATTAAAGCCAACTATTTGCTTTGGTTCCAAAAGTGGTTACAGTAGTGAGGTTACACTGTATGCATTTTATTAGTGTAGGATAATTAAAAAACACAAAAAACAAAACAGTTTTATGTGATTTGAAGCATTCCTAATATTAATTTTACTTCACCCCACTGAATCTTTCAACCCTGGCCCCCCCCCGTCCCCCCCCCCCCCCCCCCCCCCCCCGTTTTTTTTTTTTTTTTTTTTTGCGGATCCTGCTACCTTGACTTATGAGTTGAATTTGTTCTGTGACTGAGTTCGTAACCCAATTTCCTGCAATATCCGGTCAATCTTCCCCATCGAAATTAATTGGAATGCCATTAATCTATTCCAACACCAAAAAACCACCCAAGTTTCCTCCCAAGATCCTCTATCTCTGCTCACCACAGTGTCTTGCGGAGTACTGATGGGTTCCTCCTGTCAATCTCATTTTATATAACCTACCAGGTGACTCTGGAGCCACATGCGGCTCTTTCATCCCTCTGCTGCAGCTCCCTGTGGCTTTGGAAAATTAATAATGAGTATTTAATTTAAATGTCTTTTATCTTAGTTGTTTTTTTTTTTTTTTATGCAATTCTAAATTTGAAGATTACGGTAATATTACAGGTGTTATCTCCAGCTGCACAACAAAGCTCAGTCGCTGTCCAGAGGGAAGGTGCTGAAATACTTTGCCACACGTTTAGAAGAGGTGAAAAGATGTCAAACCCATGGTTAGGAAAAAGGCATTTGGCAAAATAGCTGCACAAAATGTGAGTACAACACAACAGAGATGCTTCCACGGTGAGGTAACCACATGAAGTAAACAAGGCAGATACGGGATGCTGGGCGGATGTTCTGTCCAAGTAGCAGCAGTGTATTTGAAGTTTGCTCATAACTCTGATTTTGGCTCGCAACTCAAAGCAAAACATTGACCAAAAACCTGGTGTAACGGTGATAACTTGTAAGTTGAGGCACTTGTAATTCAAGGTATCGCTGTACTGTTACAGGCTCAGTGTCTTCAGATGACTTCTTTCTTGAATTCTAAAAAAAAAACCCATCACTATCTCTCTTTCTTTCCCCCAAGAACAAATAATCAAGGACAAAAACCAGGCCTGGACATGGCCTTAAACCACTTCCTTGTTTTGGTTCTGTCTCCAGTTACACATATAAAACACACCTCGGCCTCGGTAGCGGGCAAAGAACTGCTTACTTGAGAAACTCCCAAGAGACCTGTTCACTGACAGATGAGATGACAGACATACTGAAGAAACAGTTCAGGAGGAGGAATCAATCTGCCAGTAAATATTAAATTACTGGTCCCATATTATTAATCACATTTCTAAATCATGAACAAACAGGGCCTCCACAAATAATTATATATAAATAAATCAGTTTACTGATACTACGACATAGAAACTACACATCTCCATTTCATACCAAATATTTGATGCCCCCTTTTTCAGTCAGAGCATTCACCGATGGACCTGTACAATATATCAACAAATACTACCATCCATACTGAACAGGAACATCCATATCTCATGACAAAGTGAAAAAGTACAAAGTATATTGTGTTTAAAGCTCTCTCTCTCTCTAGAGTTCTTGTCTAAATCTGTTCACTGCAATCCCCATTTGTACAATTAGGGTGTCGCAGCCCTCATTATGACAGCAGGCTTTCTAAAGTCAGTCCAAACTAGTTCATACCCCAAGGTGATAAGGAAGGAACAGTGACTTTAATATTATCCAAGACCAAGCATTAGATCAAAATCAGACTCAGAATCAGAATACTTTATTAATCCCAGAGGAAACTGTTGTGTCTTACAGTTGTTCTGTGCAAGTGTAATAAAAAGTAGCAGGAAACACATCATCAATTATATATAGATC
>JAQQZY010000001.1:36808283-36819671 GCA_030068375.1 Ostorhinchus rueppellii
ACACACACACACACACACACACACACACACACACACACACACACACACACACACACACACACACACACACAATCCCAGGTTCATCAAGTCAAAGTCCTGCCATGTATTGGTTCCAACCTGTTCACTTAACACAGGTGATTCCACCAATTATTTCATCTACCTGGACGAGGAGTTGTGCTCATCCAAATGGGCTGGGTGAGTGAATGGTTGGAACAAATACATGGCAGGACTTTTACTTTATGGAGCTGGGATTGTCCCTCTCTGGTTTTTCAATTCTTCTATATTTCTGGTACATATTGGAAAATTGACAATAAAGCTGACTGACTAAATGTCCACCTCTGGTACACTATATGGTCAAAAGTACTGGGATGCGTTGGATTCAGGTGTTTCAGGAGGCTGGGTTTTAAAACAAGAATCCACCATAAATCATTTTTACTTTGTGTCGTTGTAATATTTATTTTTTATTTCATCTTTAAGGTAAATTTTGTCTTACATTATTTTCTAAAGTCAGTGTTTTTTCATAGTTTTACTTAACATTGAGTTTTTTTAATCATTGGAATTGGACTCAGACTTTAAAACCAAACAAAATATTGATTTGACATTTATCATGATAATTATGGAAAACAACTGACATGAACATTTTTATAATGATCTCCAATCAGTTACAATAGGAAATCCAGCAAGATGTAGGTGTGATGTTACCATAGAGTGCACATGAAGGACTGTCAAATGTAGGCTGGTCTTCAGTAGTTCAGTCTTTCAGTCAGATTTATGGTCATGCTCTGAATTTTGTACACTTTCTGCACACTGAAAACATATTACATATGTTTATATGCTTTTATTTGCATTACATGTCTCTTTAATTGGACTGCGAGTCTGTAATAAAAGCTTAATTTAATTTATTGATCTGAAAACTAGAAAAGATCCAAAGCACATTAGTTTTGCCAAAACGGATTAAAACACTAATTAAATTTGTTATAAATCAGGTTGATACTGTGTGGTACAAAGGATTTTATATTTGCACAAGCTCATAATTCATATTCATATGTAGAACAAGAAAAAACAACTTGGATTCATTATAGTGTTTTATTTATGCGCATGTACATAAATTGCCACCAATGCTGAATGACATAAACTACTGGTCATTCGAGTCACTTTCCACAAAATGAACCAGTGATATGTGTGGTGTGTGTTTTTAAAGCAAAATTAGTGAGATGTATTTCAATAACAATGCATTGTGCCGCTTCGAAATTAGATTGACTATATGTGACAGATGATCTTTAGCAATAAAAAATGTCTTTGGCTCTGGGTAATGGTGTGTGTAATAGAAAAAAAACATTAGGTGAAAGATTTGGTTGTGCTCGTTTATTACCACTCAGATGAATTCATTTAGTAAGTGAATCAGTGTCTGTGATGTGATGGTGAAATATGAACTCCAGCTTATTGCCTTAGCAGACTCCACCTCTTAAACTGTTACTGAGTTTCTTTCTATGTCGCCTTTTGCTCATTTTGATTCTGAAACCCACTCCCTTCCATCTTCTCTCTCCTTGCATACCTCCATATCTCACTCTCATCTTCTTGCTATTTCGGTCTGTCCATCTGTCTGTTTGAGACCCGCATGCGCATACACATAAATATTTTCCACACAAACATGTACACCCACATCTCAGCCTGAGCCGTATTCTCATTTATATCACAGCCTCATGTGTCTGAGAAATTTTTCATTTCTTATCTCATCAAACCATTGTTGCACTCGTTTTCGCATTTCTTCCCTGATGTATAGAATCAGAGTTCTGATTAAGCTATGTTGTCTGATACGTTTAACCAAAATATCTCATGTTCTTTTGCTTTCAAACATATATTTGATGATTGTTATTATGCCAGGAAATTAAGCGGGTAAAAGCTCGTATTATGTATCGTATTATTGGGTCTGCTTACATGAAGTGTACTCTCATGTGAAGTCAAACACAACACAGTAACCCTCAATACACAAACACAGCGCTACTGTCAAGGAAACAGGATATTGGCAACTCTGTAATATAAACAGAACTCAGATGTTGGAGACAGTATATCACAAGTCACTGTGATAACGCAGCCATGATGGAATACCTTATATTTCTTACACTGTTCTGTTAAAGAAATCTCACCTGAGGGATACAGCTCATTTTAGTGAAGTTCTACCAAACCCTTCATGATGACTCATTTAAGTACTATCACATATTAAAAAAAAAGAAACAAAACCCTCTCCCTCCACTATGTATGTGGAGGATGCCGTCTGAGGGTGCGCTCTGTTGAGAAAAAAAACATGACTTTTATGCATTAAGATAAAAGTAATGACATCCCACACAAAAGACTTTCTGGAAAATATGGATGTTTACATATGTAGGTGGCTGATGTACTCGCCTGATGAGCACCATAACAGTCGTTTGTTTATCTCGCCGAAGTCTGCCTCGTACTACATGTTTGGTTGTCCCAGCATATACTATAAAACCGATAGCTGTAGAGCACTTTTCCTTCAAATGATGTGGACAAAAACTGCACTCTCACAGAAGACACAATCTGATCCAATCTGATCTGTCAAACCAGCGCTGAAACACAGGTGTGACCAATGATGTTACTGAAGGTTCTGTTCCAGAAATTCATAAACTTGCAATTAATTAAGGGAATTAGTTACACTTGTGTTTGGGAAGTAAAATGAAACGTCAGTTCAGTCCCTATCCCCAGGGGAACCACTGTTTTAAACTGGAATATCTGAATACCTGGGTTAGGTTGTAATTTTAGGGAATAAATATATCAGTTTACATGTTTTTGTTAGACTGACATGGGTCAATACTTGTTAGCATCTACCCTAGTCACTGGTAACCCACTTTATGGTTAAGGTTATATGTTTATTTAATTCATTTATTTAAAAGAAAAAAAGGGGGGGGGGTATGTGTTTAAACTGATGTGATTAACAGTTGTGTTTCAGTCACATATGAATTACAGAAACTAGATGATGTCGCCTTTTTAAGTAATGAATCCAACAATAATTGAACCCGAGCTATGATGTTGAGCTTTCACTTCACTTCAGTTTTATCCCTAAACCAACTGCTAGGTTAAGGATGGAGTAAGGATATGTTTAAACCCAATAGTTTTGGCCACATGTTAAATGCAGAACAAGACGATGTTCCTTTTTTAAATGCATTAGAATGAAGAAGAAATGTTAACAGGTTAATATCACTTAATCTTACAGAACTAATCAGCTGAAGATGATTTCAAAGTGGATTTGAACATTTATTTATACACGGACTACTTAATGTAGACTGAATCCCATACAGTACTGCTGTATGTGACCCTATATTAGGAGGAATATGTCCAGCAGATGGCACTGTGGGACCTATCTTCCAGCAATATGGGATAAGCCCTCACCAAACCACACTCAAACGTTAAGATACTGCCACAGCAACAGTCCATGTTGAAGAGCTCGAGACAGAGAGAGAGAGAGAGAGAGAGAGAGAGAAAGTGTTAAGGCTGAGTCATTTTGTCATTCTAATTGCCTTTTGGTTTATGCATCTACAGGTTTTTTGGGGGGGGTTGGTCTTATTTGATTCCACGTGGCATGAGATGTTAATTTTTTTGTCAGTGTGTGCACTCATTGCCTTGGCTGTAATGCTTGTGATTATGGGAGAGGAGTTGTTTACGTGTCTGCTGGTGGGAGTGTAAAATGTGGGTCTGCTTGTGTCTGAGCGTTAAAACGTATAATGTATGTGTGTGTGCGTGCATGTGCGTGTGTGAGTGCATGCATGGCAGTGGTTGGGTGTGTTTGCTGTACTCTCACCCACTAATAGATATCCCCATCCAGCCTGCCATTTAGAATTGGAGTGCAGCCAATTGTAGAATACCCCTCCTTGTGGACTCTCTCTGTCTCACTCTCTTTACCACTCACCATTTTCCTTTACCCCCCCCCCCCATCTCTCTCTCTCTCTCTCTCTCTCTCTCTCTCTCTCTCTCTCTCTCTCTCTCTCTCTCTTTCTGTCTCTGTGTCTTTCTCTTTGGACAATTGGATTAGTGCAGAGTGATAGAGACTAAAGTAGAATCTCACTGCTGCAGCCAGTAGCTTGTCCTTATACCACATCATACAGACACACACTCATGTTACGTCCATACACACACCACGGTACTGCTGTCATTCCACCCCGAGGCTAAGCGAGCTAGTTTGATATCCAGATGGCTTAATTACAGCATGCATATAGACAGTAACACTGGTGTACATCTGTGTATGTTTGTGTGAGTCGGAAGAGACTGTTTCGTCGTGGGTTGTGACACTATGCAGAAGAGCTGAATGTAAATTATGCAAAGGTAAAAAAAAAATGTATCAGACAGACAATAATGAGGATGAGGATGGAGTTTGATTGCAGGTTAAGGTTGTACCTGTCTCTCAGCAAGGAGGGAAAATTATATCCAAAAAATCAGGGAGCGGGAAGGAAACAGTCACGTTTAGTTTTGAAGAAGTTTATCTAAATGATATGTTCTCATCACATGCTGACACATGGTCACATTTTGACACAGAATGATGTCACTTTTTGACATGCAGGCTAGACCATGCTATGGTTGTGATTTGACGAGGTGTAGGCATGAAAACTTCTTGGGTGAGGTCACAAAAAGGGTCAGGGGAACTGCTATAATAAGAAAGGCAAAAAGAGGTGGATATGAAAATAAATGCCCTCCTCTCCTGTCGGTCACAAACTTCTGTTCAGTCATAACCACCCCGACCACCTGATATGAAGGTTAATTGGACTATGATGTCAATTTCTAATGTCTGAAGACATCCAGTGACTTGCATGTTGAAAATGAATGCTACACGAGTGTCCCTGGCATTGAAAACACATCAAAGATGATATGCAGCAAGTTAGGCTCTTTTAAGAGCATTTTGGTGAAAGGGATTTTAACTTTGGTTTACACTCAGACATGCCACGCACTTTAAAGCAGAAACAAAGAAGTTTGTGTGATTATCCACTAATGAAAAACAATTTTATGTAAAACCTTCCATTTTGCAATTAGATCCTCCTAAATCCATGTAAATCTTCAACTAATTTAGCTGTTGTTAACCTCTGTAACTTCATAAAATCCTTATTCAAGAGGTGTTTTATGGAAATGATGAAGTCTTGGTAATCCCCGAGATGACGCTAATAACTTTGTGATTTTAGCAAAGGTAAACCTTTGAATACTCTCAAGGAAAAACAGACATTATGTGTCCTTGAAAACCCTCGGCCTGACTTAGCTCTCATGCATATGTACCTCATAATGTGGAATCTTCAATTTTTTCTTGTTCATTCATTCATTTTCTATACCCGCTTTATCCTCACTAGGGTCACAGGGGTTGCATGGAGCCTATCCCAGCTACTTAAGGGCGAAGGCGGGGTACACCCTGGACACGTCGCCAGTTCATCGCAGGGCTGACATATAGAGATGAACAATCACTCTCACATTCACACTTTTTAGATTAGCCAATTAACCTATCAGTGCATGTCTTTGGATTGTGGGAGGAAA
Source organism: Ostorhinchus rueppellii (assembly GCA_030068375.1). Lineage (NCBI taxonomy): Eukaryota > Metazoa > Chordata > Actinopteri > Kurtiformes > Apogonidae > Ostorhinchus > Ostorhinchus rueppellii. Next base: position 36,813,813 of record JAQQZY010000001.1, read on the forward strand.
CCGGAGTACCCGGAGAAAGCACACGCAGACATGGGAGAACATGCAAACTCCACACAGAAAGATCCCACCTATTCCTTTAAATGGGGGAAAAACATGAAAGTGTTTTTAAAATGTACCATAGGAGATGCTGTATTTGTTCTGCTGTTAATCCCATAAGGATGGGTGTCTAGACTTCATGTGTGATTTACAATGAATTCCAGTCTTGGCACTATAAATATGATTTTGATAAATCTGTATTTATAACCAAAGACAATAGACAGGATGTGCAGATGGAGACCCTCAGCAAATAGGAGTTCAGTGATTACCAGCAGGCGTGCCATGATCAATTTCTGAAAAGGGATTGCATCATTACGCCGTTGTTTCACTTGAAATCATTTCATTTTGAATACAGCTTTAGTGACATTATTGCTGTTTAGTAGTCCTGCTGATAAAATAATTAAACCTGACTTGCGATGTGAGTAAAAAGAGATAAATGAAGCAACAGAGACGATGAATGGAATGGAGGGAAAGATCATGATATTGGGGGTAAAAAAAAAAAAGGTAATACAGGCAGAGAGAAAGGTAGTGCAAGTGCAGTGTTATTTCCCTGATGACCTGTCCCCCCCATGTGACCTACTTTCACTATGGGTTACGTCAGATCCCATCCACTCAGTAATTCATCTCCCTTTCGTGCATGTGTGTATGTGTGTGTCTGTGTAAGTGGGTAGGCAGCGGGGAACATCCATCTGTGCTTATGCTTTGTTTCTTAAAATTATTTCTCAACCTTTGTGCTATGTAGATCCATTCTGTGGTTTGTGTGCACACGTGTTCATGCATGCATGCAACTGTGTGTGTGTGTGTGTGTGTGTAGTGATATGCTGAAAGTAATACTAGAGGCCATTTATCCAGAGATCACAGCCACCTTAGGTCTACTTGTACTGCATCATTCTTAGCAAGAAATCAACCCTTGATGTGTGTGTATGTGTGTCTTTATGTATGTTCCCAATAGCAAAGAATTAAACAGCTTTAAAGCAAAGGTTCTCTTATCTAGATCTTGTTCTACTGGTTTTCCAGCATGGTGTCATGTATTCCACGTGGAAACAAGTAAAGCTATTATGGACAGGTTCGTATAGTGACAGAACAGTGTTGTTTTGCTGTTACTGTTTTGCCAGTTAGAGCACATGTCAAACATGCTGCCTCGTGACTGCTGGATTATTAAAACCTGCCAGGGGAAAAAAGAAATGTCATGTTCTACTGCAAAGGGTGAATGTACATATGAGATAATGAAAAGAAAAGAAATTAACATCGCTGTCCTGAGTTTTGACACTTTTGAATGAACATTCTTTTTTTTTTCTCAATTAATTAAAATATCAATAATATATAATCATTTCCAGTTGATTAACTGCCTACAACAAGTTAAGGTTAGGTCACTTTTAACATTTGTCTCAACCAAGTTTGGAAAAACAATGCAATGCCAATGTTTTAACTGCATTATTTCACATTGCTGGATAAGCTTTACAATGAACACATAAGTTACAAGGAGGAGTGGGCTGGGTTTTGTTTATTATTGAGAACACAATCTGTTTTATGTGAAGTAATAAAAAAAAAGGCTGTGACTTCAGTGTGCGCAGATAATTGTTATTCTCGGTTTTGTGGTTTCTTCTGCTAAAGCATGGGTGTCATAGCATGGTTTCCCATTCAGCCCTGGCTCAGGCGAAGTGTTCCACTGGGAAAGTGCTGTCAATGTGTTAAAACAAAACTTACTTATTCAGAATATTCAGTCCCTGTCCACACAAATACTGAGATTTGGTGATGTGAAGATTTTTAAAAACTAAACAGATAGACCTAAAGATGTCACACCCCACTTCACATATAAAACACCTCCAACAGCAACAACTACACAAGATACTGTATATATACAACCAGGTGCACCTGCAGATCTCAATTCAGAGGTGTGTGTGTGTGTGTGTGTAGGGGGGGGGGCGTGCCAGACCATAAGACTACTACATGCATATCACATGACCGTAAAACTGAAAATTAAACTAAAGATGCTTATAAGTCAAGGGTCAATAAATCTTAAAATGAGGGGCTGGGGGGAGATTAATAAAACAGGGGGAATAATACATAAGAGTAGGGGGAGGGACTTCTCCATTTGTACCATGACTATTTCTCTCTCTTTTTCTCTGTCTCTCTCTTTCTGTCTCTCTCTCTCTCTCTCTCTCTGAGGTGTGCACAGGCTGTGCTGACATACACCTGCAGGCACCGTATATTCAACAACCTAGAAGTTAAAACATTACTTGATTTTGCAGCTTCACAAACAGGCAGAAGTCTCTACACCTCCTGTGTGCAATATTAACATGATCAACAGCATCTGCAGTTTAAAGTCTGCCAAACAATGATTTGTCTCTGTCACTTTTGCAGTCACTTGTAACAGTAAGAATGGCCATTATATATGGATACACAATGTCATGTTAGTCTAAATTAGCTGATTGGATCTAAGAAGAAAAGAAAATTAAATAGAAAAAAAGATGTTCTTACCCTCTAACATGACCCCTACATCAGCCCCTTAAAAACGTTCTTAAAATAAAGGGACGTAATATTATTGGTTAAATACAATAAAATTGTAAAATATTATTTCATAGAACCAGATGGAAATTGACCAAAATGATTAAATAATTAAATGACTGAAACATATCAAGGTCCATCCTCTTTCACTATGAAGCCTACTCTTTTAATTAGATTTTTCCCCATTGAAATTGGTTGAAGTGTAAGCTACCTTCAGCCTATTAATACATTTAATGCAATATTTAGTCAAAGTCAAGTCAAAAGTCAGGTTCATTGTAAGTTTTGCCATATGTGCATTACATACAGGAAACTGAAGTGACAAAACTCTAAGGCCATGGTGTTGTTGCCATGGTGCAACAGTGACCGTAGTAGAAAAAATATAGAAAATAGAAAAAAAAAAAAATAGAATATAACTCTAAATGCAGAAATTTGTCAGATATAAATGCATTATGTAAATGGTAAAAAAAAAAAAAAAAAAAACTTTCAGAAGAAACTAAAGAAGTAAAGTGAAGTGAACACATATGATGTTTTGGGGTGGAGTTTCCAGTATCATACTATGTAAATACGATAAGTTGCATTGAGAGAATGGCTACTTTTTCTGTCCTGTGTAATGAACCAGAAATAAAAATAAATATTTAATAGACAGCTTCTATTGGTAACTCTGCTTATATCTGCACAAACTTCTGGGGGGGGGGGGGGCATATTTCATGTATTATTTATTTACAATCAGGCACAAAAATCCCCTCAAATAAACCCACAAGTAGTACACTCTATCAGACATACAGGCTGCCATTTATTTTATGAATACATATAAGTTTGAATTTGCCAGAGTGTTGAAATGACATTCATAGCTCTTTTTTTTTCTTTCATACCAGAGTCTGGATGAAATGTGTCCCTTCAGTTCACAGCTGATAAATCATGAACCCTTCTCAGTTAAGACAGAGCATTTTTATGTGGCATATAATATGTTCTGTATTTATTTCCTAATATTATATGCAAAGGTTACCTTGCTGGTGGGAACAGCTGAAGATTAGAGCTGATGACTTATTTCTACCTATTCTCCTTTCCACTGTTTAGCCATCCCTCTCTCTTCTTCCCCCTTTTTGTCAGCTCCCAGCTGTCACAGATCTTTCTTACTTTCTTAAAAGTATATGTCAAAAATGGAGAGAGAAGATGAAGAGGTGGTAATGGTGGCAGGTGTTATATTTCAAGCAGTGTGTGTGTGGGTGTGTGTGCGTGTGTGTGTCAGTGTGTATGAGCTGCTGTCAGTGAGGTACAGGTGCTCTTGCAGTGTCAAAGAAAACGGCAGGCTCAATCTGGGGTCGGCTGATTGGCCAATTAGGGACTGTTTCCATGTGACACGCAGCAGTCAATTTAGTCTCCCTTTTTCACTGTCTGTCCCTCTCCCTCTCTTTCACTCTCATCCTTAAGTGCCTCCGTCTTTACACCATACTATCTGTCTCTTCCAGTATCTCTTTCTTTTTTCTTCTTCCCATTCAATTTGTTCCCCGTTCTCTCTCACTTACCTACAGTTTGCTTCATTTTTGCCCCCCTCTTCACAAATGCCCCAACCCCCTCTCTTTTTCCTTACTTTCTTTACTATTGTTCATTACCTCTTGCATCACCATCTCATCAGGGCTCTCAGGTTTTGAATGCAGACCAGAGAAATTTTGTCAATCTGCAGGGGGTTGGATTGGTTATGGGAATGGGGAGTCTTTCTTATAATTCATATCATCATCAGTGTGGTTGCTGTTATAATACCCGCTCAGGCTTACAGAAGTATGCCACTAGACACCGACAATTAAACCAAGTACCTCTTCCTCCTGTGCTCTCTGCCTCTTCCACCTGCACTGTCTCTTTCTCCTCCTCTGTCTCCTCCTGTTCCACCTGCACAGTCTCTTCTAACCTGGGCTTTTCAGGGGGCTTTCCTCTCATGGCAAATGAGAGGATGCTTGATTGCTTTGCCTTTTTACCTAGCATCTTTGAAAGACATATGCAAAGATTAAAGCATCCATTGCCAGGATTATGATCGTAAAATATGACATGATTTTAAAAGTGACCTATGAAAACATTTCATATTTTTACCTGTCAATTTTCACCTTATTTTGTGATAGCTTCATGTTCATATGTATAATATAATTTTCACGTTTTTATGTGATAATGTTCATATAATTCCATAATGAATCTAAACTAAATGGAGTGAGGCAAACAGAGGCACCATGTCTTGTCTGCATGACTCGATTAAACGGTATTTTAAACTTGGTTTGAGGCATGGTGAGATCCTGAATTTATTAAGCACCATCGATGAAATTAACACGTAATAAAAGGTGATCATTTCATGTAAAAGTATTACGTTATAATGAAAACATTAACACGTAAAAATGTGAAAGTATCTCACTATTTCGTGAACTATTTGAAAACTATTTGAAAACTTATGTATTGACTACCATCATTCAAACAACCTAAGATTGTTCGCTGATGTGTGTGAGTATTTATGACTTACTCTGTTAGCATACTCCAGTGGTCTGTGATGCTTGTAGTTTCTGATCCAGTCATTATTTTTCAAAGAAAATAAAACTTCCAATGCCACCGGTTGTAGCAGAAGTGCTTTTTTCATTGGTTGTTGCATGAAGCTTTACCCAGGTACAGTAGTTTTTCTGTTTCTGATTGGCTACACTTCTTGATAATAGAAAACAGCTTTCTTTTTTTTGACTGAGGGTACTGACACAGGCACTCTAACTGAAGACGTGCTCGATTCTGATACACACACACACACACACACACACACACACACACACACACACACACACACACACATATATATATATATAATATATATATGTATATATTTGACAAATACAATGTGTGGCGGGAGTGTGTAACAAAAGACCCAAAGACTGACTGTCACGCTCAATGCGTGACACTTGAGAGCCCCGTCTCATTGACACACACTCCCACATATATCTCCTGCTCTCATCCACATATACCAGCTTACTAATGGGGGAAAACAGGCCTCAAAGAAGAGATACTGTATATTCTTTCTTTTACTCACACATTTGTGAAACAACATACATACAAATTCAACTCATACAGAACATTCATTCATTCATTTTCTATACCCACTTTATCCTCACTAGGGTCACGGGGGTCACTTGGAACCTACCCCAGCTACTTAAGGGCTGGACAAGTCGCCAGTTCATCACAGGGCTGACATATAGAGACGAACCATCACTCTCAGATTCACACCTATGGGCGATTTAGATTAGCCGATTAACCTATCAGTGCATGTCTTTGGATTGTGGGAGGAAACCGGAG
>JAQQZY010000001.1:36819771-36833558 GCA_030068375.1 Ostorhinchus rueppellii
GTGTGTGTGTGTGTGTGTGTGTGTGTGTGTGTGTGTGTGTGTGTGTGTGTGTGTGTGTGTGTGTGTGTGTGGTTGTAATGGAGAGTTAAAATGACCAAATGACAGTGCATCATCTACAGTAGGTCTGTCTGAACTCTCACCAGGTGCACCCTGTGAATTCAGATATTGCCTTCATACACTAATATATAAAATGGAAATGTAGAATAAACATCACAGAAATGCTAGGCTCAGACCTCTACACCCACTGGATGTTTAAATAAAACTCACACCCATGTAAATCAATACAACACAAACTCGAATCTTAACATGATGCTACTTCAGTTTACACAAGGCTAAGCTAATTTAGCAGATCTAGAATGTTTCAGTTTCCTTCAGTCACACACCAGTGTTTGTTGTTTATTGAAGCTTGGCCTCTTTAATTATGAAGACAAATGAGCTCATTATTTAGTGTTTGCATGCGTGTGTGAGTGTGTGTGTGTTTACACATGAACATAAAGCTCCTTGTGTCCTGTATGACTGTGGAGTGTGTAAGGCTGATTGTAGATGTTTTTTTCGGCTTAGTGTGTGTGTATCCGTATGCTAATTTTAACCTTTACCTTCTTAAAGCTCTGTCTCATGAGGTTAATTGCTTCATTTAGCCTTAGCTGTTGAATTTTCCCTCCTTCAAACGTTACGCCATGTTCTATTTTCTCGTGACTGTGTGGTGTGTGCTGGTGAGTGACTGTATCATTCCAATATACGCTCTTATTATCAGCGGCACTGAGAATGAGTGAGGGAGGGGGGTAGGGTGAGGGTGAGGTGGGACTGATTCTCCTCATTCTGTTTAATTGTATTATAAGCCCATATGGCTGCATGGTACAATATCATGCTTTTGATTTCTCATCATGTGAAGCTATTATCAGATGCTGTTCATTTGCAAAGCATATTTACCATAAGCTCAGTGCTTTCATGGATGAGCGAGAGAGACAGTGAATCTGAAAAGTAAATTACCACTAAATGCATTTTAATCTAAATAGATCATTTGGGAATACACTTACGGCTAATAGTGGAGTTATTAGCACAACTGTGCATGTTGGAAGGTAGAAAACAGAGCAGGTTTTGACTGCATGCAAAAGGACGTGCAGTAACTGTGCTGAGCATTAGGAGGTGCTAAAAGACAGAGGGGCAACTTGGAGTAGTCTTAAAGGGGAGAAAAGTATGTTCTGAATTAAAAATCAAAATACAATGAACAGAAGTCTATTGTGGTGGCAAATGATACTTAAGAGACGGATTTATGAATCCCTCCGCTTTATTTACCATCCACTGGTCACAATAATACCATACAAAAACCAACTTCCAACATGGAACTGCATCGGAATGTGATATTTTGATACACACACACACACACACACACACACACGCACACACACACACACATGCCCACACACACACACACACACACATTCAATAGCAAAATTAAATACAGTTTTATAAAATAAACACGGTCAAGGAAAAGGGACACATTTAGTGATATTAAGACATGCAGTGACATTATAAAAAATAGACATTTGTTTTGCTTCTTTTTCTGTACAAACATACATGAACACATATAAATATATAAGTAAAAAAGAGTGTATTTTTAAAATACAAAGGTCAAATTGTACAGTTACATTCCATAATAACAAAAAACCAAACAAAACAGGAGACATAGCACAATAGTCAAGTGATTTTGCTTTTTTTCCACAGACACTGTACAATACTGTACACTGTAAAAGCAAAAATTAGATCACACAGCTGTTAGTTTCTCCCTGCGGAATCTGCTCACACAGTTGTAAACATTATGAATGAGGAAAGGGTACAGTTTTCTTGATGGATTTCCGTTTGAAATCACTCATTCAAGCCACTTTCTTCAAGAGACTATAATAACAACTGAACAGTCTTGTTTTTTGAACACTTGTTTTGATGCCTTCAGCGCTGTGTTTTACTTTTCTCTGCCAGTCTGTTTTGGTAAAATAAACAAGATGAGCATTACAATGAATGATAAAACAGTCATTGCAAATGTTTATGTTGGCACAAAGAACAAGCATTTGCCAGAATAAGTGAGATGCCCCACGCCCTCATCACACAGTGAAACCATGTTATGTCTTCTTTTTTTACCCTCTCTAGTTCTGTCGGACATCTTGCAGTAGTTTGTTGATCTCATGGACCAGCTCACTAGCATCCATGCCAGACTCGTGACGACTTTCACTGCGCTTGCCCCCTTGATGGAAAACCCCATCAAAGTCATCTTCCTCATAATTTTCTGGAATTTCCTCCATGGCTGGGAGCCATTTGAGGTGTGGTGGCTGTCCGTTGGAGGAGGTCGAAGTGGAGGTGGTAGATGATGAAGAAGAAGAAGAAGAATTGGAGGAATTGTGGTTGGCCCCCACTGAGCCACTCCCCGGATTTAGATAGTGGGTATTAGCCGCCCACGCAGCCACACCTGGAGGGTAAGCTGGACCCTTCCCACCTGGTAACAACCCTCTCCGGCTGTCCTGCGGAACAGTGCTGTTACTGTGGTTACCCGCCATGTTGTTGCTGCGTCCATTTCCTCTCTCATTGGTTGATGAGGGCACAGGTGGGCTTGTTTCATTACATTCAGCATATGAGTCCATATTAGGGGGGAGGAGCCGTTGAAATACACTGTTCATCTCTGTGAGGAGGGAGCCAGCCCCTCCCCCACCAGCTCCACATGCATCACCATTTCCTCCTCCAGCAACAACTCCACTGGCCCCTGCTTCTTCGTTCCCAGACTCCTTGCCAAAAGTGGAGAAACTCTTGCGGCGCTCCGAGTCAACGGAGGACTGGTCATCATCCAGCTGGGGCTGCTGCTGGGAGGACTCCTCCCCGGGGATGTACATGTTGTTGCGGTAGTCAGAAGAAGAAGCAGGCAAGGAGAGAGGGGGCATCCAACACTGGTCTGAGTGTCCCAGGACACGACATTCATCTGTGCACAGTCTCGTAGCTACAAAAAGCATAAAAAGAAAGAACACAGAAAGCGTCAGATACAGGTCCAGAAAACTTTCTCTGTACACAGAGCAGAAAAATAACCTTTGACATGACTCTGAGGAATGACTGAAAAAGAAAAGAACTCTGAACAGCATCAACAGAGATGATTTTTACTGAAAAATGTTTGTTGTTGTGGAGAAAACATCAATATTGTTAAAAAATACAAGAGGTCAATGTTATTGTTGTTTTTTTTTCCTTGCATAGAGACAGTCAGAAAATTTCATATTTTATAAACCAAGAGAATGAATGCAGTAACTTCAATGCCTATTCAATATTTTATGTAATGTTATTTTCCTTTTTTATGCATTTTGTTTTCTCCTGATCTATCTTGTTAAGCTACTTGGAGGACACCGTTACTAGTGTTTACAGCTTAGGAAAAAAATCATTATTAGTAGCAGCAGGTACAAAGACAATCACATGGAATAGAATTATAAATAAATGATTGCCAGATCTCACCCAAAAGGCATTTTAGGCAGATGTTAATGTAATATTTGCCTGCTCTGCCAAGCATGTCTGCATCTCCAACTGTGCAGCTTGTTTGCTTGTTTAGCTCTTTTATCATATCTAGCGTGAATAGCCACATTTGCCCATCTAAATAGAAAAATCTAAACAAATTAAATCTATTGAAGAGAACAGGAATAATCCTCTGTCTCAGCCCTTTATCTCCTTTCCCTCCCCCCTTTTTTCATATTAGCATAAAAGATAGGGAAGGAAAAGGAAACGGGAGGGGGAGAGGGGGAGAGGGCAAGCAACACCTCTGAGTCTCTCAAAAGGAGAAAGAAAAAGATACAGAAAGACCATCCATGTCCACTGCTCCTCCCTTTATCCATCTCAATAATGATGGAGAATACATTAACAAGTACAGAAGTAAGAGAGAGAGAGAGAGAGAGAGAGAGAGAGAGATGTAAAAGAGCTGTGGAGCATGTAGGAGAGAGAGGGACGGAGTCAGTGAGAGAGGGAGAATAACATCATTCTGAAAGCAATTACTATGAATTCTCCTCAGTTCAGACATGAAAGTGCACCACTGTCACTCACCAGGGGGGAAAAAAGAGAAAGAAAAGAAAAAAAAGAAGGGAGGGAGGGGAAAAAAAAAACAGCACCCTGAGACGCATACCGATGAGTGACAGGCGACTCATCTCTGCTCCGGGGAGGATTTTACAGACACGACTCTATCTTAAGGGCAGATAACGCACACACTCACACGCACACAAACAGCAAGGCACACTGTAACCTCTTCTTGGTGTGATAACGAGCGTGGAAATGAGGGCTGTGTGAAAGAATGGGGCTGACTACAATGGGGATTGTGTTGCTAACAGGGTGAATGGAGTGCCTGTGTAGGCCGGTGTACAGACAAATAATAGGCTTATGCCTGACGCTGTCCGTGGTACTGAAATTTGTCAGGCTTCAGGTACTTTAGAGATGCTGGGTGTGGTCTGAAGCACTGACCACAGCAACAGCACAACATGTTGCTTGTGTGGTCTCTGCACTTTAGAAGTAAAAGCCTACTGAGATGGCCATCCACTTTTTAATTAATCCGATGATTGTGATTTGACAGAAATGTATCAGAAACAATGATTTCTCCAAAGATAAGATTCATCTTGTGAACGGGTATGACTGCACTCTGAGGTGACAGCTCAGTGTGACACCCGCTACAGAAAGGTGTTGTTATTCAGTTGAGTGGAGCCAGTTTTTCAAGTCATGGACAGAAAGGTGAGGAGAAGCAGAAAACAAACAAAATGTAAAGTGTTGTGCTGAGCAGTCACTGTGATTGGCAGATCCTGGTTTTACGTCACCGCTGTATCTCACCTGGGTGGAGTCGATGGTGCATCTCGAGATGAATCAGGTCAGAAAAGCCCTCCCCCAGCAACAGTCGGTCCACAGGGGATTCCCGCCCCATTTCACAGTCACTGTCCCCCGCCTCGCTGTCCCCACGGCCACTGTCCTTCAGGCTGAACTTGTCCATGTCTTGTAATGCATACCTGGGCGGCACCAGTTAGAAAAAAAGTTAGCAAAACAAATCAATCAGATAAGTCTCTAAAAGTAAAAATTACTCAATGTATTTGCAGATAAATATAAAGCTGAGTGCGTTCTGTTTGCAGAGTGATAGAATCAACATTCATTGATTCATGAAATCTGTCCTTCAAGGAGACTAACAAAGAATGAATCCATCAAATAAAACTTAAGGCTGCTTGTGAAATCCGTCAGCTTTCTAGACAAGACTCAGCCCATAAATCCTCCATGCAGGTAGATCCCATCAGTAAATCTATCACAACAACCACTAGGGGCATACATAAATCTATCATCTAGAAATCACGAGGGAATATTGTGATGAGCAGGGCCAAAGCGGTGATGGATTTACACTTTAAAATATGAGTCGAAATGCAGGAGAAAAAGTACAGAGAGCATTTCTGTGACATTTAGACAAATGGGCTGCATACTTCTGGACTGAATGACACTGGTATGATAACAACTAGGACATGGAAAATACATTTACATGCCATAAAACCATGGTCTATGTGTAACTGAGCAACTGAGAGCAAAACTTCACAACAAGTTGTTGAAACATGTAGTACACAATGAAAAACAAGTGGTTTAAAAAAGTAAATGAAAAATAATCATCGAGGGGAGGAGGGACTGAGGGATAGGGGTAAATTACCTGTAGCTGCGGGAGTATTTGTTGCCACGGAAACTGGGTCTGGGCTGGTACTGGCCCTGATGGAGCATGGACAGAAGCTGTGAGACTTGCTACATCCAAAAATAACAAAAAAAAAAAGGAAAAAAAAAACAAAACAAAGAAAACAAGAAAAAAGGGGGGATGAATAACAGATGGGAAATTGAGGGTAAAGAAATAAAGAAAAACAACACAGAAGACAAAATAATGGATGAGTAAACACAAAATGGATGATGGAGAGGCAGCTGAAAATGGATGACACAAAATGGATGACGTTAAAAAACAACAAAAAAAAGAGGGGGGTGAGTCTAGATGAATATGGAGACATATGACTGAGGGGGTGAGTGGTGGTTATGATGGAGGTAATGGTGACAGGGTGTAAACAAGGTAAAGACAAAGACACATCTATAATCATCAACAGTTTTAATGAGAGTCAGTTTGAACTACAGGGCAGTGTTGATTAAGTCACTGTCACACATGGAGATGAGTTAATTTGTTCAAACGGTGACAGCTGTGTGAGGATGAGAGGGCTGGTGTGTCTGTGTGTGTGTCAGAGAAAGTGTGTCTGTGTGTGAGGCTGAGAACTGAGAGAGAAAATTTGGGAAGGGGCTGAGGGACCAGATTTGAAATGTCTGAGAATAATTTGCTTCTGAGTGTGTATAACTATGTGCGTGTGTGTGTGTGCGTGTACTCACTTCCACTGGTGGAGTTGCATGTGCCAGTTCCAGGGCGAAGCTCTCTGGAATGTGATTGGATGAGATGGTCACTAGGCTGTTCAAAGACTGGCGGCTGTGGTGATTCTGCCGGCTTCCCATCTGGGCCCGGTCCATGGGGGGTGTGGCCGAAGGTGAGCGGTGGTGAGCTCTGATTGGCAAGGTGCCATTCACCGTAGGGACCAGGGTGATGTCACCTTTATGGATCTGGCGTGTGGGCTTCTTCGGATGGTGCTGGTGGGTGGACTCAGCCACCCTGCAGTTGTAGGAGTGCCTTGTGTCCTTCTTCTCCCGATTGCAGCGAGCAGCAAACACCACCATAATGACCAGAAGGACAGCACATATGGCCCCCAGGGAAATGATGATAATCAGTGATGCATCAAGGGAAGACTCACCCGGGTCCATTACCTGGACATGGTTCTCCATATTCTCATACAAGGTGATTTTTAGGACCGCCTTAGCACTGAGGCTCTCACTTCCATGATCTCTAACAACCACTGTCAGCTCTGCGTGCTCATGGGGGAAGTTCTCCAGGCTGGCATTGGCGTGGATTTCACATGTTCTGGGGTCGATGAGAAAGAACCCTTCCTCATTGCCACTAACGATGGAACAAATAAGTTCTGCATTTACCCCTGTATCACGATCAGTAGCCCTGACCACAGTTACTAGGTGGCCTGCCTCTGTGAACTTTGAAGCAGGAACATCAGCTGTGAAGTTCCACAGCTGGGGCACAACGATGATTGGTGGATTGTCATTCTCATCCAAGATGTTCAAAATAACTGTAGCATTGCTGAGCAGTGGTGGTTTTCCAGAATCTTTGGCTTGCACAACAAAGGAGATGCGACTAACATCCTCTCGGTCGAATGTACGTAGTGCATAGATGGCGCCATTCGAGGGGTCAATGGTCACGTAGGTGGAAATGGAGCTCCCATGAACAGAATTCTCCAAGATGGAGTAGCTCACCTGACCATTGGCATCCAGATCGGGGTCAGTGGCCATAATGGAGGTCAGATATGCTCCTGGGGCATTGTTCTCTGACTTAAAAATCTCATAGCGGCCTTTCTCAAAACGTGGAGGGTTATCATTTTCATCAGTTACATGCACAGTGAAGTGTTTAACAGTAGAGAGACTGGGAGTCCCCCGGTCCTCTGCCACCACTGTCAGGCTGAACTCTGACCTCTTCTCTCTGTCCAAAGTCACATTAGTTAAAATCATGTAGTTGTTCTCATAAGTCTTCTGTAGTTTGAAATAGCCCTGGCCATGAAGTTTACACTCTACTTCTCCATTTAACCCAGAGTCCAAGTCCTCCACCCTAACCAATGCTACAAATGTGTCCAAAGGTGAAGCCTCAGATATATAAGCTGCATCCCCGTTTCCTTGGGAGGACATGAGATTGATGCTGATGTCTGGCTTATTGTCGTTCACATCTACCACTTTGACCAGGATCTTGCAGTGAGCTGGCATAGAGTTTGGACCCATGTCCTGCGCTTGTACATCTATGTCATAAGAGTTAATATTCTCATAGTCCACGCGCCGGATCAGGGTCAGGTGACCACTATCGGGATTGATTTTGAAGGTCTCCATTATTTTGGGGGACACGTGACTACTGAAAGAGTAGACTATTTTAGCGTTGGTGCCGTCATCTGCGTCAGTTGCATTCAAGTCAATGAGCATAAAGCCAACGGGGGAATTTTCTGGTAGATTTATGACATATGAAGACTTCTCAAAAACTGGGCTATTATCATTAGAGTCAGTAACGCTGATTTTAAGGAGGGTGGAACCCGTTCTCGGGGGAACGCCCCTATCAGAGGCTGTGTATTGAAGTTCATAGCCGGAGCGCACCTCCCGGTCAAGCTCCCTGAGCACCACCAGCTCAGCGTACTTAACCCCATCGCTCCTGGACTGGATGTCAATCTTGAAGAAATTGTTGGGCTCTAAGGCATACGTGTATAGTGAGTTCTCCCCGACGTCGGGGTCTGTGGCGCTGTCCAGGGGAATGCGCGCTCCCACAGCCGCGCTCTCGGAGATTTCTATGGGGATGACGGCACGAGCGAACTGGGGTGCATTGTCGTTGATGTCCAACACTTCCACTTCCACATGAAAGAGCTGCAGGTGTTCAGTAGGTAGTGTCAGCACGTCGAACTGGATAGAACAGTTGAGGTTCTTTTCACAGAGTTTCTCACGGTCAATTTTGGTCCTGATGCTGATTTCTCCGTCCTGCTCGCGCACTGTGAGAAAAGACGAGCTTCCTCTTTGCATGGCTCTGAAGCGGAGTGACACTGTGCTTGGAAGTTTTGCTAGAACATCCGCAACATCTTCTTTCAGACGTGCTATAACCGTACCAACCTTCTGCTCTTCATAAACCTGATATTTTAATGTCTTCCCGGTGGCGTTTTGTGTTGCCATAAACAAAACAGCCAGAACTTTCCACATTGTGAAAAAAACAAGTCCTTTCATTTTCCCTGGTTGCTTCTTTGTAGAAACAAAAACGAAACAAAATAAAATAAAAACCTTAAAAACACCTCCAAAACGCAGTCAAGTCAGTTCCTGTTGTAACTAAGTAGATGCTGTGAGCCCCTCAGTCAGCGGCTGCATTGCCTTTTCCATGGAGCCAGAAGAGGAAAACAACATTCGATCGTTATATGAAAAATCTATTTTAAGTTGCTCTAGTTTCCATAAACCAACATCAACAAAATGTTTCTGTCTGTCCTTCCTCGTCATACAGATCTGTTGCACGCATCCAGAGTGCGAGAGAACCAACTGAGTGGCACTGAAATCTGTGCGTCTCTCTCTCTCTCTCTCTCTCTCTCTCTCTCCTCCCTGCGTCTGGTCTGTGTGCCGTGCGCTCCCTCTCCGTTTGAGGTGCCTCTGCGCACAGACTTGCCCAAAATAACCCGCCTCAGACCAACTACTTGTACATCAGCCACGGCCCCCTTTTCACATCCCGGGAAAGACAAACTCTTCTTAAATCAAAAGCTGGCTGGTGGCCACTCAAACTCCAGAGGAGGAGGCGCAAATGGGGAGGGTAAAAGAGAAAGTGGGGGTATGAAACCCCGCCCTGTAGGGGTTTACTTTGCCCACTTTTCAAAGTAACAACCATGGCCTTACAGAGGACAGAGAAGAAAATAAACTCGGGAAGAAAACATTCATTCAAAGAGCATGCCCTGCCGGTTTTCACTGCAATAAAACCACAGGAAGGTTTACGAGTTTCTCGCTTCGGGTCTGTTCTCCCCAGACAGCACGGAGACACAAAAGTCTAGATGATCATTTGACACGACAAAAATATGGTCGCTTCAATCACAAGCTTTGTCACTCAACACCTTCCAACACTGGCGGTTACACTTTGGAAATCTCCGACGTAACCCAGCCCAGCTCCAGCCAGCTGTCATCACTCCTACAACTGACGCACTAGATGCCTTAGCATTATAGTATGGACATGTGCCATGTGCGTGTATTGTATCTTGTCTTTTTTTCTGCTCTTTCAAGTGGCAGCTGACCATCCCGCCTCTTCCATGCACAGGCACTTTTATAGATGTTTTGGAGTCCAACATACGCACATGCGCTTCATCTGTGGCTGTCTATCAGTGAGAGCATGAGCCGGGTAAGCTGTGTGGCGAATCGTGCAGAAAGAGAGACGGACTCTAATGAATGCTTTTAAAGAGTTGGTCACGCCGAAGAACAGCTCCGTCCCCGTCTACAAATCTATTCAGCATCACTTCAAACTCCCTGCAGGATGGGGTTTTGATAACGAGCGCAAGCAGCGTCGTCAGCGCACCAGTCTGGGCTGGTATTTTCTGATTCACCGAAAAAAAAAAGTGATATGCATGTAAATGTGCATATCACAAGGAGGGCATAGAGAGAGAGAGACAGGGACAGACTGAAGAGACACAGGAGGAGAAAGGGGGTGAGTGAAATCAAAAGTTTAACGAATGTGCACAACTGGGACCGTGCATTTTGGAAACCATCTGGCGCGGTTTGTTTGGCACCAGGACCCGGCGATTACAGCCGACCAAACAAGACTCCAGCGGAGCCCCGAACCCCACACAACTGTGAGGAAATGAGTTGTCATGGGGGATTGCAGAGAACCAAGCCGCTTTTCCACATCCATTCCCACATTTACAGCGCGTGCATGTGGTCATGGATTGCTCGTGTGCGCCACAGAGAGAGAGAGAGAGAGAGACAGAGACAGAGACAGAGACAGAGAGCATGTAGAAAGAAAAAAATAAAGTTCTGTTGTTGCAATGACAATGTACTTACAAACCCAATACATATTCATGTCAAATATAACAGGGGTTGAACATGACGTAGTGACCATCTGGAGTAGAGCACACGCCCCTCCTAAAATACAACCCTCATCCTCAGCCATCCTTTCCTCTGGTTAAAATAATTCAGTCAACGTTTTGAGAATCATTTTAGAAAACTATGATTAACCTTAAGAAATAGATAGATCGGCTACAGAATCTGCAAAACAAATGAATAATTTAATACCAGCTGCTTCCCAGTGTCTGCATAAGAAATGTAATATAAACACCATTGCAAGCCTTGATGATGTTATCCATTTCAACCAGGTTATTCAGTGTGGGCTGCTCTTTTAACGCCTCGCCTGCACTGATTCAAAAGCTTTCTGAAAACAAAAGCTTATTAAATATTCCAAACGTGCATGGACACCAACCAGAAGTTCTCCTTTTGAACCCTGTAGCTTTAAATTGGCGGAAAACCTTTCTTCTCACTATTCATGACCAGAGCCATGTCTGCAAAGTGTTTGCATTCACTTTTTTTACTCGTGCGCTTGGTATTTAAACAGGTTTGATACGGGCACCCAAAATTTCCATAGCTTCAAATGCTCACAATGCAGTAATGCAATTACTCCCTGCGTCCCAGAGAAGCTAATCACATTTGGAGAACAAAGTCAGCTATGGAGTTTATGGAAGAAGGGAGCAAAAGAAAGAGACAGACTTGGTGGGGGTGGGGTGCGCTGGGGTCTTAAACACTGTGCAGAATAAAACAATTAATGTATAGAAGGGGTATAATCTAAGTAAAAAGCAGATGGAGGCTTAATACATTTAGGCACGCTACATAACCAGAGGAGCTGAGCAATAGTGGTCTTTTGATGCAAGAGAAGGCCAATAATTGAGCTAAAAATATTCATCCTCTGCAGCAGGTGCAAAGATGTGATGTCTGTTGGATTTAGCAAGTTTTTTGTTTAACTTGTCCCGCTCCCTCCCATAAGAAAATGTTATTGATCCAGAAACGGCCCTTGAAGCTCAGACCAGTCTCAGCGCAAATGCATGAGATCCCCACAAACAAACTGCAACTCTCAGTGCAACTCTCTTCATTATGCATCTAACAACATTATCCTAACAACTGCCTGTGCATCTCCAGGCCTTGTGGTCGTAAAGTGAGAGTGTGAATTAAATGTCTGTCACTTACATCCACGACACGATTCGTAATGTTCTCTCCTATCCATCCCATCCCTGAAGTCAATCAAGGCAGCAGGTGGGGGGCAGTCATAGAAAACATGCCTCTGGACACCCCCCCCTCCCACACACACACACACACACACACACACACACTATGTCCAAATTAGGGAGTCAAGAGGAATGTGTGCGTGCGTGAGTGTCTGTGCGTGTTTGTGCCGTGACGCTGGTGGTTTGGTTGTAAAGGCACGCGAGCATCTGTCGCCTCGTCTGCCTGTTCATTGTCACTTATTCAATTAGCAGCGATTTGGTGGATTCCTTTCCTAAGGGGAGGAGTAGGACCACAGAGAGATTGGGAGTTTGCTTTCACTGCTACTGGAGGGAAAAGTTGACACCTCCCCCTGCGCGCAAACACACACACATACAAAAACACACTACCACCCCCATCAGAGCAATCATTGTTATTCATCCCAGTCGCTTCTTTCTCCTCTCCCACTCCTCTTCTTGCTTTCATTAGGGGTCTGTGGAGCTTTATTACTTTATGACTCGTTGGCCACCATTGTGTGTGTGTGTGTGTGTGTGTGTGTGAAGACAAGAAAGAGTGCACTGCCTTGTTCCTGCTCACAGTGCATGTGATGATCACACTTTGAACGCAGCATATTGCAAGCGATGTCAACAGTTGGCCGACAAATTTATAACCCAAGCAGAACTATGAGTCAAAGAAAAGAATGTGTCTGGTCACCTCTAAAATGGGCGCATTACTACACTGCTGTGGTAGTTCCTCAGTCCATGCAGCACCCAATGAAAAGAACAGGCTGTTATTACTTTTTTTTTTTTTACTGACTTATGCGGTAGGAAAAGTGTATAAAATATTCATACCTTTCCTTTGCAAGACCAGTACAAAGTGTCATTTTAACTCTGGCATGGATATACTGTACGGTTGACCAATGCATTTACTATTCAGTTCCATTCTACTGTTGAAGTCCGTGGTGGCAGCAAGTTTGTGAACTGTCAGTGCCTCGCTTTTAGTTTTGGCAGTTAAATTTCCCCTGTGGAACTCATTTTCTTTGCTTTGCCAAATCACATGAAAACACATTCTATTCTATTCTATTCTATTCTATTCTATTCTATTCTATTCTATTCTATTCTATTCTATTCTATGTTGTGCTGTTGTGTTTTGTTTGAACATGAAGAAGTAATGTGGGCATCTAATCATCCTGTGATTCTTTCCCTGGCCTCATTCTCATTCTGAGTCATACTTATTGGACTTGTGTATACACACACACACACGCAGCCATACACACTTTCTATGTGACTGAATGGCACTGACAGTGAGGCACATTGCCCCACCAAGACATAGTGTACAGAAATACAAAGGCTTCACAAACAATCAGCACTGCAGCAATCAGAATCAAGCTCCTCTTGGACTGTCTTTATTTAACATTATTGCACTGGGCCCAGACAGTTCCACGCACATCTTGGCAACATAGAAAGAAAAGGTTATTGAAGATTTAATTATTCTAATAATCACTTTTAGTTTGTCTTTATTTTTATGCCCCATATTATGTATCTAATTTGTAAAGCTTGCACTTCATCCTCATAAGTACAGTAGTATTTTTAATTTGTGAAAACACAATACTTGCTCACATCCAATGACATTGTGAAATTGGACCGTAATGTTTGACTATTAAAGGTGCAGAGGAAAACTGAGGAAAGGGCATTCAGCCAGAGTTGAAGTTGGAGTATATCAGAAAATTCAAGTTTAAAATGAATAGACTTCATCCTCTAAAGCAGGGGTGGGAAATCCTGGTCCTTGAGGGCCGGTATCCTGCATGTTTTAGGCCCTGTCCCCACTGATACGATGCAGCGTTTTTTTTCTAATCCGTCTCAAAAAGATGTTACGTAAAAATTGAAACGTTTCAGTAACGATCTGCATCAGCATGGAGACGAATCGCTTGC
>JAQQZY010000001.1:36879881-36892039 GCA_030068375.1 Ostorhinchus rueppellii
TTATTATATATATTTTTTTTTTTTTTTTTAAGGAAATTATGTTTCATGCCAAAAGTCTTTGTTTGTATTCAAAAACATTTTAGTTCAGAGAAAGGAATTATGTATAATTTAAGAGGGGTGTTTGAAACATGTAAAGCAAGAACAAATGTTAAATATCACTGTTTCTCTCATTGGTGTCAAATTATGGAATCAATTGAAGGATAAACTGAAATTATTCAGCTTGTTATCAATTGTAACAAGAGCTTTTAGTTGTGAAATTCTTAAGGACTATGAAAGTACAGTGATTTCTAAGTGACTTAAGAAAGTGAATGTAGATAAATTTTGGCTGTTTTATTTTTCTGCAACTTCAGATATGGAGTTGGAGTAAGGATGGGAGTAGGAGAAGCAGAAATAAGCCTCAGCTTCAGCTGCTTCGTTTTTCAGATACAAATTGTGTTAATTGTATGTTCTTTATTTGTATGTGTTTTGTACGTAACTGAAATAAAAAATATTAAGTAATTCATTCATTCAATTTTTCCTTCACATTATGTCGCTATACACTGGTTTCATATACAGTCATGGGTATGATTACAGAAATGTTTGTTGGAGGCACAAAATACAGGAATAAGCTGAGCCCTCAAAGTCTGTCTATGTATCGCTAACAACATAGCCATGTTCAATAAATTCAGCATTATTGTTGAAAAGATTCAACATAACTATTTTATAAATACAACTTAAATATACTGAATATATTAACCAAAATTATGTTAAATTAATTCAACAGAACTGCGTTGAATAAATTCTGCTGAACCCAGTTGCATGGGACTGGTTGACATAACCAAGTCAAGTTAATCTGACGTTTTATTTCTTTGTGTGCTTTCACAGGAGTGGAACTGATTTATTGTTGAAAGTGTATTGCTACTGCTACGATAGGCAATGATACACATTCTTTCAGCTTGCTAGTATTGGGCCATTTCTGGTTGACAGCCAAACAATAGTCAACGGTGAACTTGCAACTTAGCAACTCAGAGGTAAACTGGCATGACGACTATGGATCACGCTGTAAATTTGTATACAGCATACTTTCTACCCACTGTAGTTTTTCTGCAGATGAGATCCATTCGCTTGATTTCCAGGCATGGATTTCAATTGCCTCCTCAAGGTGTGTTAGTCCAAATTTTAAAACTTTGATTTCAGTCAAGCATACATTCAGGTACTGCTACAGACAAATTTTAGTCAGACGAATGCAATAATTAATATTTTTAGGTGTCGTGTAAACTGCCCATCTATTGTGTTTGTCATGGTCTGACTGGTGTTTTCACATCTGCCTCATTTGGTCTGAACTTTTTTAGTCTTTTCAGTATGTAACTGCACGTTATATATTTTACTTAATTGTGTGATTATGAAGGCAAACAGTCTGCATGAGTATAATTAGGGAAACAGACGCCAGGAGAATTGAGAGGTGAAGAGGAAAACAACAACCAACAAATAAATAACGCAAATGTAAAAGCTTCCTGTGTGGGTTTGTGCATTTTTCCTGACTTTCAAGTATGTAGTGTGATGAGTTGGTGAGGCACAGCTGGTCGTAAAGAGAGCAAGGAAGTGATTAGCAAATAAGGAACAGGTGTGCAGGTGAGACGGACGCACTGAGGGCATCTAATGGACAGGTGGAGGTCTGGGGGAAAAAAAACAACACATTGGACAAGATATAGGGAGATTAAAAACCTATTTGCAGGGCGGTTCCAATACCTGGGGGGCCCTGGATAGTAATAATTGCAAGTTAACATGCCTGTGTTAAGACAGCTAGCTGCATGGAAATTATGAACAAGGTAATATTTGGTGCAAATTCAAGAGGCCAATCCATCTATAATCAGCACAGAGACCCATTATAAGTTAGATAATCCCTAGGATTTGGTCAGTAAATGAATGAAACAGAGACTATGTTTATTTTAGAGAAATGTGCCACGCTAAACACTGACATGGCTGGTGAATTCTTAAATCCTGTGAGGTCTCTGCTTAGTTCTAGTCAGTGCCAAAAAGACATAAGGAGGAGACACCAAGGCACAGGGAGGAGAGAGAAGTGCAGATGTTGCCATGGTAGTTTACAGAAAACAAGACACAGAGAGCCAAATCTTGTCTTAAATTGGTATCAGTTTAACAAAAACTTGTTTAGTGAAGGTAAGCTAAAGATATCTATGTATTTATTGTCACCTATGAATGATAAAATACCAGCGCACTGTGTAAATGACCCGTTGCTATAGAAGGGCTGTCACCAGAAAATGAGCATACTGTCAAGGTAATGAAAGATTGTTATCACTTAAACCACCTACATTATGCTGAGAAGGTACATTTTCTCAACACCAGCCACGTTGCCAGATGTACCACTACTGCAACAATGACAATTATATTTATAAAAATGAATGCTGGGCTAGTGAGTATGTTAACACTCAAGATGAATAATGTTAAGTGGAATAAACATCAGCCAAACTTCAAATTACTTTCCTGTGTGTCCTTTCTGGAAAGAGTGTGTAGAGAAGCAGCAGCCACCTTGCAGCAACTTCTCCCTAGAGACCAAATTTGATTTTATCATGTTCTTATGATAGACACATTCTCCAAATTGAGCATATTATTTAAAAAAACAACAACCCTGTATTCACTTCATCTGCATACAAGCTCATATTTCTGACACCTCTGTTATTTTATGTATCTGCCTTTACTTTTCATTCCAAATTTTCTGACAGGACCTGTTGTTTTGAAAGTCCTAACAAAGAAATATGATGTGACGATCCCCCATCTGGAATGGTGTGGTAACAAAGACAGAAAGCCACTCTGAACCCTGAGGTGGAAAAGGAGACCTGTCTCACTGAGTGTGATAAATATGCACTCAGGTAATGTATATTCATACAAAACCCTGTCAGCAAAAAAATTACATTCATATGTATCAAAATTGTAGATCCCTTTACATTTTGTAGCAGTATTGATAAATACAACATAGGTTGGGTTTTTTCTATTTTGTCTTTAAGGACTTGATGTATTAAACCAAACTCTGGTATTTGTCCTTAAGGTGCAACTTGTACGGTACAGTGCTGTCTGGATTTATGCACGGTGTTTAATGCAAATACATGAGGAGTCAGGGGCTGGTAGTGGATGACGTTGTAGCTGCACTCATTTAAAATATGTTTTGCCATCTTTGCTTTGGAGCTGGAACTGGAGCTGAGACTCGTACACACAGAATGACACACTGCCCTCCATTTGTATATTAGTTCAGGTTGCCATTTTGGAATAGACCAGGGTTTCTCAACCTTTTTTTTTGAACAAATGCCCATTAGGAACCTCCTGCTACCCTCTGAATCTTCCACAAAAAATTGCTAACAGGGGAGAGTGATGTATAATATGTTGTGCTGTACAACAGTGACTAATGCCCCCAATGAGCCCCTGAGCCCCCCCCCCCCCCAAGGCTTTCTCATTCCAAACTCCCCTGAAAGATGTTCCAGCACCCCCTACAGGGTGGTACCACCCCCACTGAGAAACACTGGAACAGACAATTATTATATTCTGGCATTGCATAATATATCATGGAAACATAACCACTATAGACGATACATGCTCCAAAGTAAACCCCAAAAAAAGGATATCTGCCTGATTTATTACAAAAATATGATGACATGAAAGATTATTACAAACATAATGAAATCTGCTTGGATGTGCGCCAGTGTTTCGTCAGGTAAATCCTTTAATATAGCATAAAGGAGATGGAATTTATTACCTATACAGCACCCAGCCAGCAGGGGGAATTTGCAATGTTTTAGCTTGAAATGGGATGGGCTTTCCCAACATCAATCTTTATGAACAGTGTGTGGTAAAGTTGTTCACTCTCCTGCTTAGTTCTGCTCTTTTCTTCAGGTCAGAGTTCATTTGATGCAGGATGCTATCGGATAGGATGCTAATATTTAGCATTTTCCATCAGGCTACGTATGAATGCATACTTTATAACCTTGTTATATCTGTACTTCAAGAAAATATATGGTCCACAGTCCTCTTTCAAAGCCAGATACAATGTTTACTCACTCTTTATCTGCCCTGCATTAAAATTCCATCCACTCTCGACATCCACACTCCCACCTGACCCCCCACCCCCCCCACGCCATTTTCTCAAAGCAGGAATGATACACCAGGTTTAAGCTAAATTCCTTGTCTGTCTCGCTAATTGCTCGCTAAGTGCATGATGGAGAAAATAATTTTCAGCCAGCGTTGAAGTGAAAGAGCCTTTCAGCATTGTTCCGGTTGTCAAGGCAACGCAATTAAAAAAAAACACACACACACACACACACCAAGAACAAATGTGCACTCAGGATAGGGCGTTTTTTTTAATGCTGGCATCTCTGCCTCTTTCGCCATTCCTGCTGTGTTCTTTTGAATTACATGATTTGGTTCTTGTTTCACTTCCATTGTCAATTTTAGCAGTTTTTGTTCCAGAATGAAATTCTAAGAATCTTCTAAGTGGAGACACCTTTCCTCGTAAAAAGATTTTGTAAACCAAATTATACTACTACTACTAGAAATTGTACAGCAACTTAAGATGAGCTTACAAAACAATAACTCCCATCTTTTGGGGATACTAAATGATGAATAACAAGGTTTGTCTTCATGTGTGAAATGGGCTCATTTTTGTTACTGTTACAGCTCTCTGTTCTGTTGAATGTCCTCATCTTTTGTTTTTGCAGTAATAATGCCTTCCCTCTCTCCCTCTCTGCTGGTAGTGTATACTATCCCAAGCATCTGAAGCCCAGTATGTAAGAAAAACCTGAAATATGCAGCATCTTTCCCCTGGTGGTCCACCCCTCCACCCCTAACTTTCCCTGTCTGTTTCTCACTCCCTCCCACCATCTCTCTCTTTTTTAATTAGTTCCTGGTGTGTTGAAGACCATGCTAGTAATTTACAAGTTCAGCCTTGGGTCATACTAAATTCTTGGGATTGGAGGAGAGGAGAGGAGAGGAGAGGAGAGAGGAAAGGAAAGGAAAGGAAAGGAAAGGAAAGGAAAGGAAAGGAAAGAATCTAAAGCAAAATACAAAATAACCAAAAAACTTATCTGAGGAACACTAAACATAGACATTTAGCTCACAATCATTCAAGCAGCAGGCTCTCCTTTTCCCTGTTTCATACAGAAAATCTCATCAGGATGATGTATATCCTGGTGTAGAGCCCATTTTTCCAACCACCTGTGTATTGCTTGCTTGTCTGGCAGTGTAAGATGTCATCCAGAGCAATGATGATATAATTATTCAAAGCATTACACATTTGTGGAGCAGAGGTGTGTCATGGATTGTAGAAGAGGAGAAAAAAAAGCCCAACAAAAAAAACATACAAGGCATGTTGAGAGCGATTCTGTCACTGGAGCCAGATGTTGTTCTTGCTCTACTTTCCTTTCCTCAACACAAAAAAGCACACTCTGATCCAGACAATTTGAAAAAGTATGCACAAGTGCCAAAACATAGCTTTGGCTTGTTCTGTGGCAGTATGTCTCGTTTTAGATTGTCAGAATTGGGTCAGTTTACTGTTGAAAATCTATTCAAAGACCTCTGAGTGATGCTGAAATATTGTGACACAACAGGATCCAGTATCTACTGAGAAGTGCAACCCCACAAAACAAAAGCCCTAGTGAATGAATTTGAACTGAATGTATTCATCTGTCTGTTGACTGTCAATATGCGACTTATATGATGCTTTTAAATGCGTATGTACTTTGGTTCTAGGAGTTAAGAATGTGTTTACAAGGCAAAGCTGCATTACAAATAGTGCAAGGTCCAGCAGTTTTGGATCTCTGTGTGCATGAGGAGACTGAAGAGTTAGGCTACATTTCGCCATAATCAGTTTCCACCATTTTAACTATTCATTTTTTAACTCATGTATTTTAGAAGAGATATTAGGAGGGCATGCTTCTCAAAATACCTATGCAATGTATTTGCTATGGATGTGGTGGACCTTTTGTTTGTTTGTTTTTTTCAGTTACTAGTGTGGTGTGTTTAAGAAAATCTGATTCAATCTGTTTGACATTAGACACGAGAGGACACTCGCTGCAGTTAGAGTTAAATAACCTGTTCCAGCTGAAGCGTTATTGACCACTGCAGTATGACATTCAGTGCCCTTTTATGATTACTAGGAATATAACAGCACCTTTAAACTTAATGTCACTGAGACTGTCAAAAAATTAGACCTACCATGTGTGGCGAAAATTGACACCTACCCTCTTAAAAAACACTTTAATTTTAATCAACACTGACACCCTGCTTAAACACTGATTGGTAGGATTAATGTGTTGACACAATTAACAAGTACACAAATTACAACAAGAACATATTGAAAACTGGCCAGGACACAACTGAAGGTTAGGCATGTTTTGACATCTACTATACATGTTTTCAATATCTACTATCCTGCATGTTTTAGATGTATCCCTCAATACAATACATTCTACCTTTTCCAACTATAATTTCTTTTTTCATTGTATTGTCTCCAGTGGCAGTTTTATAACTCCACGTATAAAAGAACTTCAGTTTTAAAAGGCATACTCCTGTTATTCAGTCTTATACTTACAGAAAGTTGGGCTACTTGCAAGAGAAGAGATTAAAAGAATCAAAGCATTAATTCCCCACTCTGGGGCACACTTCCCATAAGACCAGATCCTACATTTTACATAACACTTAAGACAATCTTTCTCTAAACCCATTTGTTTAGGTAATATCTTTAAAACTCCTCCACAACTCCCACCTTTCCCAAAAATTTCAAGCCTGAGATGAGATATCCCAAATGACACACTATCTAGTTTACTTTTTCAGACTTCACAAACTCTTGCAGAACCACAAAGGACATTATATGGCTGGTTTCATAGAATAAGTAGGACAAACTATCAACCTGACCTTCATGAGTAAAATGAAGTGAGAATGAGTGCAAGACTCCCCGAAGAATATGTCACTGGTTTTACATAAATCCATTGAATTGCGAGTGATTTGGGTGATGAATGTTTTAAAGGTCATGTAGGGATGGAGGATCTAATTGCAGAAATGTAATGTTGAATTCATAGTTATATTTTCAGCAGTTTCACACAAGAATAACTGTGTCTTCTTAACAGAGTTAGTAACTATAGAAGCAGCAGGTTACCTATATGAGCTCAATCATTTTTCTACAGTACCAAAGAACTGTTTTTTTTTTTCTCCTTCACCTTTAGCTCCTTATATTGGTATATTCTGCGCAGACAAACGAACCAAAGACTACAGTCACATTTCTTTAGCAATTCTAGTGGTAAGTGAAGTGACACGAATTCAAGTGATTGCAATCTCATGACACTGTAAACGACTTTGATGTCTTCAGTGTGATGGCAGCTGCAAGTCAACGATTAAGTAGGATGAAACCTAAAAATTTTAAGTTCTGAAAAGAGACAAATCTGGATTTTTTTAGGGGGAGACTATGGCTGTTCACAGTTAAAATGTCTTTTTACATGTTTCTAGATTTCCCACTAGCTCTGCTCATGTCCTACTTCTCAACGTGATGACTGATGTAAGTGTTAAGACCTTGATGGTTCTGTATTGACCAATCTGACTTTAACTCTTCTTTAGTGTTATTTTAGTTCGCTTGGAACCTTGGAAAAAGTTATGCTATAAATACTGTGCAGTAGTTCCTGGTTGTGCCTACCCTCATGTATTGGAAATCCAAAAAAGGTGATTTGAGCTGAAAATAATATCCAGTGATAAGTGATAGCAATAATAATAAATTATATCAAATAATATAATTTTGTGTTTATCGCATTTTAATTCTCACTCAAGAATGGTGGAGACAGTGTGACCCAAAATAAACTTTGTATGCAGACTCTGTTGTGACGCACTTTTTTTTTTTTTTAAAGATCAGTATTAGATCTAATCAATCTACCATATAATTTCTTTTGGCTGGAAAACATCTCTGATGCATCTGATGTCTGATCTGATCTCTGACCTCTGAACTCATTCTGTAGATAAATGGGTGTGGGTGTGGATGTGAGTGCAAGACTATTATGTGAAATGAGAGCATGCGAGTGTGTGTCCTATCTCCCATCCCAGACTGCACTAGTGTGATGGATGGAGTGAGGTGTCTCTCCAGCTGGTGATCGTAATGAAGCTTTACCCCCAGTGTGTGTGTGCGTGAGAGAGAGAGGAGGAGTGTGTTTGTGTGTATGTGTTCATGAGGGGAGGCCTGACAGGACTAGATTACCCTTTACAAAGTTGTCCTCTACTATGAAAGGCTGATTCTACTACAGGGAAACACCAAGGTGCGCATACACACACACACATACACACATCCTGACCACCACCTTGTCGATGATGAATGTGGGACTCGCTGGAGCGCTCAACTCCAGGGATCTAACTTGAAGACACAGAGACCCAGATTCCACCTTTTTTTTAACTGGAAAATGTGGAAGCCAGGGCCACAATGGAGCAGTAAGCAGAGACAAAGATGTGTGATGAGCACAGATGGCAGCCAGACCCTGGGGAGGAGGCGGGTTGATATTGTTGGGAGATTCTCTGTAAGTCGATTGGAAGTTTTGTGACCTGCCTCTGTGGATGCTGTGAACTGTTGCCACCCCCAGTGACAAGCATTTTATCATTCTCATGATAACCTTACATAGGTTTCATGTCATTTCATACCTAGAGATTTGCTAATTTAATACCCTGGATATGTAGATGATGGAGAAACCATTAGTAAATGAATGGAGTCACACAAAAAAATTAAAGTAAATAAATTAGACAGTGGAACCAAAGCTCTCAAAAGGCTTTTCCATCATGGACTCACAGGTTTAGGCAGGTTGAAAGTATAAAGTGAACACTGACCTTGCTTTATACTTGTTTCTTTCCCAGAAGCACCCAGTATAAGGAAAGAGGGTCAAAGGATGCCTGCTGGTCTAAAAACACTTACCACTTCTATATATGTCACCATTATAATAAATAAAAGGCATGGAATCAAGAGGTTTTCTTTAGGTCAAGTTGTTTCTATGATTAAATCTCACCTGAGATTCAAATTGTTGTTAATTGCTTGTTTTTGTTTTTTTTGTTTTGTTTTGTTTTGTTTGTTTTGTTTTGTTTTTGTTTTTTTGTTTTTTTTTTTGGGGGGGGGTGCTTTTTACAATACAAGTACCCTTGTAAAAGATGTATAAAATAATTAACAGCCAAACAGCTCATACACTGATTCACTATTTAGCAAGGATGCACAAAAAGCCAGATCTCACTGGTTTATCTTGAATGAATGAATAGTTTATTTCAGTTTGTACATTAATCATTGCACTTAGTACAATAATAAAAAAAAAAGACTAGACTGGAAGAAAAGATCATTTTTTGCTTATCGTTTTCACCTGATACACTGTTTACATTAATTAAAATATGTACAACATTGAGCATTCTCATTATAACAAAAAATCAACAACAACAAAACCGTATCTACCATCTCAACTTAATATTCCTGAATGATTTTATACTTGAGGCATTTTGTAAAACTTTGTCAAAGAAGTGAATAACTTAAATTTATGAAGTCCATTCCAAAATTTCACACCCACAACCCAACATCTAGACTTTATATCTGTCCTCATTTTAGTACATTAAAAAATATAAAGACCTCTTAAATTATAGTTGCTCTCTCTTAATTTAAACAAATCATGCTATTTGAAACAATATTATTTCTAACTCATCTCTAATGTGTTAATATACAATGCTTATCAAATTTATTAGACCACCACCACCCAGTATAAGGTGTTTGGCACTGCTGCCATAATTTAACAGTATTTCTGTGCACCAAAATATATCTTTATGTTTCTATAATGTTTAATCCACCAGTATATGCAAAGGGGTTTTTTTTATAATTATTAAAATATTTTTAATAATAAAATAGAACTATTGTTGCTATCCATAAATTTTCAAGTTTAATATTTTCCAAAAATGCAAAGGGAAACGCAGCAGCAACTTACTTTTTTTTTTTTAATGAAGTTGCACAATTACAGTTATTCTCTTACGTTCCTGTACAAAACTACATAAAAACAAAGCCAGCAAGAATGCAATTGTTTATCTGCGCCAAAGGTGGTCACACAAAGTATTGACATTTTGGGTTATTATTTGTCAACAAGGACTATTTTGTTATTTCAGTTGGTTATTTTCTAAATGAATAACAATGAAACTGTTAATTTGAAATAAGTTCTTGATATACTATTAAGTTATTTATGTTTTCTTGTTTTCATGACAGGTGGTCTATTAAATTTGTGAAGCACCGTATATATTATATACAGTTGAGTACCTAAATTATTAGTTGCTTCAAAATATCC
Organism: Ostorhinchus rueppellii; assembly: GCA_030068375.1. Taxonomy (NCBI): domain Eukaryota; kingdom Metazoa; phylum Chordata; class Actinopteri; order Kurtiformes; family Apogonidae; genus Ostorhinchus; species Ostorhinchus rueppellii. Next base: position 36,890,198 of record JAQQZY010000001.1, read on the forward strand.
TACTTTATTATTCCAAAAGCTGCTTTATGTAATTTTATTAATGTATCAAAATAGTTTTTCCTACATTTCCCCACATTTCTGCACACTATGTTAAGTAGGGCATAACTAAAGAACAATATATCATGTTTTGGCTGTTTTCGTTCAGTAAGTTCCTTGTTTTATGCATTATACCTATAGATTAGGACACTTTACCTTTAATATACAGTATGGGGTTTCCAACACAGTTTGCTATCTATGATGACGCCTAAACAAATTGGCTTCCGAAACTCTTTCTATTTCCACACCATTTAAATATAGTTTTACATTTTTAACACTTCTATTACCTGAAAAATAATAAACTTTGTTTTATTTTCATTTAAAAAGAACTTTTTAGAATCAAACCATTTCTTTATCAATATGAAGACTTTTTTCTGTTTCTTGTAATGATGTAAATTTGTTTTCCAGTACAAAATACATTTGTATCAGCAGCAAACAATACATTTCAGCATGCTTTATATGGAAAAGTCATCATTTATATGAAGTGTTACAGCCCAAAGGTGAAACATATTTATAAAGGACACCAGAGTCAAAGGGTTATATTTCAAAAGAACCTTTTTATTGTTTTAGATTTCTGTTGTTTCATTCTTTGTTGTGTTAAACTTCTTTCTCTGTTGAAAAGAATTGTTTTAATTAAACAGAACCAAACCCATGACCCCTGTGCCCAAAGTATCAAAGGAAAAAGACCAGAGTGGACCAGCTAAATAAACATTAGGATGGTGTGCTGGACAGGCCAACCCTATATAGGACCATATGGGCTGCCAGCGCAGCGCTACCCTATCAAACATAAACCATAAAATACAGCCTAACGAAAGAAAATTAAAACAGGACGTCCGGATCCACCTGGCCAAACAAAAAAAGACAGCTGGCAAAAAGCTAACCCAGCATAAACAAACTTGTGTAGGGAGGAGGGGAGAGGAACAGAGGTGCGCCCAACGTGCGCTCTGGACGCTGGTTGCCGAGGAGGAGGAGGAGAGAGAGGGAGCCGCCCCACTGATGCTTGTTTATATAGCACAAGTGGTGCCAAACTAATTACGTTTAAACCTAGAAAAAATGCAGGAAAAACACCCTCGAAACATAGGGTACAGCACGTAACAATGAAGTGAAAAATAATTTTGGTCCCAAGACTGAGCCTTTTGGAACTTATTTACTTTATCTTGTCTTTTCTAAGTTAGCATAATAAACCATTCACTATTGAGGTTGGCCTCAATAGTGCCTCAGATTTATAGATTTGCCTCAGATTTATTGTAAAAGGTAGAACAACTAGAATAATGGTTATTTATGACTGACTTACACTGAATATAGCACTCAGTCTAGGTGTAGAAACATCCACGTCTTCCTTTCAGTCTTTCTTTAATAATCCACCATGTATGTCAGTATTTATATTGTAAAAAAAAAAAGTAAAAATTAATAAATAAAATAACATGAACTTTAGTACTGTTTTCACAGACACTTCTTTATGATATTTAATACACGAAGATCAGAACTCTGTTTAGTTTGAGCTTCTAAAGGATAGAGCAATTCAGAAGCTGAACGACAGCAGTTTAACATATTAAACATTGCATTAGTTTTTTTTTTTTTTCAAATAATTTCTTCAAAATATTTTGTCATTGTAATAGATTCTTATTCTTGCAAATAATACAAATCACTGGACATTCGTGAAATAGAAAATGGCACTACTACAAACTAACGAGTTCTGTCATATGCTTGCATGAATATGCAAAATGAAATTAAACTTTACCTAACTTGAGGTATTATGACACACTTATGGTGGACAAAGGGTAGTGTCTAAATTTAAGATATAAC
>JAQQZY010000001.1:36938734-36949127 GCA_030068375.1 Ostorhinchus rueppellii
AAGGCAGTTCTGAAGGCAAAAGGGGGTCCAACCCGGTACTAGCAAGGTGTACCTAATAAAGTGGCCAGTGAGTGTAGCTAGACATCTACTGGAATGTTACTGCACTTTTATGGCTAAAGTAGTATGTTTCCCACCCACCATAACTCTTTATGAAACATATGGGCCTTTAATGTTTCTTTTTGCAGTCATAAAATCCCCTCAAACTGCATGGCCCATACAACCCACAAACAGTAGGAAGCCATCAAAACCTACAACAATAACACTGGAGGCATAGAGCAGAGCAAAGAGGAGCTCAAATGTTGCAGCACTGTACTGAACAAGGCACTATCATTAACAATATTAAAGTTTCACTGTCCATATAAAATCACATCCCCCCGAAGAGCCATCATTTGCCAAGCAGCAAGCTACTGTACTCCCAGTGAACCGTTAAAAGTATTGAGAAACATAATGCCTTGGATGAATAGGTTTAATACATTATTGATGACAGGCTAGTTTGTTGGTTTGTATGTGACAGTCCTCAGAGAGTTTAAGTGAAGCACCGTTTCAAAGCAACCAGTGCCCTGTTTTTCATCTGCTGTTGCTGTAGCCCAAATACAGCTGTGCTACGGTGGCTTGTCTTGGACAGACACACACAGGCACAGACACACTCATGCAAGCGTTAAGGTGTCATGCTAGTTTTATTCTTCTGCTCTCTGGGGCATGTGCATACTCAGTAGCTGTGGTAAAGTCACTTATTATGGGTAGCAACACAGATATGCACACACTTTTACACACTGCACGGTGTCAGTGCAGTGTTTGATCTTCAATATTCTCCGGGGCACCATGTTTGTTTAGTTACCTCTAGGTTTTGTCACAGTCTGTATTCAACATTATTCATGAGGGGCTACTTTCACTGAGCAGGATGGCATGGCCAGGAGCTCAGCACGGCTTCAGACAGTAAAATCATCAACACGTACTCTCACACAAAGACACACACACACACACACACAAAAAAAAAGACCAAAAAAACCTTTTGTGTGCCTGCTTAGGATATAAACTTTAGCTAAACAAAGTCGCTTGTTGAAATGGATCTCTGCAGTGCAGGCCGGCACACAAATACATCTGCACACTCATACCCAATAGCACTTTTTAACCAAACAAGCATAACCGCGTAAATTTTAAGTTTATTTTGTGAACAATAAAGTGTGTGTGCTCTTCTGTCTGTTAGAAGAATGTTTGAAAAGACCTGCACTACAATAGGAACACATTAATCTTAATTTTCCCCTTTCAGCTGTGAAATTAAAGAGCCTTAACATTGTTTACAACGCTTAAAACAATGCTTAAAGTTACATTGGGTATGAAAAGATATGACCAGACGTCCAGATTAAATCAGCATATTTTCTATTTTTCAAGCTGTGCTTCCAGGCTTCCAACAGGGATGTTGTTTATCTCCATAATGAGACTGACTGTAAGTTTTAGCCATCTGAAATATCTGTCTTTAAATGTTTTGATCATTGTTAAATTTCCTGTTTGTGCTGCCTACAGCTTCAAAAGAGTCACAGAGAGAGAAGTGCCTAATGTATCCTCACTAGAATAAGTGTGTATTGACAAAGAGAACCACAGATGGTGCGTGGCTATGCTGCTGCCGCTGCCACCCAGTGATTATAATTTTGATTAGCATCAGCTTAAAATAAGTCCCATTGCATGTTGAAAATAAGTAATGAGTTCTTAGGCTTATGTCGGGGTAGACTAATATACAGTAGTCCATAACCATTATCATTACAGAGAGGCATGGTTGCATTTTGTGGCAGAGCTTATTAATCATCCAAATATGTAATTTTTTTTTAGCCATACAGTACAATGACATATTAGTGTTTTGAATCCAGACAGAATTTTAATGGCTCTGGCTTTTGTGTTCAATAACTAAATGCTGTGGAAGATTTTAAACTTTGCAAATAGAAGGTGAGCTATCAACTGTGGATTGAGAGTTTAGTGGACAAAGACTACTTTCATGTGCACTTGTTTTCACAGAATAAAGGTCTTTACATTACAGAGGCCTTTTTTCTCAGGCCTCATGTCACAACAAATAATCAAATCAAATTTTATTTATATGCACCAAATCATAATAAAAGTTATGTCATGACACTTTACATATAAAAAAGACTCTGAAGCCAATTTACAGAAGTCCAACAGAATTCTCCAGGAGCAAAAGCTTGTGAATGGTGACGGAGGAAGGAAAAACTTCTTTTTAACAGGCAGAAACCTGGAACATACCCTGGCCCAATCCCAATTCACCCTTTGGCCCTATCCCTTAGCCCTACCCCTCTGTTTTGCGCATTCTCGTGAAGGGGTAGAGTTGTCCCAATTCTCCATTAGACGGAGGGCTGTATACGCCTCCAAATGGAGATTTTCCAGGACCACACTACGAACAGAGGGGTAGGAGGAGTTTCACATAATTCTGTTCAAATCATTGGCGAGATGGAAGTAAACACAGCCAAAATGTGCAGCAGTGATGAAAGAAATACACAAATGCAAGTACTTTATTCGTAAACACCTTAATCATTTGATCGACCGTTTAATGCCGTTTTGGGTGGGAGCTGCGTGATTGTAAGCCTACAGGCACGGCCGGGAGCTGGGAAGTCGTGCTGCCGAGAGCCAGGCTGCCAGTTCGACCTGGACCTGGGCGGCTGTCCCCGACTAAACCGACGAAATGTATTACAGTTTTGAAAAATATACAAAATGTCTAAATGACATGTAAATCTTAGTAGATCTGTATTAAAATCAAATCAGTGATGCTGTGGTGATTTGAGGGAAATGCGTTATGGAGCAGATGTAAATACAGCAGACAGGGAGGAAAGTTCACCAGTACGCAGCCGTTCAATTACAGATAGACTGGTGTTCTTGGGAAGTACGTTCTCTGAGGCCGTTCTTACCAAGACCATACTCTGGGTTCTTGGTATTGAAAAAATAGCTAAAGTTTTCACATCTGTTTATAGCTGTATCTATGACTTGCTGATGATGTAACAGGCCACAAAGTGTTGTCCCATTTCAAACAGGAATGTTTCAACCCCTACCCCTTACAGCTCCATTTCAAGGGGGAGTGCCAAGGGGGAGGGCTAGGGGTAAGGGGTGAATTGGGATTGGGCCCGACTCCTGGATGATGGACATCTAACTTGACCAGTTGGGGTAAAAGAGAGAGAGACAGAGAGAGACTGGGGGAGAGGGGGAGAAGCAGGGGGAGACATGGATGCAGTTGATGCACAGATAACTGAACTAGAACGGTCAAAAGTAGATCTGCTGATGTTTGTATAAGTACTAAAAACCAGAACAATGGTCCATAATAGTACTACTACAAATATAAGTATTAAGAGTGGATGTACTACTACTACAATTAACAAATAATAGAAATTTCTACATTCTATGGAACTATATGTTAAACACTTTGGGCTAAAGGTTTGTGTGTATTAAAACATGTGCAAAGTCATTGCACACGCAAAATAAATGTAAAAACTGATTTAGTAACAGTGCACCCCCCCATACACTCACACATACACACTTTACGAGACTCTTTCCCACTTGATCTGATTAAAAATACACACCGACATTAGGCTACAGTGTGACACAATTATGTGCACCTGACAATCCAACAACTTTCACGCCACCCCACCCTCTCCTAAAATGAAAAATAAATTCATAAATGCAATACATTCTATGGCTTATTTCCTCTATCGTTACATTTCCTTGCATCTGGATCATTCCAGTCACTGTTCCCATTAGTGCTGGTGTATCCCAGAGCAGTTTTTCCAGTGTATTGTCTCCAGTAGTGCACACAAAATTCTCATTTAAATAGGGCAGTCTCCAAGACTTTGCATCTGTTGTCATTTGTGCACACAATCTTTGTAAATCACCCACAAACCAGCCCCACACTCAAAATTCTACATTGAGCATGCAAATTAGTACACACAAATGGGGACCTTTACAGATCATATATATACACATATACATATATTTCAACACATATATGTTGAAAAGAAGGATAATGTATGAACTAGCATCACCAAAAAATTTGGGTATTGTATAAATCAAATACAGTTTGCACTCTGTATGTCTTTTTACCTGGAAAATGCACACAATTTACACAAAAGAAGAGAAGACACTGAAGCAGACTTGTTGGAGCTCACAGGCTGAATATGAGAGAAAACACTTCATGTTTAATCCTTTATTATGTCTGAAGAATGAGGTGGTGTGAACCTTTTTTTGGTCTTTTGTTGAAAAACAGTCATATTTTGCATTGCCACTGGCATAAATCATTTGGACTATCATGTTGTTTACCCATCACACCCTTCCCCCGAGGTACCTTAAAATTGTCTAAAGCTGTGCAGACACTCTTCAGATTTAGCCTAATTTTTTGTCCTGAATTGGTCACCCCTGACTGTTTTTAAAACCAGGTCAAATTCCTGTTTTACCAGTTGCTATGTGATTATGCACTTTGAGGTAGAATCCCAGTGCCCAGTACATCAGTGATCTGCCTCTCAAACAACCAGTTGGGTTTCTTTCAAATGAATTTTTTTTTAGCACAGCACAGCTCAATGGAAACCCAGATAATCGAGCAGTGGCAGCAACTGTCTTGTTTGAATAGTAGTCTATTTTCATTATCAGCTAACTACTCCCTGCCTGGTCCAACTATGAATAGTGTGAGTGGAGAAGCCGTAGGAGCATAGAAAGTCTCATCAGAACATGCAGTTTGAGGTATAACAGAGATAGGATTAATATGTATATAAAAAAAAAACAGTATGCACAGACTAAGGCCGAATCCCAATTTCCCCCTTAACCCTCAATCTCAACCCTCAGTCTCAAAAATGCGCGCTCCTGCAAAGGGCAAGTGCTGTCCCAATTCTAAGAACGTGAAGTTGAGGGACAGGTTTAAGGGCTGAATCGCCCTCAATATTGAGATTTTCCAGCACCACCCTTGCGAGTAAGGGATACCCAGAATACATTGCGTACTTTCACTAAGATATCTTCAGAAAAGATGACGACGAAAAAAGTGAGCTCAAATGTAAGTATTTTCTTTGTTAATAGAGCTATAAATATTATGAAACCATTATAGTATAATTTAATACTTTTCTTTATGGATTATTGACATCGTTGTTGGGTAGTAATTTATTTTACTTTACGATGTCAGCCGAACCAACGGTCCCGGCTTCACATCACTTGTATACATTGTTGTGTAGCGACGAAACACTGAATAATGTACCCTATTGTGTTTTTAGCTAATATTCATTAGAGATTACACGGTGTTCTTATCTTTCCGTTTAACTCAGACACGTCGTCTTCTTCTTCATTTGTTTAACTAACAGACTGGACGTAGCCCCCCACAGTCTGAAGACGTTACTGCATGTAAGGGTTGTCCCAATTCTAAGTCAAAAGATAGCCCTTACACTTAGTTTTGAGGGCCGAGATTGAGGGGCAAAAACTGAGGGTTAAGATTGAGAGTTGAGACTGAGGGTTAAGGGGGGAATTGGGATTTGGCCTAACTGGGTAACACCTACATTTTGTGCTCACAGCTCAGACCAACAGTCTAAATCTGTAAACGTCAGATACAGAGAGCTCAAGTCCCATCCCTTTTTACTCTGTCCCATGACACCTTATTTTGGAGAAAAATTTCATTCCAGTCAATGGCAAGAAGATTTAGATTTTTTTTTTTTTTTTTAATTCCATTAGAATTATGCAATTATTTGCTCATATGTTATTTATTCATTTAAAGAAAACTGTACACCACCAGGAAGAGGTGATATCATAAATGCCTCAGCTCCAGGATTTGTCCAGCATTTCTGAAGATGTATCTGCTATGTCAATATGATCAGACATTAGTGATTTTCACACTTTTGAATACTTTTTCATGTTACATTGATTAAGGGAAAAAATGCAGCACTGGTTGTTTTGGTGCTTCCCATATTTATCCCATGAGATGGAGTCCATGGAGCTGTTTAACACAAAAGTGGTTTCTTGACCTTCTTTGGTCACCCCAAAGTGGTCTACTGACTGAGTCACAACCAGGTCCACATTCTTCTCCTCCCTTTTCTTTTCTCTTTGGGGCATTTTCCATGAATGTAAATACCACTTTTTTTTCTTTTTTTTTTTACAGATTGACCATTAGCTAGTGTTGGAATTATACAGTTGAAGAACATATAAAAACCTAACCATTATATAATTAGAATGTAATATGTATGTATTATGATATAGCTATGATTCCTGTATTTGGCTGATTTGCTCTAAGTTGTTGCTCTAAGTGACATATTGAAATTGGAAGGTTATAGGTTTCAAAGGGTAAAATGGAAAAATACAGAGTATTACCGGTGGGTTTGCTTGCTTTTTAGGAGGGTTGAGTGTGGGTTTAGAATGGATAAGGAAAGAGTACAATGTTACATTGTTTGAATTGGAATAAAGATAAGAGTTCATAAGGTCTTGGGTGCAAGGACAGGGGGTAAGAATGAAGCAGTTAGGTGTATCAGGGATGATATGCCAAGGTATTGGATGAAGTTAGGAGTACACAGACTGCACCCCATCAAAGTGTATAAAGAAGGAGGGAAAAGATAATTCAGGGCTGCTGAGGACAGGGAGTCAAATGTCAAATCTCTGTTGGCCAGGAAGTATGTTTCTCTGTAACCTTGGGAGACCACAGATCTGTGTAAGATTGATTAATGTTCATTAAATGATTGATTCATTGTTGTTCTTCAATCCTTTTTCAGTTCTGTTTTCTGATCAAGGAAATAAACCAATGTAATGAACACAAGGGATAGAGAATTGGAGTCACATTTATAAGTAGAAGCCCAACACTAGGCCTCGTGGTTTACAACTAGGGATGCACCAATAACACTTTTTCCCCAACCAAGTACAAGTACAACATTTGAGTACTTCTCGATACCGAGTACTGATATGAGTACGTAATAATACTGTTACAGTTCTTCGTTCCTTTTGAAAATTTATTTTATTGTTGTTGTCATTAGTCTGAGTGGAACAAAGTGCTTCAACTGACATTTAATGCGTTGTAATGAGCATTTCTCAATCAACCCACCAGGGGGTGCCACTCTCAATTAACCATACTGGACAAATACCATGAAGAAAAGTAAAGTTTTTTGAGAAGAAGAAAGTCAGTAATAATAAACATGGAGATAACTGAAATAACACTAATGTGGATACTAATAATAATAATACTAATGTTGCAGCGTTTCCACTGGTAAGGTTTAAAGGTAAGCTTCAGGAGGTAGGGAAAAGAGAAATTAGCATTATGTTTCAATTTAACTTCTGTGGGCGGTGGTCCGCACCTCTCCTTTCCCCCATAGTATAATAAGTAGGACAGAACCGCCCCGGCCCTGGGTAGTAATCAAAAATATGTCAGTACATTTTGACTGACCGACACAGTCACTCTTTGAACAGATCCTCTACCTCCACAGTTCCCAGTTTTAATTCCGTCAGGGTGCGCATCCATGAGCACCTGGAAAACAGCACCTGGAAAACAGACAGAATGCTTCATCCATATATGTCTGGGTCTTGAACGTTACTTCCAGTCGGCTTTTGTCACTGTTTATTTAATGGGCGACACGGTGGCACAGTGGTTAGCACTCATGCCTCACAGCAAGAAGGTCCTGGGTTCGATTCCTGCACCTGGTCACCGGTGGGACCTTTCTGTGTGGAGTTGGCATGTTCTTCCCATGTTCTGGGTGGGTTCTCTCCAGGCTTCCTCCCATAATCCAAAGACATGCAGGTTAAGGTTAATGGGCTTATCTAAATTGCCCATAGGTGTGAATGTGAGAGTGATTGTGTCTATATGTCAGCCCTGCAATGAACTGGCGACTTGTCCAGGGTGTACCCCGCCTTCGGCCTTTAGTAACTGGGATAGGCCCTAGTGAGGATAAAGCAGGTATAGAAAATGAATGAATGAGTGTTTATTTAGTTAAATCTCCACACTGCTGACATCACTCCTCTGCCATGTACCTGGTGGTACATGAGTGCTAAACCCCTGCGCCCAACTGCACTCAACTGTGAATGTCATGCTGCCCTAAGTGGTAGCGGTGCGGTTGTATCAGAGTACTTATACGAGTACAAGTACTCATGCTTAGTATCAGGCCCGAGACCCAATACTGGTATCAACATTTGTGAATCCCTATTTACAACTATAGCACCGCAGACATTGTGCACTGACTGTATTTTCTTCTGTAACTCCTGTCTGTGTCATAACCTTTAGATTTAAAAAGTGTTGTCAATACACGTCACGCCCATGTTTGTTAAATCTGTGTCGTTAAATATGTGTATGGCTGCAATAAACTTATTAGATTGTTGTAACCTCACAGTCAGTAGGAGCTGTATTGTACAAGACACCCCATATGTGTGACTGTGATCACACACAGCTCCTTTCAAGTTCCACGGGAACATAAACTAAAATAGCAGTTACCTTCAGAGTAGCAAACCCACTTTTTTCACCTACCTCCCCTCCTTGTGAAATGCTGGTGATAATAAAGTGGATCTAAATCTCTAGTGTGAAGTTTCTAATATTAACTCATTCACTTCCAGTGATTTTCAGAGCAGCCAGCCTCTCACTGTCAGCAGTTTTGGATAATTTTAACTGATTTTCGAGAGTCACAGAATATTAAGTTTTATGATTGCATAAACATGGAACATATCAAAAGAAAGTGCAGACTGTTTTCTTTCATTGGGAACAAGAATTTTGTTTCTAGCTGCTTCAGTTCTTATGTAATTGGCTGTAGAACACAGGGTGATTTCGGCAAAACCACCCGTTTTTGACGAAAAAACAGAAAATGCACTTTTTGTGCAAAGAGAAATTTCAACAGATTAGTGACTTTGATGACAGTTTTTTAGCTTTAGTGACATCTCAAACATCTCAACAGTTGTTTACTTCTATGAAACAACAAAAAGCACTGAAACAGTCATTTATTCATTAACACTATAAAAAACCTGCTCCTCTACCTGCTCTGTCTCCTCCTCCCCCACATGTTGCTTCCCTGACCATGTCTTTACCACCCTGCATATGAACTCAAAGTTCAGACAGTGTCTTACATTGTCCTGGATTTCTGGCCCTATACTGGACATATGTGTTATATGTGTATAACATACGCACTGCTCAGTCCGGCCTGTGTGTGCGCACCACTCAGTCCGATCTGCTCCTCCTCTTGTGGCCGTTTTCCAACCCTCTCTCTTTCTCACCCACCACAGTATCTCCAGAAATGCTCCTAAAAATCCTCTAATGTCAACTGCCTCAGTTTATCCAATCTCGTTTCTTCCGCCATCTTCTCTCAAACTCTCCTCTCTTCCTCTGTGACCACCTGCTGCCCACCCCTCTACTGATCGTGTTGGTGCACCTCATACAGGATCAGGTCGGTACTACACCAAAATTCAATAAATACAAGCCTTATTTTCACCAACAAACTCCGCCAGACCGCTCCCCCACCCTTTCCATTAAGAAACGTGATTGATGTCTATAGATGTCAATGGCAGTGAGCATTCAGATTTGAATTGTCGTCTATAGACATCACTGGCAGTGAATTAGTTACTGACAGATTGTGCGTGTTCTCCTTCATAATTTCACATCAGCTGCTTTATATTCTTTCCAACCAAAATTAAACAGCATGCCAGATAATAAATGTCCCATGCTATTGTTGATATTGTATATACTTCAGTGATGGTCACACCACCATTATCAGTACAGGTTATTTTAAACAACTATTCATCTGCAGTGAAATAATGTTTTTGTTTTTGTTTTTTTTGGTTGGGTTTTTTTTTTGTGATTTTACCTTTATTTATTTATTTATTTATTTATTTATTTATTTATTTATTTATTTATTTATTTATTTATTTATTTTATTTTCTTGTGAACTGGAGTGCTACAGCCCTGAGTAATGCATAAAGCTGTGTAGAGGAAATTGATCATTTTCTCTTCGTACTGCAATGGACATGAATGAGTTTTATGAAGGTGCTGGTGTGTCAATACAATCTGTAAAGAATAATGGTTGTAAAAAAAATAGCAAAACCTTGGAGCTGTTAGAAGGTGCACCTTATGTGAGCCTCAAGAAATTGAAAGTGTTTATATAAAACAACAGGAATATCAAAGTGGAATAATAAAACCAATGAAAAAGTCTTGCAGAGAATTTGAAGGACAAAAAACTTAATTAACAACGGTTAACCTGTTAACCTATTAAGTGTTTTAGCTGCCTTGACACACACAAAAAAAACAACTTTTTTTTTGATTTATATTTAAATTTTAATTAATGTTAACACTACACCTTTTATGCAGACAAGTCAGTTTCAAGGTTGCGTATGTATGTGTGTGTGTGTGTGTGTCTATGTGTGTGTGTCTATGTGTGTTTGTGTGTGTGTGTCTATGTGTGTGTCTGTGTGT
>JAQQZY010000001.1:36978351-36994470 GCA_030068375.1 Ostorhinchus rueppellii
CAGATTTTGACTCGGTTGCTTCTTAACCCTATTGAAACGGAGAGCTGATACGCAGCGTTTACCTGCGAGGTTTTACACTGTCCCTGACCTCCGAGCTATATATCTGCCTGCCTACGTATTGACCGACCGCCTGCCTTCTGGACCCACGAGCCCACCTGAACCCAACCTGCACCGTAGCCCTCTTGGACTGATCTCTGGTTTTGACCCCCGCTTCCCACACGGTATTTGTCTCTGCATAAACCTATTGGCACTGTTTGCATTGTTGGGTCTCCCGTGTATGAATACAGTCTGTCCTCTGACCAGAACCAGTCTTTCCCTTTGGATACCGTTGCTGCGCTGCTGCTTACCTGGACTATCGACCGGGGAACCGAACTCCGACCTCGCTTTTGGATCATCCCTCACTATTCACACAGAAAGCAATATTGAGTGTTTTACTGTTCTGTTTAATAAACTGCATGTTTCCAAAAGGTTCTACAAGATACCAAGACCGATCCAGGTAACTGAATAATTACCTCCGCCAAGGAGGTTATGTAATCAGTAGAGTTTGTTTGTTTGTTTGTTAGCAACATAACTCAGAAACTAATGGATGGGTTTTGATGAAATTGAGGAAATGTTACAAATGGGGCAAGGAACAACTGATTAAATTTTGGTGGTGATCCAGATCACCATCTGGATCCAGGAATTTTTTTTAAGTTTCTTTATCGCTGGGAGATAGGGCATGGGGGCACTAAGCTGCCTAGGTGGAGGTCTGCGCTCTCCGCGTGCTTTTCCAGTTTGACTGTGGTGGTGATGGTGATGATGATTTTATCTCTGAAGTGATTCTGTCCTATAGTGTCTGACTTCTCTATCCGCCCTCATACAGTTTTAAGTGTTCTGAATCTCCAACATTACATTTAAAAAAAACTCCCATTTGCAAAGAAATGCAGCTCAACACACAATATCTGCTGGATTTGAGACCATGACTACGGTTGATAATGTTGCAAATGTACAGAAAGATTAAGTTGTGTATGTCGATGATAGACATATGACATGAAACACTACAAAAGAAAATTGTCTGTAAATGTTAGAACATCTATAATCTGACAACCATCTCCCGACAAATGTTTAATTCTCTGCGCAGTCAAGCTGCACCTTCATCCACGGTATTGTGGTCAAAAGAACATGACATGTGAGTGAAAAAAAAAGTCTCCACCTATTGTGTATAATGGACCAATATAGGCCAACTGACAGATTAAAAAACACACACACACACACGGCAGAACTTAGTTGTGCCAAAATTTGCATGCTGAAAAATTGAGGAAATCAAATACTGTGTGTGGCTTACAGTGGGCAGAGACACAGAGAAACTTGGGGTTCTCATTAAGAAAAACTCGTCCTGACCAGGTCAGGTTCATAGAGTCTGTTACTATGGCAACTGACCCAGAGCTTAAGTTACCTCGGTCTGAAACTGGCTAGGGTTACCCCACCTTCTCTGGTTTGAGTTATCTCCCTTTGTGAAACGGAAAACTCCGTTTCCCTCATTTCACGGTTAACAAACTCAAAGTTTTCACTAAACCTACTTTGTGAAACTGACCCCAGTGAAGCTCTTCAGGAGGATTACATTTGGTTCATAATGAATTCAAGCAGTACTGCAAGATCCAAATACGCTATGCGACGGGAAAGTCCTCTCCGGCTGAAGAATCTTCTTGGAGGTATCTTAATTAAGCCTCAGTCACAAATGCCAACAAACGCCATGCAAATTCTTTATGGACTATTTCATATTACTTTCTCAATGTAAATACAATATGAATTCATTGCTCATATAGCTGTTGATTAAAGCTCAAATTAGAGTTGAGGGTTACGATAGTAAAGCTAAAGCTGAGGAAACGGCAGAAAAGTCTTTTTTTTTTCAGTCAAATATATTGTAGTAGCCCTGCAGTCGGTGACACTCGAGACAGAGTAGGCCAACAGTTCCACGGCTTCAGGCTTTATTAATGGACTGAGAAAATGGGAATAAAAGTTGGTGTGTGTTAGATGGTGAGCATTTTTAATGTTCACTGCTTTGACAGAGGCACCACTGTCCCACTGATGCAGAAAAACAGAGCCAAATTATAAAAAACAAACAAAAAAAAATCTCTCAGAATTTTGGGGGAATGTGATACACTTCTGTAAAGAAGACATGAGATCCATCCATCCATCCATCCATACACGTTTACAGTAACCTGTAAAAGGGGTTTGCAGCTCCTGGTGTTTTCTTTTGTGGGAGACAGGACCAAACGGCTCTTTGTGTGTTTAAGCTTGCTGACCTTTTTTCAGAATGAAACAGATAAAAAAATATTTACATTATGAAAAATGTTTACATCTCCAAACTATTATTTCAGACTATGTGAATAACAAATTGAAATTTCTTAAGAAAAATAGGTGCAATTTTAACATTATGCTGCACTTTATCATTTACACATGTGCATTATAACTTAGAGATCACCGTGGATCTACACATACACATTTAATAACAGACATATTAGGTTGTTCATATTTCTTCAGGTTATTCATGTTTTTATGATAAACGATTGTTTGACTGTAAATACAGTAAAATGACATGAAAATGTCATTATTCATAGGTTATTATGATAGTATTTTACTAGTCCGACCCACTTGAGATTAAACTGGTCTGAATGTGGAACCTGAACTAAACTGATTGTTAATATCTTAGTGTAATGTTTGCATTGCACAAATTCATCCCGTGGGCCAAAGTAAACCCTTTGGTGGGCCGAATTTGTCCCCAGGCAAGCCAAAATCCAAATTTCAAGTGAGCTTCAGATGCACTGTGCTGGTTGTCATACACAATAAAGAGAAAAATGTTGGAGGACATCTTTCTGCATCTCATACTGGAGGAGATCTCCATCTCCCTGCTCACAACGATCTCTTGAGTACTGATGGGTTCCTGCTTCCTATATATCCTACCAGGCAGTTCCAGAGATGCATGTGGCCTTTTCATCCCTCTGTGCTGGCTCCTTGTGGCTTTGGAAAATGTATAGCAAGTATTTAATTTCAATTAATTTTTAATTTAGTTGTTAGTTTTTTAAATGTAATTCTACATTTGAAGATGATGGTGATATTAGGCATTACAGTTATTATCACTGTCCAGAGGGGAGGTGCTGAAGCGCTTTGTCACTTGTCTGGAAAAGGTGAAAATAGGTCATCCAGAACATACATCAATATGCATTGGAGATAAGTTTGATACAAGTTATACATAGGTTCAAAGCACACTTCTCATATGTTAGAAGTAAGTTTTGGATACAAGACACGCTTCAAGTCCAGGCTGAAAACAGATTTGTTCAACTGTGCATATACCAACTGAAATGGTTCTTCCTGCACTCTTCTCTTTTACTTTATTTTAATTGATCATCTTTTATGTTTTATTGATTATGTTTTGTTATTGTGCATTTTTAATCCGTCTCTTCTCCATTTTTGTAAATCACTGAATTGCCCTGTGTATGGATTGTGTAATACAAATAAACTTGCCTTACGCTCAACATTATCTTGACATATTTCAACTTATTGGGCTGGAACATATTAATGCCATTTCAGTTCACTTCAATTGGAAAAACTGATTTGATATACAAACAAATTGAGTTATGAAATCAGTCACGGAATGAATTAAACTCATAAGTCAAGGTACCACTCTGTATTGTATTCCATTTCTGCAGTTACTCGTACTCATCTTCCGCTTATCTGGGGCAACAGCTTCAGCAAAGAAGCCCAGATGGCCCTCTCCCCATCCACTTCCATCAGCTCTTCCGGGGGAATCCCGAAATGTTCCAGGGCCAACCGAGCGATACAATCCCTCCAGCGTGTCCTGGGTCGGCTCTGAGGTCTCCTCCCGGATGGACATGCCCGGAACACCTCCCGAGGGACGTATCCATGAGGCATCCTCACCAGATGCCCAAGCCCTCTCAACTGGCTCCTCTTGACATGGAGGAGCAGCGGCTCTACTCTGAGCTCCTCCCAAATGTCCGCGCTATCTCTGAGGTTGAGCCCGGACATCCTGTGAAGGAAACTCATTTTGGCCGCTTGTACCCGCAACCTCATTCTTTCGGTCATTACCCAGAGCTCATGGTGAGGGTTGGAACGTAAATCGAGAGCTTCGCCTTAGCTCCCTCTTCACTACAACGGACCGGTTTAGTGTCCACAATACTGCCGACACTGCCCCGATCTGCCTGTCGACCTCTCGCTCCATCCTACCCTCACTCATGAATAAAATTCTGAGGTAGTTGAACTCCTCCACCTGAGGCAGGACTTCCTCCCCGACCCAGAGAGGGCACTACCTTTTTCTGGCTGAGGACCATGGCCACAGATTGGAGGTATTAATTTTCATCCCAGACGCTTCACACTCAGCTGCGAACCGCCCCAGTGACAGCTGGAGGTCGCTGCTCGATGAAGCTAAGAGGACCACATCGTCCGCAAAGAGCAGAGACAAGATCCTCCCGCCACCGAACTCGATCCCCTCCCCCACCCGGCTGCACCTAGAAATTCTGTCCATAAAGGTTATGGACAGAACCGGTGACAAAGGGCAGCCCTGGCAGAGTCCAACCCTCACCAGGAATAAATCTGACTTATTGCTGGCTACGCGGACCAGACTCTCACTCCTTCGCTACAAGGACTGGATGGCCCCCAACAGGGGACCATCCACCCCATACCCTCCTGGAGTACCCCCCACAGGATGCCCCTGGGGACACGGTCGTAAGCCTTCTCCAGATCCACAAATCACATGTGGACTGGAACTGTCCACAGTTCCACGTCCAGGACGAAAACCACATTGCTCCTCCTCTATCTGAGGTTCAACTATCGACCATACCCTCTTTTCCAGTACCCTGGCATATACCTTACCAGGGAGGCTAAGGAGTGTGATCCCCTTGTAGTTGGAACACATCCTTTGGTCCCCTTTCTTAAATATGGGAACCACCACCCCAGTCTGCCACTCCACAGGTACTCCCCCCTGATGTCCATACAATGTTGTAGAGGCGTGTCAACCACAACAACATCCAGAGCCTTGAGCTACTCTGGGTAGATCTCATCAACCCCCAGGGCTCTGCCGCCATGGAGCCCCGGCTCTGTTTCTTCCCTGGAATGTGCTGGTGGGATTGAGGAGCTCCTCAAAGTATTCCTTCCACCGTCTGACCGTACCCTCAGTTGACGTTAGCAGTTCCCCGTCCTCACTGTACACAGTGTGGGTGAGTTGCACCTCCCCCCCCCTGAGGCGCCAGATGGTTTGTCAGAACCTTTTTGGAGCCAATAGATAGTGTTCCTCCATAGCCTCACCAAACTCGTCCCACAGCTGAGTTCTTGCTGTGGCAGCTGCTCGCCGCTTGGCCTGCCGGTACTGGTTGGCTGCTTCTGGCGACCCACAGGACAGCCACGCCCTGTACACCTCCTTCAGCCTGACGGCTCCCCTCACCTCTGGTGTCCACCAGTGGGTTCGAGGGTTACCGCCACGACCGGCCCCAACTGCCTCTGAATTTGTGCAGTTAGACTTTCCCAAATCCTCTAAATCTTACACCTTTAACAGAGACTTTGTTGATACCTTACATTGGTTTGAAAGTTCAATCCAACATGTTCAGATTTTGCTAAATAAACAGCATTAATTAACCTTTTACATTTGCTCAAATCATGCTCTTCTACGTCCTTCTCTTCCTCCTCTTATTTTAGCCACAATAAGCAGTCATGTCACACACATGCTTCTGGAGGAAAGAAAACTATTAAGTGCAAGTTTGCTATATCTACTACAGCATTTATTTAAGAACGTTTTGTCTCTTTATGGTGCAGAAGCCACTGCTGCTTAACGGCACACCAGCTTTTCACATTCCCACAGCCTTTACTCATCAAGAATACGGGAGAATAGACTATTCAGTCCAGTCACTACCCAATTCACAGGTGGCAAATCTTCAGTGTGTCGAAACATGAAGGACCTCACAGAACCACACTGAACTGGCAGAAGTGTAAAGCCTGTAGTGTTTACTTTTCAAACATGCACCAACACAAAATATGTTGTCTTAAAAAAAAAAAAACTTGGAGGAAAAGTTAGCTGTTGTGACTTATCCCTTATGTTTGGCACCTGGAGCTGCACTTTTTGAAATATCAAGGTTTATTTTGTGTTTACAGCAAGCTGTCAAAATGTACATGTCCTGCAGAAAAGGGGAGCAGAGAACTGATCACATTTGTATTCCTGAGTCACTCTGCAGCCTTTTTCATGCCACTGGGTCACCCTGTTCAGAAAATAACATTAACTACACACTTAAAGAAAACTGATAATGATGTTAAAGAAGGATTAGAAAAGAAAGAAGTTGAAGAGAACAACAAAATCAAGACTGTATGATCTACAAAGGACATAACATATTATGCAAGTCCACACATTTGTAGCAATCCAAAGCTGTGAGACGTCTGAAAACACAATTACAACACATGGTGTTTTGCCTTTGTCAGAACACAAAAACAGTGAAGAATAAAAGGATTCATCACTGACAACATTAAAAAGAATATAAAGCTCACATGTCATTGATGATAACATTAATGACGTGTGAGCTTTTTGATTCAGTTTTTATCATAACCAGAAGGCAAAATAATGCATGCTCATCTCGAGATTTTCTTTTTTTGCATCACACAGCCACACAGTGTAAATTTTCCTGAAGCTATACACTTTGAAGTGACAGACTAAGAACAGCCGATAACTGCTGTTGGACAACAGGCTCTCCCTGAAGGATGGCATCTTAGCACATCTGGAGCCTCTCACCCATTCATCAAGTACCATTCGAAGTACCTACCAGGAGAACACACACACACACACACACACACACAGAAGTGTCCTATTTAACTACTCAATCACCCAAATGGAGACTGCCATTACCTGAAACTCTGCACATATCGCTGAGAGGCATCAAGTGCGATCTGCTCTCAGATGGTGGAGAGTTGCCTCTAATTGGCAGCAGGTGCTGTTGAGTCCCCATCACATGCATGCGTGCGTACAATGTGTGTTTGTGCGCGCCGTGAGAAGGAGACTCATATCATTCAGACACATGCTACAACCAGCCCAGACGGCTACATCTCTAACCCAGATTTTACAACATCTGCTGCTTGTGTATGATGTATTGTCATGAGCATCAGCATCTTTTTTTTTTTTATAAATGGTGTCAAACAGTGATTCAGGTTCTCCATGTATTGTACTCCATTGTATTCTATTCTGAGCCATTCTATTCCTGTCATACTCAAACTGTTATTCCTGTGACTACTCGTAGATACATTCTTGTCTCAAAGAATTCATCACGCACCAGTACATCCGTGCAGTCCCCACGTACTGAATCTCTGCTTGATCATGCAACATGGCTGCTTCATACTAGGACAGACCTGTCACGTGAGAGGAAATATTATTATTATTATTATTATTATTATTATTATTATTATTATTATTATTATTATTAGTCTTTACAGTAGACTGCAGACAATGAAGGATAATAACAGTCTGATGTTATGATTCACAATTTACCACTTATCCCCCTGATCTGTCTTTCATCCCTGTTCACAGTAACATACAGGACTATTTGTTCTGTGTTCAGATTAAATTGCAATGGTCACTGCCTGTCTAAATGGTAATGCTAAAAAATACCCCCACCAACACCACCACTCTTTTTATCCAACCTTTTTTTCTTTTTCCAGTCCTCAGTGTCTGCAGCTCGGTCCTATTTATCTCTGCTGTATTTTACATCCTTTCTTTCCAGTTCACATATTACATTTTAACTGTCCCTCTTCAGTTAAGCTCACTTTTCTTTCTTTTTTACATTTTAAATGTTCCAAGTAATCGGGTGTGGAGATATCCACAGACAAATTAAAAACTGTGAAGTGAAAGTTTGTATCTCAATTACAGTTGGGTTTGTGTGCAGCAAGAACAACAACAGCAAAACACTGATAAGAGCACTCAGTGAGCGCAAACCTCAACCAAGGTTATGACGTCATAATGTCAAAACCACCATCCGGATTGTGATCAAAATTTAATGGGAATATCCTTGGGTGATTCTCTATCACTGGTGAAAATTTCAAGAAAATCCATCCAGTAGTTTTTCTGTAAAGTTCCATACAAACAAATAAACGCCGGCAAAAACATAACGTCCCTGGCGGAGGTAATAAGGAGCTGCTTAGTTGTACTGTACACAGAAAAACAACTGCCATTTTCAACAAATAGTTCCCTTTCCTTTTCCCTGTTTTTGATGACATTCAGAACTTTTGATGTGTAACTTCTTTGGAGAAAGTATGTTGGTAAAATAATTAAGTAAATCTAATAATTAAGTAAATCTAATGAAGTGGTCCCAATTAGCGGAAGTGATGACCGTAGTACCATACTAAGGAAGACACAAAAATAAACCGTCACCTTTTCCATACTTGTCTCTTGTGACTGTTTAAAAGTGACTAAGGTTATTTCTTGCTGAAAGTATTACATCCTTAAGCATCCCAGAACTAGCTCTGAGCTCCACTCTGCAAAAATTATGTGCAGAGTCATTTTTTACTGGAAGTATATTGGTAGAATAAGGGTACATATTTCTGTCAAACATTGACATGATCCTTCCTTCCACTATCGGGGCACTGTTGCTTTTGAAAGTCCTCCTCACTAAATGAAAGAACAGGAACGTTTTTATGTGCCGATTTCAGCTATAGGGTCATTTTACTGCTTCCTTTTGTCTGTGGTTCACCAACACAATTTCTCTCACTGTTTTGCAAATCATTAGCCTCATAGCATAATTGTCTTAGTCATATTTTTGGTCAAATTATAATATTTGCATGAAATAAAGCAGCTTTGTAAAAAGGGTGATGCAGATATCACCATTTGGCAAAAAATAAGACTAAAGGCAAAGACACGCCAACCCGATTTTTGGTGGTCAGACATCAGGCAGTCTGGCGAGGCCAGTGACAAGAGTCTGGTTGGTGTGTTCTGTGTGATCAGCCATTGTTAATGATGTTGCCAGTCTTTTCGGCTGATTCAACATGTGTAATTGACCACTACCCTTTGTTCTGTCAGACCAATCTGATTTGTGGAGGGATAGCCCTTGAGTAGTGAATTAGGGAACGAGAAGTTTTAATGTGAATTCAGCTCTGCCAAGGTACTTCACAGTATCATCATTATCTATAATAGACCATTCACTGTTCATATCATATCTGAATGAATGCCAGTCCGTATTGCTTATGGACTTCATTCATTCAATGACGTCAACACTGTTAGCATTGTTAGAAAAGTGCAATTTCTCCTTAGTTTTCACCTGCAACATCTTTATTCTTCCACAAGAAGAAGCCTGAGAGCTGACAATACCAGTATCTTCTTATTACTAGCCATCCACTCAACAAGTACTACAACAACCCTTCTTGACTACTCACTTTCTGCTGACAACAATGATTGATGACAGTGAGCTCTGTGTTTAGACAGATGTTTAAATTTTACATCTTGTGCAAGCGCTGAACGTACACTGAAGTTGTTAGTCCATTTGGTGTGTCAGTTTTTGACCTTTTTGACTGTTGGGAAGAGAGGAGACAGCTGATGGGGCCTGATTTAGTAGGAACATAAATAGTGGGCACAAATGTGTTTACTCACACTAAAATCTGTGTGTCACTGGTGACCAACTAAGATTGTGTGCACAAATGACAATAGGCGCAAAGTCTTGGAGACCGCCCTATTTAAATGAGGATTTTGCTTGAGCGACTGGTTGTTGTCATGGAGACAGTATGCTGTAAAAACTGCTCTGGGATACCCCAACACTCAAATATGAATTTGTCTTTTTTCCACACAGAGGGGTGGATAAGTATTTCTCTGTCGTTGTTTATCAGTATAGGCGTGTGTTATTAGTGAAATAAATAGCTTTTCTCTGTACGTCACTCTGTGGTGAATGACAACTTTTAAGTCCATGGGCATGAGAGAAAACCCTCCACATCAGTGCTTATATAGGTGGTTCAGGAGTCTAGTCACAGCACCGTGGACAACGCTGTTTGTGTGTAAGTGTGTGTGTGTAATGCTAGAACCTGTCCCACTCGGTCTTCCCTGCATACAAGAGAGAGATGGCTCTCAGAAGTCGGTCCAAGCCTAATTGTGATGTGGCATTGGTGGAAACGGGTATGGGAGGCAGGCCCGCAAAGTGTGTGTGTGTGTGGGTGGGGGTGGGTGGGGGGGGTGCATATGTCTCAATTTTTTTTATTCTTCTGTCATTCCAAAAATGTTGACATGTTCAGAACAGATTAGGTCTCTGGGCTGAATTTAGGTTTGCCTATGCCTCCTCCTCGCCACAACTACAGCCAGTTTTGGTCGAAGCTGTTCCAGTTAAAACCTGCCTTTCAGACATGCTAAATAGAGATGTGCACAAATGCCCATATTGCATATTCATCAAGGGAAACACGCTTAATGGGTTGCTCAAGCTATTTTGGCCATCTGAGCGACAATCTTTTGTAGTTTGTCATCTCAAATCTGGAGATTTGAGAGTACAAACCTGTTACATGGTCACATCAAACAGCAACAAGTCAATTTTCATCTTTCATCTCCTGTGCAGATGCACAGTTATATAAAATGACAGTATTGTCAATAATGAACACAAAACAATCAAGAGGCTGAGTATATTTTCAATCAAGTCTATGAGTACTTTAACTGTAAGTGTGATAGGGTCGGTTTTAAGCAATGCATGTTTTTAATGGAAATGGGTTTTAAGCAATCCATGTTTTACCACAGTATTGTTTTGAGTTGTGTATGAGTTTAATTACCGGCTCTTGAATTACCCGTTCGCAACCCTAGACGGACAGGTGTGTGGACTGATTTGATTGTGGATGAAGGACCCCTATGGTGGAGCCACGGAGGAAGGATAAAAGTGGCTCCAGAACTTTCACCTGGGGCGTAGGGGAACCAGGTCTCCCAGGACGGAAGGGCGATGCCAGTATTACAGCGGCAACCACCCACCCAAGCAGGCACCGACGGCTTGAGTAAGAGGACACAGAGGACCTGCCGCCGCTGCTGCGCCGACGGCCGACTGCAGAGTACCAACGATGGGAAGAACGGATTGTGGGGAGTGTCACATAACAATAGAGGGGTGAGATCACGATCCACCCCTCTCATAGCCAAGTACCCTCTCTATTTTACTATGGCCTCGGCCCGAACCTTTTAGTACAGTTCTTATCCCTCGTGCACCGTTCCGATTTTGGATTTTAAAGGGGACTATTTTTACACAGACGGCGACACCAGAACACCCGGGGAAGACGAGGACAAGGACTTGGCTGGAACTCCATTTTATTGTATTTTATTTTCCTCGTTTTAATTGTATTTCAAATAAAGGTGTACACCTTTTTATTTAACCTCTGGGCTTGGTTTGTTCTGACCGTCTACCCCTGATTTAAAGAACCTGTTTTTAATTCCCTTTTTATAGAGTCCTAGGCTCTTTCCTTTTAACCTAGGTGGCATTGTCGTTCTTTTCTTAGTTTACCACTTCACCCATACACGTCGCTCTGTTAACACAAGCACTTTGTAATTCAGACAACAATAAAAATACTTAACTACGTGACCTGTTTTATCATTGAGATCGGAAATTTCTTTTAGCCACGTCTCCCTTACAAAAGAGAGCTCTAATCTCAATGGGACTTCCTAGTTAAATAAAGTTAATTTAATAAATACATTTAGTACAAGGCTGATGCACAATGACTTAAACTTACCAAATCACAAGCTGTGGACACACAACCTGCTTCTGAAACTCTGAATTAAAGCCCTAGACAGAGAGAGAGAGAGAGAGAGAGAGAGAGAGAGAGAGAGACCTCTAGCAATAAGGAATAAACATTCTGTTTTATTTTGTTATGTCTCTTTTTATTGTAGCACTTTTCTGACACTTTTTCCAAAGTCTAACCTAAAACCTTCGTGTAATCCTTACAAGTTTGTTTTGGTGCCTTAAGCCCAATATGGCATTCTCTAGACATCTTATGGACTACCCTGAAGGGAGAAACATTAAAATCTATACCATATGTATCAAGATGTCACCACAACCAAATGCCAGTTTGTGACAAGTTGGGAATGAGAACAAGAATGGGTAGTTTGGATAGACAGAATTGTTCCAACCAATTTCTGTGCAGCTTGTTTGTTATCTGTCAGATGGTGATGCCAGTTACAGGACTCTGACTAACTACTGCATTCCTCTGGGTGATAAATAATAGTTTGTCCATGCTGGTAGGTTTTGTACATTGTCAGGCCACGATATAAAAAGAGAAGGGACAAACTACTAGAGAAGAGACATCAGGAGATTTTACAACAGAGTTCTGTAACAAGTAAATATCAAGTAAGAAACAAATAATTAAAACTACACCAGTCTTTCAATGTAAGAAAGACAGACAGCATCACTTGTAAGATCACCCTAGCTAACAGTCAGGTTGTCAGTGGAAATGCACTGAAAACAGGTGGTTATATTAAATTGCGAGATGAATTTCACTCTATAAATCACATAAAAAATGTCATCATTAATTAATTTGTGGTCTGCAGGATGCACAGCAGCAGGTTAGGAAAGCAGGGGAGGTTGATGAGGAAACTGGTACATAATCAGGTTTTCAGGTGAGCATCTAATAATGGATTATAAATGAGTTAGAGAGGCATCATTTAGAATATTCAGCTAATATGATTTGCATTTGGTCTTGAGTTTATGTTACATCAGCTCAAGTTAGCTGAACAAGAGCTTTCACATTTCCCCAAAATTAAAATCTGTTCTTAATCAAATGATTATATTAGGCCCTCGATGCATATGTTTATGACTGAAAAATTTAAAATCAAGTGCAGATGCCATAAAAGTTGAAGAAGAAGTAGCTGGACCTCCACAGATTCAGATGAGGGTTGAGGATTCTATGGCAAGGTGCAGGAATAACTTAAAATTGCTAAATATACATATAATGTTTCGGCATCATCATTTGCCCCTCGAAATGACAAGACCAAAGCTCGACAGTCTTTCAATAGTTTCTGTTCAAGGCCCTAAAAACACATTTACTTTTTATCTTGGGAATAGGATCACATACCTCTGTGCACCAATAACCAAACAGTTTGCATGTTGTTTGGTGTGGGTTTCCACCACACTGTCTTCTGTTTTTTGAGAACTCTGTGTCTCACTAAAGTGCCTTTCATTTTCAACATCGAGCTCTGCTTGTGGAGCCTTTATTCCCGCTTGACAGAATTAACCCTAGCATACATGTTTATGACAGAGATGGAAACTAAAAGACCTGGAGGAAATAATGCAATTTCCGTTCAAAAAGGCCCTGATCACAATGTTTAAGTTTAAAATGATACTGAACCTGTTGTTACTATTGCAATAACACATCATCAGTAGGGTAAAACTAACCTGTCTTACAACGGACAAAAAGACAGCTGGTTTGGATAACTCTGCCACATGACATTTCTATGTACAATTTAGAAGATGGCTGCCTCATTCATCTTCAGGGTTGATTTGAGCAGAAGCCATTAGATGGATCAGTTAGTTTATTGGTATGAATCTTATATAAATATAACTTGTAAACCAAATCTTCCACAACCCTTTCTGCAAATATAGAGTTCCTGTCCTTTACACACATTCCTCCTACTTCCTGGCTGAGGGGTACAGAAATGGTGGTGGTAATTATAACTTAAAGATCTGCAAGTGTTTGGGGTGCAAATTCAGGAGGCTCATGTCGTAACGTAACATGAGTTTTCACTGAAAGAGCACATTTAAATCTGCCAGAAAACCAAAAGTCTGAAAAGATGATGAAACGGATGACATGTATGGTGGCAGCAAGGAATATTTTTCATCTTTGCACAGACTCAAGAGTTTAATCTGTAAGCAGCAGTGTATAAATAGTGAAGCAGTAAATTTGCATAAAAAACAGACTTCACTTATCCCGTGCAAATGTGGCTCATGAAATAAATGTGGGGGGTTAATTTCAAACTCACTGGAGGTCCCCAGGTGATATTAGTTGTGTGTGAATAATCTTCAGCAGTACAAGAGCCCAAACTTGATCACACCCCCATGTGATTCAGTATCATCTTGTGATTCTCTGTCCTGCAGATGTCCCTGAAATAGTCCTGCCAGGCATGTCCCCTCCTCACTCCACTCCCATACCAAATTTTTAGCTCTTTTCAGAGACATGTAGTGAAATGTGGTGGAGTTGTACTTTTCTTTTCCTGTGAAACACGTTTATGTACCACCCAGTACATATTTTCATCTTACATCAGTGTTCATGACATGTTCCTGAGAGTGTCAGAAATCGATTGACACTTGTAAACTTGCAGAACATAGACTTATCTGGTAAATGTTAGTTTTACAAGTTTTGAGAAGTCAGTCTGACATGAGGTTAATATCAATCATAACCTTTAATTGATTGCTTTTTGCTTCATATGATATATGTCCAAATGCCCTCACTGGATATCGACTTTTTATGCTAAACACGACAACAAATGGATTTAAGGGAATTTATCGAGCACTATTATGAGTTTATGTCTCCCCTGGCAAATGCTCTGCCACTAAGAATAAAGAAAAAGCTTTATCTGCCATTGTCTGATACGGTTATAAAAACCTATATACCTTGCATATATCCCATACACACAGACATCTAAAATCACGACTTAGCCGCCAGAGACATACAGGCCACTTAGGTCACTTCCTTTTACCCAGCAGCCTTTGACAAAGGTCATGCAGTCAAATACTAATACCTTTAGTTTGGTCTCAAAGGAAGTGCTCCATTTTGAGAAACGGCTAAGTCAGAGTCTCCAAAGGTCAACCACTCTGGATGTAACAGAGCATGAGGTCAGAACAACAAATATGCCAACTGGATGCTCCCCCAAGGTTGTGTATTCACTATCTGTGAGAGAAACGTCTGTGCCTTTCAACAAGGATGAATCTCAAAGCTGTTCATTTTATTTCCCCCTGCATATGGCTCTTTTTAACAGAGATGAGAACGCATCCACTTTTTCAAATTTGTTTTCTTGATTCTTTCTGCTCTTTCTTTGCCTCAAGCTCAAGACGTGACACAGCGTAGGAAATGAAGAGAATAAGAGATATCTCAACTAGCTTGTTGTGATAAATGAAACCGGGATGGAGATGACATGGAAACAGATCACAAAAGCACTCCGGAGATTCAACCCAAGTCTATTTTCTTTTTTTTTTTCCCTTTTCTTTCCTTTCACAGAAACAGCATTGGGGCCGATTTGGTTTGGATTTAGCATGAATTACCATGGCTTAGATCCTGTTAGTACCGATAAAGCCCCCAAAATGTCCCAGTTGTATCCTTATCCTCCCTATGAATATTCAACAACTTGCGCTCATCTCCCTATTGTTTTCTCATTTGTACTGGTATCTGACAATGGCAGCGATAATGTGTTGCAGGAAGATGTAGCAAAGGGAAGTGCCACTGATATATGATCTGATAGGGGCCTCTGTGACATGCTTCAATGTGCTCAAAGGAGCCTTATCACTTTGCTCTATCGGAACGTGGATGAAATTTAAAAAGTCAAAAAAACTACTTTGATTTATTATCTTGGAAATGATGATGTTGGAGAGATTTGTTGTCTCAAGCAGTATCCATCTGGAAGCATTTAAACAGGCTGTATTTGATATGGAAGTCTCTCAAGTAGCCCCCTTTTCTCTTACAGTGTTTTTTCAGCTCAGGATTCCAAATAATTGACTGTTAAGGCTTCCCAAAAAAGTCTCTCATTGCAGTCTGGACACATTAGAATGTAACTTCAGTACAAATACTTCATTACTGTATTTCAGTGAAGTTTCCAGGCATCTGTAGTTTGTGAGTATTTATTTATTTATTTATGTATACTTACTCCTTACATTTTAATACAAATACCTGTTCTCATTACATGTACATTTCAAAACTGATGCTAGCGAAAATGCTAGAAAAGCAAAAAAGATGCTGGTGCATACAGAGCTCCATATCATACACAACAAATATGACAAGATGAAAAAAATGTAGGGCGACACGGTGGTGCAGTGGTTAGCACTCGTGCCTCACAGCAAGAAGGACCCGGGTTCGATTCCCGGGTGATCCTTGGGGCCTTTCTGTGTGGAGTTTGCATGTTCTCCCCGTGTCTGCGTGGGTTTTCTCCGGGTACTCCGGTTT
>JAQQZY010000001.1:37170366-37182854 GCA_030068375.1 Ostorhinchus rueppellii
TGTGTATATGTGATGTGTGTGTGTGTGTAGGTATGTGTGTGTGTGTGTATGGCTGATTTAGAAAATGACCCAATGCTTTCTTTTATAGATTATCTTCTACATCAGTAACAAATTGATCATATAGATACATGCAGTATTTTCCCTGAGCAACAACTGGCTTCATTTTTTTTTTTTAAATAAAAGAAATTAAAAAAAAAATTCCAATGGTGACAATTCTCTCTGTGTGGTACATTTTTTGAGTTACAGACACAGGCAGACAGACAGTGTTGCCAAAATCAAAAGCAAGTGTGGAATTAGGTATCAATAGCCAAGCTGTTTTTGAGTTTATTTGTTTATGATCACTATTTTCTTATTATTTTTTAGTGCAGCCTCAGGTAAGCCTTCTCTGTCACAACATAAACTATAAAATCACTGAATTTGAAATTGTCTGGCATCCTACGGAGGACAGCATTCCAGGGCTGAAACACTGGTCACTGTTTGTGTGAGTTTACATTTAGACTCGTTACGAACCCATTTCTCATGCGCTGTGTTGCTCTTTTCTGACTTTTCTTTTTCTTTGGTGATGAGTTTTCCCAACTTCTTGATTTGTCATTTTGTTTTTCCGAACCCCTTCTCAAAAATGTCATCCAGATATTGTATGTTTTTTTTTTTTTTTTTTTGTTTGTTTGTTTTTTTCATCCAGGGGGAATTTGCATTGAAACTGCTTTGTTTGTTGTCCTATTTTTGTGTCAATGTTTTTCAGTTTGTATGTGATGTGTCTGATCCGTTCTTTGGTCAGGCCCTTCTACGTTCTTTTTATGATGTTTCAGCGACGGGTAATAAACCCCCCCCTTTTTTTTTTTTTTTTATCTGTCGACAAAACAGAAAAAAGAAATTGTAATATTCTTAACAGACAGTATGAACTTGATCCAGCTATGTAGTGCATAAAATTCAATGAAAAGACTTTTGATGTATGTTTCAACTTACAGTGAACACACGTACTCAAATTCTTTTTTTTTTCTTCTTTTTTAATCTATCTTACATGATTGCGCAGTGGTGTGTTTCAAATGTCTGAACTTCTTTACCTTGTAAGAGCCATATAACTTCACATAAATTGGATTACCGAAGCACTGCCTATGTTCACAATAGTCTTACTGTTGGCTTTCAAAGAAGACAGCTGAAGACCTAACATATTTACACCTTCATAAAAATCTGAGAAGGTATGTTTGGGAATGGATGACATTGTTACAAGTGGAAGCCAGTAAAAATGAACACCTGAAGGGCACAAGAGAACTCAAAGCAAGAGAACCTCAGCTCCAAAGTGAAACCAATGTGGAAGTATTGGTTTTAGGGAATGGCCTTCCACATCCACATCCCATAGAGGAATGGCCCCGTTCCCATAGACGAAGGCATGGGAGTGGGGCCAAATTGACCCCAAGAAATACACAAGGGTTAAAAGAGTAAAAAATACAGTGGTCACTCACTCATAGAAACCTGCCTGAAGGCAAAACGAGGCTATCTCCTTCCAGTTATTTTAACACGTTTATTTAGCTAAACTGCCACATACTTGTTCAATCAGATACACTGAGCTGTAAAGAATCCTTCCTGAGTATGAAAGCTCAGACACTCATACATATCACACCAGTCCCTTGTCCGCAGCAGCAGACTGTTAAAGCAGCTGTAAATTGTCTGGAAGATCTTAGGGCAAATAAAAGTGTATATTTGTTGTGCTGGGATTTTGATTGACATGACGACATCATTTGCTCATCTGCCATTTCAGACTATGAGAGCTTTTCTGAAAGTCAACACCTTTCTTCTTACTGAATACAATATTTTGTTCTTTTT
Organism: Ostorhinchus rueppellii; assembly: GCA_030068375.1. Lineage (NCBI taxonomy): Eukaryota > Metazoa > Chordata > Actinopteri > Kurtiformes > Apogonidae > Ostorhinchus > Ostorhinchus rueppellii. The sequence continues at coordinate 37,172,191 of JAQQZY010000001.1, forward strand.
TTTAAATTGACAGACAGCTTAATTGATTAAGTTTACTGTTTTACTGTAGCTATTGTTGAACAAGACCTCACCCACCATGCCTCGAAGACAACAGTGACTCCTTGGACTCCTGCCGCTCTATATTTTTGTACTAATATAGTGAGTTTTGGCCACAAAAAGCCAACATGATGATGGTCTAAACAAACATAAAGACTTGATTTGGCTTCTTTGTCCAGTAATTATATGCGGTCTATGGTTTAACATCCTGTCGTTCTTTTTGTACAGTACAGCTGGTGATGTGAAGCACAAACATCCTGTAACATGGGGTGGTCTTCAGGTGAATGGATGAGATCAGACGCACAAAGGGGAGAGGTGCAGGCTAAAAGTCTGACTTGGCCCTTCTCCAAATAACAAGACAGTGAAAAGGAGAGGGACAGAGTGAGAGGAAGAGAGGGGTGGGATGGAGGCAGAGATGATACTGCCTCACTGCAGTATGTCAGATCTGGGCTGAGTGCCAGGTGAGCTCTTGCACATGTGACTCTGCAGTGTTAACTTCAGCTGCACAGCAGGACCTTGGCAGCTCTGTGTGTATATGAGTTACTGTGAGTGTGTGTATGTATGTGTCAGTGTATTTTGGTGCTGGTATATACATCTACATGCCTCCACCTCTGTCTTTTTGTACACAATAGTGGCTGGAAGCCAGTGTCCGCGTGGACTTCACAGATGGACTTTCATTGCTAGGGTTCTGCAGGTGATTAATCGCAGCCCAAACAGTGGTGAGTGCAAAAACACGATAGCTTTTCTCTCTCTCAGTTTCTATCTTCCATTTTCAGCTCAACTGTGACTCCCCAGCATCCCTACCGTTATCCATTTATCTGTGGTTTGTTCATCTCTGACACAAGTGGGGAAACATAATCTTTAGATTGGTGTAGACTAGGAAGAAAGAAGACAAGAATCTACAGTTTAAAAAAATACAAGAAATGATATTATCTACTGACACTGCCACAGGGTTGAAGCAAGGCAGTGAACCTTCCCCTGTCCAAGAAGCACTGAAGTGCAACAAGGAAATTAAATACAAACCATTATGTCTGGAAAGATATGGAAAAAGACAGATGTCTTCCACTGGCTGCAAATTGTTTAACAAAGTAATCGTGATCTTAATTTTCATCCGTGCTGTACTTCCCTTTCATTATTTTCTTTTCCCATTTCCCTCACTCCAACTTCAATTTCCTCTATTATCTATCTACTCCTGCACCTTCCTGCCTCCCTCCTTCCACTGTCTTAGTCCTCAGATCTGTATTCTTTCCCATATCGTTACCTCCTTCCTACTCTCCCCAGTGTCCCTGCATCATTACAGACCTTACGTGCACACACAAACACACGCACGCACACACACACACACACACTGTTCACCATCCTAAATCCACCGCTCACTCCCTAAGCGATTAGTATTATCCAAAATTTCTTTGCTAAGGCTTAGCTGACCAAATGTGTCTGTGTGTGTGTGTGTGTGTGTGTGTGTATGTGTGTGTTTGGTCAGGAAGGCAGCTCATATTTCTACTCATGTCAGGTGATTTCTGGTACAGACAGGCCAGGGTCACTCTGGCAAAGAACCTAATAAAACACAGCTCACATCTGCCACTGGCAATACAGACACACACACATGCACACAAGCAGAAACCCAAAAGCACAAACACATGTTCACACATTTGGTTTTCTTCCTCTGTCTATCTCATGTATGTAAGATTGTGGGCTGCAAATCTCAAAGTGTGCATGCTGATATATGTTTCTGTTGCAGTTACATGATGCAGGAAGTTGTGTATCTGTATGCATTTGTAAAACCAGGGAAATCTTGTGCGTGTGAGTATGCAGTATGTATATGTGAATGTAAGGTAGCTACGTGGGCTGCATGCTCACCTTTTTTCTTCTGGATGACTTTCAAAGATTGTGCCAGTTGATAGGAGTTTGGCACAGCCTCCATTGGCAACAGAAGCAGAAAAATACCACAAGTCATTGGAGAGGAGGGAGTGCTTGGCTCAGCTATAACAAAGTATTTACATTGTGAATGTACTGTTCGGTACTTTAGCCATCGTTCACAGCCGCTCTTTGGTTCATTACAAAATGAATTGAATGTCAGGTCCTAGTTTCTGCATGCATTTAGCTCAATATTCCCTGTGTTCTGTCGATAAAAAGAAAGCATCAAGCAGGTTGACAACGCTTTAGGAATCTGTTCATAGTTGTGTCAATCTATGTGCTCCTTGCCCCTGATCTCACATTAACCAGGCAGTTTTCTCATATGTGGGTGTTTCTTTTTAACTAGTATCCCTTGCCAATGTTGGTTAACGACCGACTCATCAAGTAAGACAGAGGAACCATGAAAAGGTATATGCTGACTCCATGCAGCTACAGTAAAGGCAAATAAATAAAAAAAAATAGTAACGTTTGATATTAATCTGCCCGGTCGATCGATGAAGGAACAGCACTGAACTCCTCTTGGAATATCACAGACTCGTTTACAACGGAGAGGAAGACGGGGGCAGGGGCGCACAGGGGCCCAGGGAGGATCATCTGGCATCTGCCCAGAGATGTTTATGTTAATTCAGAGTGCCCCTGCAGTAAAAGGCTGCTGGTGACTGTACCGTTAATAAAATAGAATTGAATGAAAGCCTTATTAATAATCTGTAATCTTCTCAGGGTGATTTCCTCATAAATGAGAGTGATTCTGAGATTATTCCGTTAGTCAAAAGAATTTCAAAGGAATACAGAGCATCTTTGCATGCACCTACTTTAGGAGAAACAGAACAGAGAACACCAGCCTGTTTCCTGCCTTGCAGACACAGTCAGGATTCAATACTGATGCCTCATGCATTTAATGCTAGCATCACGGCAAATACCATTTGAGATCTGCGATTTTTTAAACATCAAATAGCGAATCTTCAAACTACAGTTGGAGGCCTGCCTGATCTCCCAGGGACCAACTTTAATCTTTGCAGCGCCTCTTTATACCAAAGAGGACTTGAGCCAAAAAAACATCCCTACAATATTTTTTGTTCTCTGTGACGACCCGAGGCTTGTAAGCAGTTCTATGCTCAGATCCTTAAAATCTTACATTATTTTACAGGATTACTATTGGCCATACATTAAAGATAAGGTCTTGCACTAGCAGAACAAAACAGTCACACATCAATGAGGAAACACACACTTGGCCGTTCACACACAGACACATAACACACAATGAACATCTCAGCTTCTTTGACCACAGGATGGCCATAAAAAAAACAAAGTATTGATTGTAGGAGGGGGTAGCTAAGATCTTTGAAAAAAACCTGGATTGGCCGTCTGATAATGGGATCTCTTCAAGTTCCATTCCAGTAGAATGGCTTCCAGCAGCTTTCTGCTCAGCTCTCTGACACTTTATTCTACTTTTGTCTCTCCAAAATGATCTCCAGGAAAAACTGAACCAGACACACAGTACTGAGTTAGAGCTCACAGTCTGAGGGTTTAAGAATAAGGGATGTCAGAGGGTGTCTAGATTGTACTGATAGAAAAGCCCTGACAGGCAGATTTGTGATTTTTGGGCAATAGAAATAAAACTGACTAGACTTGACTGAAATTTGGAGGAGCGAATAGAAAGATTTGCAATGTTTTTTTTTTTCTTGAAGATAGTCACCTTGGCTAATTTTGCATCTCCAGTAAATCAGTTGTATTTTAAAGTGGTCTTTGCAAAAAAATTATATATATTCTAACAACACTGGGCGTTAGTCACAAACAGGGCATACACACAAATTTGTGCTTAAGCTTTTGATGCACAGATGCGGGATTCATCAGTATTTTCAAACCCAAATTTATTCTTACTCAAACAAATTTGAACAAATTTAGAGCTGCCTCAGACCATGCATACATACAAATGAGGAAGGCCAAACTGACTTAGCAAATGTACACATACTGTATACCTTTTAAGTACATGCAGAGCATATAAAACCACATGAATTAGAAAGAGATTTAATTTAAATTTTTAAAAATCATTAATAACTAATATATTGGCCAAATGTATTAAACAACCATGAAATTGACACACTTCACCCTCATCATTGTGATAATTAAAATATTCAACAATAACAAAAGTCCTAGTTTACAAACGAATAAATGAGAATTTATTTTGAACATTTTGAAATGTAGGCCGGATATTTTGTTGACATATTCCATAAATGGATATTTGTCCAATTATTGCTGCTATTCTCTCATTCTGTGGCGTTAGATCAGGTGGACTTTGACCTCCACCAATGTCTTTCTTTTTCTTTTGGTGCATAATGCGTTTTTTGGCATCAACTTTTATGTTGAACCACTTTTTTTCACCTGGGCAACAGTGCACTTTCTGGAGATACTACATTGACAGCCTTAGTTAATTGCAGGTCAAGCATCTTTTTGTTTGTTTGTTTGTTTGTTTGTTTTTCCCATCGACACCCCCGAGGAGACACTCTTGAAAGGTTTTCCTTTTCTGGCTCAAACACAATTGTTTCGATTTCTGTGTTTGTAAAGTTATTTTGTTTTTTGCAACCATTGCTTCTAACAAACAGGGAAATTTGCTACTTCTCTCCTGACGTAACTGCTTCCTTCATACACAAATCAACTCTAGGTAAGCCACTTCCTTATATCCTTCCTTATATCCTTCCTTATATGGAGAAATGGGGGTGTGGTAGTGTGCTAATCACATGCTAATCACAAGTACGCACCAGTCAATATAGAATGAATCTGATTCACACACATACACAAGGTGGTGAGATCAAAATTGGCCAGTACTCAGGTGTCATGAATCCCACAGTGATTTTGGGTACGCACTTATTTTGTGCTCAAAGTAAGAACATTTCCACGCACATGTTAGTGAATGAGCCCCATTGTATTCTTCAGTTATTGATAGCAAACTGTCTTTTGAGGCCGATGGGGATGCTGTTAAAAGCACACCAGTGTATGTGTTTTTATAGAATGCTCCAGAATTTTAATGTTAACAGGACTTTTATGAAGGTTTTTAATCTTGGTTTATTGAGCCTGTTCTATTGGTATGACCTACTGAACATCACAAATCAAAACAGATTCGAGGGTATTGTGAAGGTATGCAGCAGAATTGCAGGAGTGACCTTGAATGACCTTAGCCACCTCTGAATAAGGCGTGGTCAGTCCTGAATGACGTCTGCCACCTTCAATGGTTGGACCACATGCTGCTTCGGTGTGGTCGCACATACACCCTACCACATAGTAGTCCAAACAGGTACAAGAACTCTTTTATTCCTACTGATATCAGGTTCCTAAATAGTATGTGATTTGTGTTTTTGTACTGTATCTGTCATTTGTCTTTGATGTGTGTACTGCTGTCTGTACAATCATTATAATCCCTCAGACACAGGTGCCAAACATGCAGCTGGTGGGCCAAAACCGGCTCGTCACAGGGTCAAATCTGGCCCATTATATGAATTTGTGAAATGCAAAACTTACAATGAAGATATTAATAATCAATGGTGTCAAAATCATTTCAGTTCAGGTTCCACATACAGACCACTATAATCTTAAGTGGATCAGACCAATAAAATATTGTTATAATAACCTATGAATAATAAAAACTGCAAATTTTCTCTTTGTTTTAGGATAAAAAACTAAAATTATATAGAATGTTGACATTTACAAACTATCCCTTTAAAATAAATATGAACAACTTCAAATGTCTAAAGAGAAATAAATATAACTTTGACAACATTTATAGCTGTTACCAAATAAATAATAAACGAAAATGATAAACTGATGCAGAAAATTGATAACATTGCACTTATTTTTTTAAATTCATTTCAGGCTGTTCATGTTATTTAAGGAAACTTTGTAGATATAAACATTTTCATGTAATATTACTTATTTCACTTATTATTTCACTGATCTGGCTCACTTGACATCATATTGGGCTCTATGTGGCCCCTAAACTAATATGAGTTTGACACTTTCATCAAATAGTGTTTGTCTAAACTGTTCGCATGGTGATACATGAGCATACAAGTAACAGCGTAAAGTTTTCTTACTTGTAGCGTTAGGGTTTAGGGTTTGTGTTTAATGAACACTAAAACCTGTTACTATGATGTTTTAACGTGATAACTGACATATTGGTTATCAAATATGTTCCTGTAAAAAGCTACCACTTGCCAAGTAACGACATGGTACCTTGATCAGTACAGTTCCACCTCCATATGATTTTGAGCCAGGAAAAATCCTAGATTATTTTTATTGCTTCGCAAATGATACTCAGGTCTACCTCTCCCTCTGTTAATATCAGAACCAACCTGATTACAGACCTAAAAATAGTATTAATGTACATTTTTCTTGAGTTAAATGAGGACAAAACAGAAAAAATTATATTTGGATATCCAGAAACTAAAGTTGCCCAAAGCGAAAATCTGTCATGTTCGGATACTGAGATGCAAATGCAGAGAGTCTGAGCATGATGTTAAGGTTTAAACAGTAACACAGTTTATTGGTGAGTATTGAACATGAATCCAAAGGGGTAATCAAATGGTGGTAGTAGGGGACAGGCCAGGGGTCAATAACCAGGAGGGTAGAGAGAACAGGGAAATCAGACAAAGGCACCAACAGGCAACAGGACTGTCAGGATCAAAAACTGAGACACACAAATACTAGTGCCAGTGCATGTAGGGGTTAGGCAAGGGCAGATTTCCAAAAACAAGCAAAGGTCTAAAACAAGAAAAGCAGTCCGATCATGCAGAAGTTCCCACAGAGGATAGGCAGGCTCAAAGGTCCAAAAACAAAAAAGGCAGTCCGGGTTCACAGGGGAGAAGGCAAACAGGCTCAGAAGGTCCAGGATCAAAAAACAGATTGTAACAGGCAGAGGTATTGACAGACAGACAAGGCTCAGGAAATCCAAGATTCAAAACACGGGTCAGAAACAGACAGGGCAAAACGGGAAACGCTAGTTAGTCACAAAAGGTAGACTACGAACTCACACAGGACACAGCAAACACAGGACTTACATACACACAGGAGGGAGAGATAATCAGACACAGGTGCAGAACATTAGGATGGGGACAGGTAATCACAGAAGCCAGAAAACAGGGAACAGGAAGTCAAGACACCAGACATGAACCAGGAGGGGAAAATGCCAAAGTAAAACAGGAAGTGAACAGACAACACATAAACACTAATGTCTGGTAGCAGACGTGACAAAATCAGCATTTCATCTACATCATATCATCTATCTTATCTCTACTCTTATCATACTTGCAACATTTCTTGAACTGTTTCATATTGATAACCAATAAACAGAAACTATCGATCGGTCAACCGGGGCTTTTATTGTGCAAATTTTGTCATTTTGAACTTTTACGTTTTGTCAAATGACTGTTTGGCTAAACTACTATGACACTCATACCTGTAGTCGCTGAGACCAGGCAATAACACTTCAGATGAATTCCAATTATTGAAAATAGCAGGGTCATATTTCTGAATGCATCATGCATTAGATGCAGGCATCCTGTATTTGAGGAGTGGATTTTATTTGTTCATGCAACTAGCTGTTATTATGTTGCACACTTGGAAATACAGGAACTTCCAGGTGTGCATGAGTTTATTGAAATGACTTTTACTATCTTCCATGCTGCAAAATAGATAAACACAGGCGCATCAGACACTTAGCTGCTGGCTGCAGGTGGTCCATTTCAGGCTCAGACTGACAACTGTGTTAACAGTCCATCTATTTCATTCATCATTCACAAAAATAATAGTTCACAAATTGCATATTTTAGGAGGACAACAGTGGATACAGTGGCTGAATCATACACAAACAAAATAATAAACAAAAATAAGGGGTGGCCAGTGTTCACTAACATATCCAAAATTACTCAGGCCCCCACAATTACAGATCAGAGGTTGGTTTCTAGATTAACTAGCGGATACAACCTTAGTGTACTCTTTAATGCAAATAGCGAGGTAGCAATGGTGTGGTGAATGTAGAGGCTAAACAAATGTAAAATCTGTTTCTGGGCTGGTTGTGTTTGTTAACCTTAATTCAACAATTAATGAATAAACAAATGAATGAACACCTCCACTCCTGCTGTTCAGAATGGAATTCACCACAACTGAGGACAACCTTATTAAAGCAAACTCTTTGCTTTGATTCCAAAAGTACTCATTTTGTATGAATTTTATTAATATATGATAAAACACAATATAGTTTCATGGGATTTGAAGCATTCACAATGTTGATTAAATTCCTCCACTCCCCCAACCCACCTCTGACTCCACCATTCTCCTACCCCCTGATCAGCCACTAAGATATCATCAAAAGTGTGTTAAAAATCTTGTTTGTTTGTTTTTTAATTGACATAATATGTCAAAGGAAATACATCGCACACTTTTCTCCCCCCCAAATTAATAAACGTGTAGGCATTATGGTTAGAACAAAGAATTATTAAGCTGAATACACATATATTTTAGTGTCTGCTTGGATGTCTCAGGATTCATTCATTCATTCATCTTCTATACCCGCTTAATCCTCATTAGGGTCACGGGGGTCGCATGGAGCCTATCCCAGCTGCTTAGGGTGAAGGCGGGGTACACCCTGGACAAGTCGCCAGTTCATCGCAGGGCATGTCTAAGGATAACCCCAGTTATTCCAGACTGGTGACTTTATCAACAGAACTGTAAACAGTTACTGTTGGCCCTAACCACATGGAACAACAGGACAAAAAGAATGTATAGAAAAACTTAACTCTGCTCTGTTCCCTCTTCCACTTACTCATCACACTCATACCTCATCACGTGCGCACACACATGCACGCACACACACACACACACACACACACACACACTTATACGCTAGTTCACTGGCTATGCCCCCATACCATCATTCATTCACCCATCTCTCAAAGCCACACACACTCTGTCCTCTGTTACACTATGTCCTGAGGTCATCTGTATCCATACATTGATGCAGAGAATAAAATTCAGTGTCTGAGATCAATCCTTAGACAATGCATTTGTTTTTGTCTTTGTCCAGGGAGAAAATCTGATATCATTAAATATATTATCAAACTTCTGTGAAAATTTGTCTTTTTCCAAATATAAATAATATATCTAAGAAAATACTTTATATAAATAGAGTGAAATTAAACTACAAGAATATATCCTAATTCAAACACAGACCTCAGCAGGTCCTGTAACTCACCATTTAACAAGCATGGATTTTTAACCAACAAGCCCAGTAAGGGGTTAACGCATTTTGAGTTCTGTTGGGGTTAGCGAATTAACAAGCGAGTGCAGAAATGAGCCCCAGTCTTGTAATTGACTACTTTTATTTATTTGACAAAATACAGCAGTGCCATTCTCTTACAACTTTCTACACGTCCTCTTGCACTCAGACTAGGATGTTACTCTATCTCCACCTTAGCATCAGCCAGTGTGCCCCATCCCATTTACAGTTTGTACCAAACACTGTTGTACTATCTAAGAACTAAATAACAAGATCACATCACTCGTGTTTTTCCATCCCGTGGCTACAAGTCATTCCATGAAGTCGCTCATACAGTGCTACCTCTATTTACGAAATTAATCTGTTCCGGAAGTAGTTTCAGCTCCTCCTTGAACTGCCACCTTATCGTGGTGGGGGAGTTTGAGTGCCCAAATGATCCCAGGAGCTATGTTTCCTGGGGCTTTATGCCCTTGGTAGGGTCTCCCATGGCAAACAGGTCCTGGGTGACGGGCCAGACTAAGAGCAGTTTGAAGGCACTTATGGACAATGCTAAATCAAGGACCGTGACGTCGCCCGGTATGGCGCAGCCGGGGCCCCACCCTGGAGCCAGGCCTGGGGTTGGGGATCGTAAGCGAGCGCCTGGTGGCTGGGTCTCTGCCCGTGGGGCCCGGCCGGGCACAGCCCGAAGGGGCAACGTGGGCCCCCCCTCTGGTGGAATCACCACCCGCCAAGGGATCCGTAGGGGCAGGGTGCATTGTGGATTGGGTGACAGCTGAAGGCAGGGGGCTTGGCAACCCGATCCTCGGACACAGAGTCTAGCTCTTGGGACATGGAATGTCACCTCGTTGGGGGGGAAGGAGCCGGAGCTTGTGAGGGAGGTTAAGAGATACCGGCTAGATATGATTGGCTCTGCTCCATACACAGCTTGGGCTCTGGAACTCAACTCCTTGAGAGGGGCTGGGCTCTCCACTATTGTGGCGTTGCCCACAGTGAGAGGCGGCGGGCTGGTGTGGGCTTGCTTGTAGCCCCACAGCTCAGCCGCCATGTGTTGGAGTTCACCCTGGTGAACGAGAGGGTCGCATCCCTGCGCCTTCGGTTCGGGAACAGGTGCTTCACTGTTGTGTCGGCCTATGGGCCGAACAGCAGTGCAGAGTACCCGGCCTTCTTGGACTCCCTGAGAGGGGTGCTAGACATGCCCCAACTGGTGACTCCATTGTTCTCCTGGGGGACTTCAACGCTCATGTGGGCAGCGACAGTGAGACCTGGAGGGGGGTGATTGGGATGAACAGCCTCCCCAATCTGAACCCGAGTGGTGTTTTGTTATTGGACTTCTGTGCCAGTCGCAGTTTGTCAATAACAAACACCACGTTCAAGCACAGGGATGTCCATAAGTGCACGTGGCACCAGGACACCCTAGGTCGGAGGTCGATGATTGACTTTGTTG
>JAQQZY010000001.1:37182954-37193658 GCA_030068375.1 Ostorhinchus rueppellii
TGTCTGGGGAGAGGGAAGTCTGGGCATCCCTGCTTAGACTGTTGCCCCCGCGACCCAGCCCCGGATAAGCGGATGAAAATGGATGGATGGATACTAGAGTCAATATTTTACTGTAAAGGATTTTCTTTACTTTCGTAGGAAGAGTCGTTCATAAGTAGAGGTACCACTGTATATGCATTTTTGAACAGTCTGAACATTTGTTTTAATCCCTGTGTATACATTTGATATAGATGCATGTACATATTGGTATTTGTGAAGAAATCTCTTTTTAAACAAATAATAATTTTCGTTATAACGTCACTGTCATATTGCAAAAAACAACTAGGCTTACACTGTCGGGGATGACAGCAAGGGTATATCCCTGAAATCCCCCTAATCCACTGCTATATAATAAAGCAAATGAACAACACAATGTACAAAAGATGCCATCTTAATTGTTATTCAGAAAACAGGTTGTGGATAGGTTTAATATCAAATGTAACATTGTATAGAAATACCCATAACTGTTCATCTTCAGAACGTTATCAAACATTAGACGATCCTTATTCACATGGAATGCACCTCTGCCAGCACACTGGTAGAAGCAACCAGGTACAGAAAGCCATGTCATGATTTCATGATTCACATCACCTTAACATCTCAGTTGCCCCACACCCTTAATATGAACTGTTGTTTGTGCAAGGATTAATTGCCTCATTTCTTATTATCTGTTAGTGTGGCTAGCAAGCAGTGGCCAATTTTCAAAATGCATTCTTGTCTGTTCTTCCGTTCTTGCATTCTCATGAAACATCAGTTGCAAGAAAATAAATACATCTATTATCATGATATGGGATTCAACAAAATGTATTTGTTTTGTAGTTTTGAAAAATATACAAAATGTATGAATGGCATATAAATACTTTTACAAATGTATTGAAATCAAACCAAGTGACATTGTGGTGATTTGAGGGAAAAACGTTATGGAGCCAATGACAGAAATACAGCGGAGACAAGGATGAAAGTTCACAAGTAGAAGCTGTTCATTTGCAGAGACTTGTGTTGTCATGAAGTCTGTCCTCTGGGACCATTCTTACCAAGACTGGACTCACCGAATTTGCAAGACCGTACTCTGCATTCCTGGTATTAAGAAACAGCTAATATCTATTGAATTTTTCATCTGTTCAATATTGTGAAAGGATTTGTAAAGTATCTGAAAAGTATTTGTACTTGTTTTCAAATACTCTGACAGTGTATTCAAATACAAATACTGTCTCCATTTTAAAATGTCAAATACACATATAGATACTCCAGAAAGGTATTTAGATACATTTAATTCCAATCTCAAGTACAAATACAACATAGAAGAATGCCACCATTAGTAAAATATGACATCATATTAACAAGCAATAGTAGCGAGAAAATAGATATTTGTAAGGCAATCGATAAGAGCCAAATTTGATATTGATTGGCCCATTACTTCCCGAAGTTCATCTGAGAAACATGATTTTTATGAAAAAGGTGCCACTTGGTGGTAAAATATGTCATTATATGAACTTTGGGTACAATAAAAAGATGGATATTTGTCAGAAAATCAATATGAACTAAATTTGATCCCTATTTACCTATTATTTCCTTAGAGAAATACGCCACCCTCAGGCCAAATTTAGTGTCTCCCCACAGCCCCTAGACCTAAATAAGTGTGTGGAAGAATTTTCCTGGCGACCCAGCCAGTATCCGAATCTATGAGAACTGACCACAGGTTGGTGACGCGTAGTACCTGCATCCTTACGTTGCCAACGAAGTGAATTCGGCCAAAGTGAATTAATGTACTTAATGTTGTCCCCCAATTACTTTCCGCATACTGTGCATTCACTTCGATGATGAATTCACAGCGCAAAGGGCTTGTCTTGCTCATTTCGTATGGGAACTATTTTTCGGTGTGGCGAAAGACAGCTGACGCACACGTAATTTCATTATTATTCATTAAGAAAATGACCAATTGCAATAACAAAAATAGTCCATGTTGGCAAATAATGACCAAAAATGTCAATATTTTGTGTGACCACCTTTGGTGCAGTGAACAGCTTGCACTGTTTTTATGCAGTTTTGCACCGGAATGCAAGCTAATAACTGTAATTGTTCAACTTCATAAAAAAGTAGTTATTTGCTGCTGCATGTCCCTTTGCATTTTTGGAAAACATTAAAGTTGAAAATTTATGGATAGCAACAGTAGTTATATTTTAGCATTAAAGATATCATTTTGATAAGAAAAAAGATCTTGCATATACCAGTGGGTTAACCATTATAGAAACAGAAAGATATTGTGGTAAACAGAAATACTATTAAATTGTGGGAGCAGAGGTAAACCCCTTATACTGGGTGGTGGTGGTCTAATAAATTTGTTGAGCACTGTACATGAAGGATATCCACCTCCGCTGGTGTGTTCAGGGTAAAACCATTATATCCCCAAAATTCCATTTCAGGTATATAATTATGTGTGCATGTAATTCTGGGAGGCCTTAGAGCAAAATCAGGCATAAAAATATTGTTATAAAGCTTTGATACTGCCAAAAATGTATATTTCTGTTTCACTCCAATTGCATCTTTAATAATAACAATAATGATAATGGGTTAGATTTTCATAGTGCTTTTCAAGGCACCCAAAATGCTTTACATTATTGATTCACTCTCACGTTCTCCTTCTGGTGGTGGTAAACTACATTTGTAGTGACAGCTGCCCTGGGGCAGACTGACAGAAGCGTGGCTGCCAATTAGCGCCTATGGCCCCTCTACCACCAAACAGTCATATATGTGAGTGACAGTGGAGGCAAGGATGATTCCCAAGGACACAATGGACTGGCTAGGACAGAGCTGGATTTGAACTGCCAACCCTTTGGTCATTAGACCACCCACTTTACCTCCTGAGCCTTGACTGTCCGCTTTCTATGTGTGTATGTACTTTATCACCATTCCAGGCTCTGTTGTCACGCCCGAACACCTTTTATCTTTAGCTTTTCTCTTGCCACATATTCCTATGGGTTATTTCAAAACTTTGTATAAAAATAAAGCACTTCTTTTTGTCTACAACTCCTTACAAAAATGTAACAAACTACAAAGTATCTTGATCAGAAGGTTTTATCGAATAACACTCACTAAATTTCTTTTTCACTGATGGGGAGTATTGATGACGTGTTGAGTCAGTTGTGTCTGTGTACGTATGAACTGTGGAAGAGGAGCTAAAAACCTCTCTTCCATAAGCACTCTTATTAATAATCAAAACATTCCACTCTAAGTGTTCGCTCCAATTAGCATTATCAAATAATGAGGAGTAGGAAGATAGAAGCTCTGAGCTGTGACCCTTATCCATCTACAAATCACACATCAGAGCCTATTTTGTTCTCAGGCTTTCACCTGGGGATGTTTCCAGAGTGCTTTTTTATTCTTTTATACTTCCTAGCTTTCATTCCTCCACATACATAATATATATTATACATATATAAATTGGACATTATTTACCAAACAGTGCATGGAGACATCCAGCATGATGTGTTTATTTAGTCTAAAAGATTTCCCTGGACACCATGGAGCTGGAATGCCAAGTTAATTGAATCTAAGTTTAATCCGTGCCTCTCCCCTGTTTGGTCCCCCCCACCGCTGCCACTCTCCCTTCTTCCACCTCCCCCATTCCCATAGTCTCCAGACACTTCCGTGCTGAGTCCCGGTGGGGAGCTGTAGGTTTAAGTGGTGTTAAATATTTACAGAGGAGAAGGTATTAATTCATATTTTACTGAAAAAGTCTCTTGTTCCTCAGTCAGGAAGCCTGTGGTAGTGAATGGTGCAGTAGTGAAAAGGGCACAGAGAGTGTGGAAAGGCCTGATGTGAAAACACAAGTGGGATTGTATGGTTTTATTGGACAAAACTTACACAGTGGGGGATATGGGAACACTGTGTAATATTTTAATGTACTTATTTTCTTATTTTGGAGGATTTCAAATTTAAATCTCTGAGTGACTCATTGGTTTTTCTTGTATCCATCTTAAGAATGAATTGTCTTCTTCAGATTCTTTATTTGTCATTTAAACATTACAGGTAGTTGACAGGTAGAATCAATCTTGGCTTCTTGGCTTAGAATGTAATGTCTTTAATCTAATGCAGTGGTTCTCAAACTTTTTACAGTAGAGCACTCCCTGAAATTTTTAGCCAAGTACCTCCAACTCTTATTCCAGCATTTTTGATCGAAGGCAAAATTTGTTCCTATGCCAAAGGTGTATGTTCATATTTTCAAAACTTTGCAAATAATATAGATTTTACTGTTATATATGAAAAATAACTTAATTTGAATTGCCCATAGGTGTGAATGTGAGAGTGATTGTTTGTCTTTATATAATCAACCCTGCGATTAACTGTCGACTTGTCCAGAGTGATCCCCGCCTCCGCCCATAAGTAGCTGGGATAGTCTCCACCAACCCCTGACACCCCAGGATAAGGTGGGTTCAGAAAATGAATGAATGATTGAATGATTGATTGATTGATTGATTGTCTGGTTACACTGTAGTCATAAATGGCAAGTCAGTGCTGAAAAACTGAAAATCCACTGTTTGACCTGTAAACTAACAGCACTTCATGCAACCCACAGTGTAACTGGACAGAGCTCCTTCATTTCAAACATCCCTTTGGACTTCACCGAGCAGCCTGCTGACCAAGTGTCAGTTGGTGCTGTCAATCTGTATGCATGTTTATCATGAAAGCCTGATATAACAATGCTGTGTCTAAGGACTGTGTTTGTTTTCATAGTGAACTTAATAAAATTTAGAATCTTGTTATATTTCAACATGTTGTATGAGTATAGTTGTTATCCCCATACAGTTGTGTGCTTTGATATCTGGTAAGGTATGCTGTCTCTCACATCTCCCAAAACATTGGAGTCTTGATAAATGTTGATAAAATGGTAAATTAAAATGATTGTAAAACCATATTTTGTGACCGAAAGACAGTAATATTTGTCTTTTTTGTCATTGATACTAGATTACAAGGTAGTTTACAAAGGGCTACAAGGCTATCTAAAACCAAAAGGTAAGGATCCAACATGAATCACATTAAATAAATAAATAAATAAATACACTGTTACTAATTTTCTTGAAATAAAATGTTACTGGTGGAATTATTTTTGTAATACAGCATAATTTAGTTTAACGTGAATGTAATTTTCAAGAAACAGAGCTGTTATGAGCATCTTTCAGAAATAACAGCAGCTATTGTGTTACAACACTTGTGGTAGATGATAATAACATTTATTTATCATGGCCACTTTAATTTCAAAAGTTTTTTTAGTTGCTTTCCATGCAGTTCCATGTAACTAAAAACAAATGAACAGATGGATGGATCCACCCAAATCAAGACTTAATCAGTTGAATGCTGGTTTTCTAATTACATCGGCTGTTCAGTTTGTTCGCAGAGTTTACAGTTTACATCCCTTACACATTCATGTGTTTCATTGCATTTAACGTAACATTGAAGTACATCTTTCTTTCATTCACACACACTTTCTTAACAACTTTTCAGCCTCCTTATTTTTACATTTATTAATTTATTTTTTCATGGATCATGTAAAGTAAAATACACATTATTCTGTCCCTGCGAAGTGTTTGTGTTATGTTCCTACATTAGTTATTAGTGCAGTGTGTTGTCCCTGTCCGCTTAATTGATGCATCGTTCTGGATGAAAAATGATCCATGGCCTCATTCAGACTTATTTACACATTCATATATAGCACAGTGTGAGTCTGCCAACTTCTCACCGCTTGCATGTCAGAAGTGCTGATGATGATTCAAGGTGGTATCATACCAAATGCCACATTTTATGGCACAGACAAACATCCCCTGTCTGCTTCTGAAAAAAATAAATAATTCATCGTGTCCTCCTAATGCTTGAAATATTCTCCAACCAGTGGTTTTTTTTTCTGTTTTACAAGCATGCTGAACTGAGTTGAGGCCACTCAACTGTGTGTGTGTGTGTGTGTGTGTGTGTGTGTGTGTATATGACTGTGGTGGTACATGTCACTGGCATGTGCTGAAAAGTGGTACCTTGTCTTGGCAAGGGGCTTAAGCACGACTCTTGGCAGAAGGTATCAAATGTGCAAATCCTCCTGCTATCTGCAGGTCGCAGATCTGACAGTGACACAAACGGATAGCCTGGTGCCGTGAGACGGATTGAAAGGGACATTGAGCGTTTAGCTACCACTGTAAGCTGGCCAGCAAAGGCTCAAGTTGGACTTTAATACGATGATAAATGAAATGGCTTTAAGTGGCTCATTAGCGGATGCTTTAGTAATGTTATTAGTTGGACTGTGGACAGATTACTGTATTTAAGGTTGTTCTGAATCCGCAGATGAGGCGCTAATCCTTTAAACTCAAATTAAAGCACCACACCAATTTGTTTCTAGCTTCTTTTGTTAAAACGATTTATCTTTTTGGAATATGTGATTTGCACTTTAAAAGTTTTAGATTTTTTTTTTCAGCTGTAGGCCACAAGGCAGCAGAGTTTTGTATGGTAGAATATTAACCTTTTGGCATAATATGTTTAAATGTCTGTGTAGCAAGGTGGGGCCCGGTGGGGTTAGTAATAAATAAGTAAAAGCTTAAATTTAAAATATAAAAATGCCCAATGTTAAAAACCAATTGGCCATCAGAATAGAAGTTATAAAAAAACAATACAAAGGAGAGCAAGTACTGAACACACGACTGAAATTTAACAGAGAGACAAATTTAGTTAAAATGATGAACAATACTGAAAAAAAATGTTAAAAAGTCTTTTCTAAAATCCCGGGTCTAACTACCAGTGTCCTTCGTGAGTGGGGTAAGCACGGCTTTGAGTACCAAGCTGTCCTCAGTTCTTCTGTCGGAGCCGTCGTCGTTCCCTTCCAGTGCAGTGCGTCTGCGTCGTCCACCTGTACCGGGTCCTCACGCTCTCTTCCCACTGTGGCAACCCAATCTGAGTAGCCATCAGATGTGAGTCACGCAAGTGCAATACATGTAAAGTACAACTAAAGTGGATTTATGAGATGTTTTACGACAACAGGTTCTCGATGTGAGTCGCACATGCGTAAAGTAACAAATTCGTAACCGGATGTAGAAGCGAAGTTTTTATTATTATTATTTTTAAAGCTATAAATTTACTAGAAGTGAAGTTATTGTGAACTGCTATGTGCGTGAATGTGTGAGATTATGAACACATTTTCAATATTCCCCATTTCATGGCAGTAGATTAGTATTCGTCTTGCATGCACCATTTCAACTGGTCAACATTTTAAGTACGGCACGTCAGGAATATCCTCTCACCAAATTATTTGAGAAAATAGTTTGATTAGTCGCTGAGATAGTAAGGTGAGCATCAACGTAACTACTAATAAATTTGAAATCCCCGCTGAACCTCTTGTGCATGCACGACTCACATCAGGTAGATACTTAAAACAGTCATAAAAACGTCGTAAATCCGCACATGCACGTTTAACTTCCGTATGTACTGTGCTTGTGCGACTCACATCCGACGGCTACTCAGATTGGGTTGCCACACCCGCCACTGCCAGGGATACCCAAAGGCCTGGGGGGAAGAATGCGGCAAGCTCAACAGGACCAGGGCACCCCTCCGGTGCGCCACTAATTCGGCCAACAGTGTATCGGTTTAGGTACTCGCAGCTTTGGGGCAGAGCCTCCTGCTTCTGCCACACCTCCGTCCGCTGGCGTCTGCTACACAGCCGCTTTTTCTTCGGTCCGCGTCCCTCAGCTGGGTCCGATGTCTTTCCCGTCCGGTGTTTTCCTGTCCGGTCTCGGGCGGAAGAGGAACAAAAAAAGGTGGCCCCTGCTGCTGGCCACCGTCCCGCTTATATACTATCCCCCACCTGCATCAACCAATTGGCTGGTGCAGGTGTCAATCATTTGCAGGTGTTCTGATTACCAGGGGGAGTTTTTAACTGCCTGAACAAAAAAACTAAAATGTAAACACAATCAAATAACCAAAAATACACATGCAAAAAAAAAAAAAAACCCAACGTGGTGATAAAACAAATAAATCACAAGAAAAGAAAACAAACATAAAAGTCAGTATTTTTCACCACGTGACTTCTGCTTATTTGTTAAGTTAATTGAGGATTCAATTTCAGTGTTGCAAAATGGCTGAATTTTAATCTAGTGTCCAGGGGCCTCATGTACAAAGACTTGCGTGGATTTCATACTGAAACCAGGCAGACGCCGAAATCCAGATTTGCCCGTACGCACAAAAAAATCCAGATGAACAAAACCGTGTGTACAAACGGATCCAAGCCCACTTCCTTTGTACATCCCAATCAACGTGGAATTGAGCGCATATGCTGGAATACCAAACTCCTCCCTCTCCACGCTCACATTTAAATATGCAAATTAATATAAACGGGGTCTGCAGGTGGGATTCCCTCTGGGATTCCTCCCTCCGTGTGATCACATGATGACGTCGAGGTGGATGCGAAACGGAGGCTGAAAGATCAAGGCGGAAGAGGACGAACTGATCCTGTTTGAGCAGAGTCACCACCTTAGTGACACTGGTCTGACAGAAGTGACTCAGATCAGCCCCAAGTAAATATATATTTAATATTTGTGTATGTCACACATTTGTTCATTCTACAGGTCAGATAATAATTTGATCAGAGCGGAATCATGTCAGGGTATCAAAGCGGAAATGAAAGACTGTGGCTCACGTTTAATTAGTTTATTTCACAAAGACAATGAGACAGAAGACAGTCAGACACAGTCCCAGTCTGTCACAGACCGCGGGATTCCTCCGGTCCTACCGGCATGGGTCTGTGCTCACAGAAGTCACAGGAGGACATAGGAGCGCAATCAGCGGCATCAAGGAGCGACTGGACAAACTTTCTAAAAGTTTTTCACAGACATTAATATGACATTAAATGCATTTATTAACAGGTGAATCCAGTGTTCTTGTCTGTTTATGTGATTGAAATCACATCCTGTTCGGGTGGCAGGATCGGCATTAGTGGGTCCAGGGTCTGGTTCTGCTTGGTCTGGTTCTGGTGTTGGATGTGCTGCTGTGGCAGTAGAATTGTGCGTCTGTGTGTTCATTGTTTATCTGTGTTTCTCTGATGTGCACTTCACTCTGAGGAATAACCTTTTCAACATTATTAACTGTTTCCCAGTTTCACCTATAAGTGTTGCCAAAGGTTCTAAAGCACTAGAAACGTGCGTATGCCAGCTGTGGAGTTGGCGTGAAGCAGCGTACATTTCCACAGTCAGTTCAGTCTTCGTACATCTGGACGTGAACGTGGAAAAGGACGTACGCACGGTTTTTCGGCGTACGTACACTTTGTACATGAGGCCCCAGGTCTGTGAGTTCCATCTGTTCAGTTTCCATAGGAAGATTAGAAAAACACAATTTTTTTTTTTTTTTTTTTTAAACCAAACATGCTCTAATTTAAGAGGTATGGATTACAGTGGTGGCTGTCTGCTGTACTGTTTGCCTTTTTTATTTCTGGAGCAGATGCATTCCTTATTTTTCCAATAAACTATCAGAGAAAATATTCTACTCTTCTGCTGCCATGGGGCCAATTCAAGGAAAACCAGCCACCACATTTCAGTTTTGACAGGCGTGGGATGATATGACATCCTCTGATTCTCTAGTTGAAGCAAAAAAAAATGTATCCTATATTATAAAAGGGAAGTGGACTCTGTCTGTGTGTCTCGAGTGTCACACAAAATCTGGGAAGAGCTTACTGCTGCAGTATGGCATACTTGTGTATTTTTAGTCAAGGAAGAAACTAACAAAAAGGACAAAGTTGATAGGACCAATATTTTGGGAGATATTTGGAATTTTGGAATACAATGGTCTCCCAATGGCCAATCACATTTCTAGGCCCAGAGTCACAGACTCATCATACCTAGCAACAGATGAATAAAAATGCCACGTTGCCATGGTGTCAAATTTCATGTGCAGAAACGGGCATGCCAGCTAACTTGTTATTGGAGTGAAAATGCCAGTGGAATTTACCAAGAAAGTAAAGGAATGAGCTGGATCAGAGCATCTAGAACCCTTGGTTCTCCACAGGTCAGCGCACTAGTAGGAAATAACCTTTTAACAGTAAAAGCTCCCCACTGTGTATTAAGGAAATGTATCTTTGATTGTACCACCTCTGTCAGTCAAATTTCCTTTGGCTTTCACTGGACTTCATTTCTCAAAACCTGGTTTACTTTTTTCTCTTTTCACATTTATTGGTCAAGGTGGTGAGACATCAGAATTGGCCTTGAGACACAAAATGTTGAGATCCCATTACATACATTATTTGAATTTCCTTACTAATATTTTAGGGAAACAACTAATTATTTAATTACTAATTGATTAACCAGTTACAATTCAATTATTATTATATTTTATTTATAGAGCCCAGTATCACAACAAAGTTGCCTCACAGGACTTTACAGAAATTGTTTAATTGATTTTAAAAATCAAATGGCTCATGAGACTCCTGAGGCAACTGACGGGTACCAGCAGGCCAAGCGTGCTGCAGCCCAAGCAGTTGTGGAGGCAAAACCTCGGGTCTGGGAGGAGTTCGGGGAGGCCATGGAGGAGGACTATTGATCAGCCTCGAAGAAATTCTGGCGAACCATCCGGCGCCTCAGGAGGGGAAAGCAGTGTGCCACCAATACTGTGTACAGTGGAGGTGGCGAGCTGCTGACCTCAACT
>JAQQZY010000001.1:37202424-37213701 GCA_030068375.1 Ostorhinchus rueppellii
ACACACACATACACACACACACACACACACACACACACACACACACACACACACACACACACACACACACACACACTTCCATTACCCATAACAATTGCACAGTGACAAGATAACTGATAGCCTCATCCAGCCTCCTGCCAATTATAACCTAATGTGAAAGAGACTGATTCACTATGGCTCCCACACTGTTTGGAGGATACAGTTGAGTGTGTGTGTCTGTATGTATGTGTGACTTGTAGAGAGCCTCCTCTATTTGCAATGGTACTCTGTTGCAAACATCTGTGGCTAAGCCCAGACAGAAGGCTGCTCTTTTCTGTGTTGGCTGCAGGCTAGCTCTCTCTCTCTCTCTCTCTCTCTCTTTCTCTAAGCCCCCAATCTCTCATGCAATCAATATTTAACAATATACCCCTTACCGAGAGACAAAGATGGAATGTTAGGGGAGGGAGAACAAAAAAAAATGAAGTCAAGAAAGTTTGAGGGAGGTGAAAACAACATTGGTATTTGTTACACTTCCTTCACCTGCCAACAGTAATTTACAATACTGAACTCTGGGATTAGCTTATTGGTACTCAAAAAAAAAAAGAGAGAGAGAAAAAATAAGTAAACAAATAGCATTTGACAGAAGGGACCAGATGACATTCACCATGAATTTCAGATTCAGAATGGAGTTTTAGATTTCTTCCATAACGTCCTCAGTTTGTCTTTCAAAATCAGTGACAAACAATCACAATAAGACATCCTCCTGAAGATGCTAAACAACTCCATAATTGATAATACCATTATGATCCCTAAACTAACAGACCTTCCTCCTCTTCTCACATGATTGGCTTCAACATATTTTCACTTCTTTGTCTGAGTTCTGCACTTAAATACAATTTGTACAATAAGCATAAACCGTGCATTCTCTTACTGATTCGGAAAAATTTAATAAAATTTCATTAAATTAAACAAAATAAAATAAAAATGGCAGACAATGTTTTCATGTCTTCGTTGTTTCTTGTGAGATTAAAGCTGTATACTGTAGATAAACTTTCTGGGATATCTCCCATTAGTTTGTGGGATTGCTGATTTGAAGCCTCAAGTTTGGCATTTTGTTTGTAGCCATCTGGAGTTTTTGCATAAAATGCTGGAGCCCAGGGTACCTCAGTCCCTCACCTGATAAACTCCTCAAAATGCTCTAGAGGTAGTGGGCTTGTCTCTGTACGCTATAAAATCTCTAACATCTTTAAAAATGGAAATATTTTCTGTATGGACATCAACTGCTGCTGCTGAAAAAGAATTGTGTTATACTCGGAGAAATGTTCATTGGAAGTTTTGACCTCAAATGTACAAAGGTCATGACATAACAAATTAAGCAGGAATTAAAACAGGTTGTAGAAATCCACTTGATTTGTGCTCAAATTAATATAAAGGTAACCTTGCAGTAGCTACCTGGATGGTTCAAATTCAAACTTTATGAACAATTAGAGTCCAAATACACAAATAAATGAACCAAGACTCTGATCCCAAAAGTGGGATGAGCAAAATATAACTCGTTAAGCGTGAAAGACATTTGGCCTTTTTATGTTCTTTTTAATGCTCTGTGATTTTAGATCATGTTGTATTTCAGTCTTTCTAAAAAATTTATGTTTTATATTGTGTTATGTCTCTTTGTTATTTCTCATTTTCAACAGTCCATCATTTTACACATGTTTTAAACATTATTTTTATCTGTATGTTTTGCCTTTTCCATTTTTGTACTTCTTTTCCCCTTTATTTATATTTTCATCCTTTGACATTATTTTTGTGCTTTCATCTTTTCCATAGTACAGTGGTACCTCTATTTATGAAATTAATCCGTTCCGTAAGTAGTTTCGTAAGTAGATAATTTTGTTAGTAGAGACGTGTTTTCCATGTAAATGCCCTAATCCGTTCCAAGCCCCCCAAAATTTCGCTTTTATTTTGAAGCTAGATGGATGTTGACAGATGTCAATAGAGGACTTCCGGGTTACACAATGTCATGAAGCATGTGGTTGAAAAGAAAAGGAACCAGACATACTCTTGCCCTTGACTTGTTATTATAAACCCGCATGAACGCGACAAACGAAAGCTGACAAAAACGTGTCCGCACTTCCTGCTTCCCTATTCACTCTAGCATGTGACAAGCATACACACAGAGGGACCTCCCTCTGTGTGCCAGGGGGCCGCGCCATAGCCAATGGCGGATCAGCTCCAAGCGCCGACGGGAACAGTACCATAAAGTATGTAATAATTACGCCATTCATATCCTGAGTGCCGAGTGGAAGTGTACTGTTCCGCAAAGTATGTAATAATTTTGCCTTTCGTAACTTGAAATTTATTTCGTTACTAGAGTCAATATTTTACCATAAAGGATTTTCAATACCTGGAAATTTCGTAGGTAGAGTCGTTCGTAAGTAGAGGTACCACTGTATCTGATGTTTTCATTGGTTTTAGTATTAGAGTTGTGTGTTTATATGTTTATGTGTATATGATGTTTATATGTTCCTCTTGGTTGGTTGTAATCTGGAATATAATTTCGTTGCTCTGAAATATGTGCAATGACAATAAAATTCTATTCTATTCTATTCTATTCTAGAGTCCCCAAATACAGAAATAAATGTAGCAAAGTGGGTTTAGCAAACTATGACTCCTTTAAGTAACATACCACTTGCTTAACAAATGTTTACACTGCTGAAATAGACAACATCCCATCATGCATAAATGTGCAAAGTACCATTAGCAAGGCTAGTAAGTAGGCTCATTGTCTTGACTTTATGGATCATTGGCGATAAAATCCAAAACAAATTTATGATAGCTAATCTAGCTAACGTACATTAACAGGCCTGATACTTTAAGTAAGTGCATGTAAGCCTCACTGCATAATCCAATGAGGTTTTACTATAGTAACACAATTACAGTGGAGGCCTGTGTCTGCAGCATTTTTTTGCTTTTTTTTTTTTTTTTTGAGGAGGAGGAAGCACCCACCTCCTAATTTTCTGAGTGCTAGGATTACAAAGTCACTTCTCCATGACTGCCTTCCTGAATTGCTGTCTGGTGATGATATTGATCAGTTCTTTCATTAGAATATGTTGATCCTTCTGTGTGAGATTATAGATATCCAGGATGTCCATGAGTTTCTCTTTCATCATTGACAGTTCTGATATTGTACAATATTGTTATTTATTTAGATTGGTTGGTGACATAGAAGTGAAATTAATAAGTGTAGAACTGAATAAAGTTGAACAATTTTCAACTCCCAGCACCTGGGGAAAAAAACCAAACAAAACTGTACAACAAGAGCATACTTGTGCTGAGGATGCTGAGCCTTCCAAATGCTGAACTACATTTGATTTGTGAATACAGGCCCTAGAGCTGACTTTCAGGGAGAAAATAATGTTTTATTCAATAAACAGTAGCTCCAAACATGCAACTCTATACTATTAAGTTGAACATTTTTGACATGGGCTCGGTTGGCTTTTACATGCAGCTTCAAGTGGCCATTCAAGGAAATGCAGTTTTTGTGTGTGTGTGCGTGTAAATTTCAGTTTTCTCTCAATTTGAAGTGTTTGGCAAAATAAATAAGCAAGTCCAGAAATACATATATAACAAGGCTAAACAGTTAACCCACATTTGTTATTTACTGTGTGTTTACGTGATCTATACGCTGGTTTTGAAATTCCAATGAAATTAAACTCAAGGGACTGAATCAAACCGAAATGATAATATTCAAGGTCAAAAATACCTTGAATTGCATTCAGAGGCCTTTTTGGAATTTAATGTTTTTGCCCTTTGAGATTAGACTTTTATTAGAAAGATAAACTCTTGAGAGAAACAGTGTAATTTTTAAGGGGTCTTGACTCCTTGACAGACAAAAACACCACATATATATTCTCTGTTTGTTGTTCTCTATTTGCTGTTGCTCCAGTAATGCTAATGGACTCTTTACTGTCAGAATCACAACCTAACTTCATGGTAACATTACCGGACCGACAGACACCAGTCTGGCTTTTATGACCAGTTGAAAATATGTTAATGTCTTGTAGTTACAAGACGAGGCCAGTAGGAAGAGCTCTATGCTATGGTTTAGGTTAAGAGTCACTTCCTTTCTCTGTCATAAACAGATGTGTTCTTGCATCTGTTCATGATTATTCAGCTAATTCAGGGTGATGTTATAAAAATGACAGAAAACAACCCCAAGTAAAGCATTTTGAAGTTTAGGCAATTGTAAACTAGTTCTTACAGATGGGAAAGTGTTGTTTGGTCTACACACTTTATTATAGAATTAGCTCGTTAGCTAGTTAGCATCCCACTCTTGTTTTACTACACTGAATTAGCTACACTAGCAAAGTTAGCATCCTGGTGTTAATGTATTAAATAGTATGTATTGGACCTTATTGTGTGGTGTCATGCATGGTCACTTATTTGTTAAACATGTTTGTTAAACGTGCTAATCATGTTCATGTTGAACAATGTAATTGCTTCATAATTTTAGTCAGAAAGAAACGTGGGGAGAAGAAAGACGTGTCTTTGCATCCGTCATTATGGTACTGACACACTGGTTTATGCAGGCTAACGTTCATTTAGCAGGATGTGTTGTGTACATTTAATCAAATGTTTATTTATTCCACTGATAGTGCTTTGTGTCCCATGTACATTATGGGTAGTGGTGCAGTACAGTGTGTTACAGTTGTCAACTCAAAAGCAGATGTGGCTATTGAATAAACAGCAACTATGACAACCCTTTTATCTTTACAGTTAATGAAGGGCCAGCACTCAAAAGATGAACTGCAGCTGCTGACAAGTATGACAACATTAACTTTTTTTTTTTTTTTAATTTTACAGGTCACCATGGACCAGTGTCTGTCAGCCTAGAGAGGGAAAGGGGCATCCTGAGGCGAACTAAACACAAATGGCAGATGACAAGGTAAAGTACACAAAGTGAGTATGTACAGTACATAATGATACATGGCCTCTGAAGTGACAAGATCTCCCACATAAATAAATGGGCTTTCAAATTTCCGGCCCTCTGCCACTTTGAGCAAGTTACCTGCAATTAGTGTTTCACATTTTGAAAGATTTTCTCTTCTTTTTCTGTTAATGTCACGAAATGTACACTATCTTAGAGACATTTTCCCCAAGTTCTTTAGAAATTTTGTCAAAGTGAAAAAGATGCTTATTATGTCTTTGGAAACACCACAGGATTAACATTGCTTTGTGTTAGAAGAATAATTACAGATGCAAGATCTCAAAACAAATTGCCTCCAGTAAAAATACCTTTTTGGTTCAGGTGATAACCAATTGACTGACTTGTACAAGATGAGTTCCATAAGGACACTTCAAAATGTGGCAGAAAATGAAGTATTTTCATCTTCTGAGCACAGAAAAAAATATTTAATAGATACAGATAATATCCCCAATTTTTTTCATGTATTTATTTTAACCTATATTGATGACAAGAATCCAATCTAACAAACTCTTAGGCCTGTAAATCAACTCTGGAAGGCTGATTAATCAGTTAGGCTTATATGGCCAAATAGATTTTGATCACTGAGAGATGAATGATCAATCCAATCACTCTTAATACCCTCCAAAATAATGACTTTTACTGGGACAATCTAAAGAGTTAATGGTAGACAGAGTACACTGTGTAGATACGAAGGAAGGACTCTTTAAATGGTTCTAACAGTGTTTTTAAGGGAAACATAAAAATGATAAATAAATAAATAAATGAATAAATAAATAATTTCATAATTACTCAAAAATGTATACAGTTCTTTTTTATATATACAACAAGCTCGGATGACAAATTTAAAGAGACGCTAATTCTTCATATTATCCCTGAAATCCCTCTAGATCCTGCCATATTCCCTTTATGAGTTTAGCAGACACACACAGCAGTGACTGCATTAGAATGCACAACTGGAATTTGTAAAAGTACATATGAGCTTTGATTCAGGGTAAAAAAACAAAACAAAACTGTATAGCCTTTTCACTCTAATTGAAGGTTTTCTCATCCTTTTTTTGTGTGTGTATTCATCTCAGCAACCTTAGTATGTAACTCTACAAAATGCAGCAGCTTTACCAAAAGAAACAGTTTCCTCTCCCCCAAAACGCAATTTCTTCATCTTTTCTCTTTCTTGAAGTCATTTCAAACCTGAGGGTGGTGAAGAAGTTATGGTGTCTTTTCTGCACTCTAGTGTACTCAAAGGTTCTGCATTCTTTGTATGCCATTAAAAACATTACAAAAGTACATATTTGAGATGCAGTTGTAGACAATGATTAAAAACTTCAGTGCTATGGTAAACACATAATTCCTCCTGGCCATGCATAAGTTATAGCCAGCAGTGCCTTGACAAGACGTACCTGCGGGGGTTGAATTTAATGTCCTATGTTGTTTTGTTAAGGTCAGCTGCTGACATTTGTAATTCAGGTTAGTAAAGCTGAAGCCAATGCACAATCGCGACATGTTAGCACAGCACAAGGGCTGTCACTGAACTTCTGTATAATTCATGCAAGTTGAGGATTAATTGGGAAGGCGTGCTCTCTGTGGTATTGTGGGGTTTTAAAGGAAGAAGAAGGAGGACAAGGATAAAGGGAGGCATGGAATGTATATTTTCAAAGACCATCTAGAAAAGGGATGGTTTGGATTAACCATTTTGTATCAATGCAATGGCAGTTACCAAACTGGAAACGAGAGCATTGAATTCAACTCTGGATGAAACCTGGAAGCATTGTTTCTAACATCTTTGTATCAGGAAAACACAATATATTTTTACACTTCCCTGCCAAAACAAACTGTCACACAGTATTATTCTGGATCACCATTAGCTTTGATGACAGGACACATTCACCACAGTATAAATAATGCCATACAATGGTTATTTAAGTGTCAGCAACATTTATTTTGATAGTTGGATTCATTGTTAGTGAAGATCTTTTATTGACAACGAAGCTGCACCATTACATTACGTCTTCGCCAGCCCAAACCAAAGATTCTAAATGGAGTTCATGTCTGTATTCTGTAGTGACCAATCCATGTGTAAAAATGATGTCTCATGTTCCCTGAAACACTCTTCCACAATTCAACCAGATGAACCCAGACATTGTCCAATTTGTATACTCTCTATTTAACTGATCACTGCATCAGTTAGGGTTAAAGACGTTATTATAAATGAAACATATTAATTATTGCAATAATTATCCAGTGGAAGGACACTGCCTATGTGTTTAGTTAAATCCAGGCAGGGACTTTTTTTTCCCCAAGCAGTGTATATTAAAACCTTAATTAGAGCTATGATGAAAAACCTTGTGGCCACTTCTATAATATTGCTAGTGTGTCTGTCAGCGTTCTTTGAATAGTTACCAGTAAACATATTTATCATCTACTGAAGCTATGGTGTATTTTAAACATAAAACCGGAAAGTGTAACGGTAAAGAAAAGTTGGTTCAATGTGAGGTGGAAACTTTGTTTTATTTTATGTTTTGTGTGATAAGTTTGTGACAGGACTACATTTTGTTTAGAAGTCAAAAAACAAACAACTCCAGAATTAATTAGTAAGTATGTAAAGCATAAATGAAACACTTTCACTTAATTTATTATGGGCTGTCACTAAAAAAAGAACTAATGAATCAAATTTAACTATACTAAATTGCACACAATCATGTCCACTTTCTTTACATCAGATTATCTTGTTTTGCATCAAATTGCAGTGAATTGCTATGCATCACATTGGTCGTTCTTTCATATATTGTGTGTCTTTAATGTATGGCATCATTGGTAATGCTATGACATACACATGTAGATGCACACCCTTGTCTTGTACCTTTATTTTGTGAAGTTTACCTATTCAAAACAGTTTTCTGTGTGATCAGCATGTACATGTGTCAATACAATTGGAGCTGTTAAGCATGCCTGTGTGCACATGCATGTTTGTATGTGGAATATTGTTTGCACTGGGTCTCTGTCAGGCTATCACACCACCTCATTCTAAACGAAGCATGTTTGTCAGTGGAAAATTGCCATTTGGTTTCCATTTGCAATATTCTTCCGGTGGGAAAATGAGGCATTGTGTTTATTTCAGCGGTATGCATGTTTCAGTGGAAATTGTGCGAGGGATTTTAAAAGCAGGATCTGTGCCCAGCAGCAGTAATGTGGTAAAGGCCTGTGTCTCTGGAGCCGCATATGTCCCGCTGCTGGCTTCACATCAAATTTTGTTACAGTTGTATTTTCTCTGCCTTCTCTCTTAGTGTTTTCCAACTTATTCATATGAACACAAAACTGAAATGTTTCCCTTTATATAAATCCAAACTCTTCCAACAGTCAGTCTTATATCCCAAAGCACAACACATCAACATATCTGGGTTAATTACAGTTTTGAATCTGCGACAGTTCTGTAGTGTTGCATGTAGCCTCTTGGCCATTTAGCAGCTCTTTGCAGCTCGTTGCTTTCCCGCTGCCCACTCATGGCCTCTGTACATGATAGAACCATTCTCACACGGCCAGTGGTTGCAAAGTGAACATTTTGACCCTGTTTGTTACATACGCAAAATATAATGCACATGCTTCTGTGTTCTCTGGTGTGTGTGTGTTAACGTTAACATAGATACCATCCTCAGGACTTCCACTGATTGAACTCCCATGTGTAGAGCCATTTAGAAGATGAATAATACATTTGAATCAAGTAGATTAAATTCTCAACTGTGAACCTCACAAAATCTGGAAGTTTATGAAAGCATTCATTAACTTACAGAAGGATCTGAACTACTTAAATCAAGGTGGGTACCTTTTGTTGACCATGCAGTGTATTAATATGATGAATACCTCCTGTTGCACAAGCTGTGTCAAACAGAATATCAATAATTTATAAACAGATTGTTTTAAAGCAATGAAATAAGCAATCATTTAACAAAAAACATCTTGGAATTGCAGCACACTTCCTACACACTATTCCACCAACAGGTCTGAATCATTTGCAAATAATGTTTACACCTG
The DNA here is from genome assembly GCA_030068375.1 of Ostorhinchus rueppellii. Taxonomy (NCBI): domain Eukaryota; kingdom Metazoa; phylum Chordata; class Actinopteri; order Kurtiformes; family Apogonidae; genus Ostorhinchus; species Ostorhinchus rueppellii. The sequence continues at coordinate 37,211,417 of JAQQZY010000001.1, forward strand.
AAAAAAATACAAAAATATGGAAAACTGAACAGATTTGTTGGTACCAATGATTCGTGGCAGGGGTGCAGTCTCTTGTTTGTTCTGAAATGGTGGCTTATTGTCATTCAGAGTTGATCAAATTCTAAATGACATATAATGCACAGTACAATGGCTCAGTTTTTTTTTTGTATTAAAACATTCAGTTCTTTTAAATGTTCTTTTATTTTTTTTGCAGTAGACTGTACAGAAAATAGAAAATTGCTCCCAGCAATGGAAAAGTCAGGCTAAAAATTTTGCAGAACTTACATGATGAATTCTGCTACCACAGTCTGTGCGGGAGAGCTATGACGCCCACTGACCAGCCTGCCTCTGGGTTCACCTCCCTCTGTATGTCTGAAACAGTTTTGACAGTTACACAGTCATTATTGCTGTCTATCACACCACAGAAAAACATTGTAAGCTTGGCTCATGTTACGCAGCCTGAGACTGAACAGCCACCAAAAGGGTGATTGACTTATTGACTGTTTAGGACACTATTGTGCTGTACATTTTGATATAGATTTTCAGGGTTTAACTTATCTAACACTTGCTGTGAAACTTGAAGATTTGCTGATTGATAGTCGACAGAGATACCATTACCTGCTTTTACCATGAAACAACTAACCCAGTTGTGGTTGTCTAAGAATCCTTGGAACAGTTTTCTGCCAGCACCTGGCGGTCCTTGCCTGTAGCTGTACTTGAGATACACGGGAAGGGTGTTTGTACAGGTCAGGATTGACACTGACAAAAAACCTGGAGCACCCCTGTGCCAGCCTCTATTTAATGAAGAGACGTAGAGGCAGGTATCAGGTCAAGGTTTCAGCAGAAATTCGACAGATCAAGTTGAGCCTTTGTGTTGGACTGTTCTGACCTGTGCTGACTTTAAAGAATGCTGTGAATGCTAAGCACAAGAAGTCATATAACATTACTGAGGTCTGACTGTGTGATGTACACAGAAACAACTGACTGTGCATCTCACACACGCTGACTGAGAGCCTGACCGGTGGATTTCTATTTATATAGCTACTTCCCAAGGCACAGACCACAAAGTCAAAATCTTTGCTAATTGTGTCGACATGATAATTATAATATTTACTAATCAACGTGGGTGGTTTGAGGTTGGCAAAGAAACAGCAGAGACCTTCAGATACCTTCAGTGCTGTAGATATCCCTAGTGACCAATTAGCAAACTTAGCAAACTTTGCAAGTGGCATTGGTAGAAAAATGAGTACCTGCCTCCATACAGCAATGCCGTTCTTTATTAATAATTCCTGTAATTAATCAAAGGGTAAACAGTAAACCATTGAGAATTTAAAGACATTGAGAAAATAGAGTGAAGTTGTAGGGTTGCATATGTACTTACATTGTATTTAAAATAAGAAATATACAAATAAAACATAAGCACACTTCTTTAAGGATTACAAATCAGACGCTGTTAACCTTTCTAATGTTTAACATTAGATGTAAACTTCTAATGGATGTTGACTTTCACATACTGTAAATAACACTTGTTTCTAAGTCTAACTAAAATTAACAAGAACCGTGAGCACATTCAAGTGCATTCTCAATCTCTGCATCACATGAGCTTGTGAACTCATGACCATGCACTTACCAGCAACCTACAATTAGTGACTGACTTCTTAGTGAGGGAAGGGCAAATGTATTAATCTCATGGGGCAGTGTGGCTCAGCTGGTGGGTTGTCCAATGATCGAAGGGTTGGAGGTTCAAATCTGAGAGCAAGACACTGAACCTTAAATTGCTCCCAATAGGGTCTGGCAGTGCCTTGCATGACAGCAGCCACCGACTGGTGTATGAGTGAATGTAAAGCTTTGTGAAGTGCTTTGGGTACCATGGAGGTGTAGAAAATACGCTATATAAGTGCAGACCATTTACCAGCTGTTTTTTTAATGATGAAAAATAAATTGGTCTTTTTTTGTTAATTATCCTGCATGAACAATGGGAAGAAGGAAATAAAAATTAAAAAACAACAGCATGCATACATACAATTACAAGAATAAAAACAGAAACAGGTATTCATTTAGTGACAAGTATTATTAGATAATTGTTGAATTCTGTCATTATCTTACTCCATATTTAACATGGCTGATGCATAAAGTTCTCAAGTATGGTCCAAAGTGGTGTTTTTTCATAGTTACCTTGACCTTTGGCCACCAAAAATCTATTCAGATAAATCAAATCAAATCAAATCAAATCAAATCAAAGTTTATTTATATAGCGCCAAATCATAACAAAGTTATCTCATGAC
>JAQQZY010000001.1:37302522-37314109 GCA_030068375.1 Ostorhinchus rueppellii
AATTCACAGACATCATATGTGAAAACCGTAGCATATTTCAAACGGGACCAGAAAATAACTTTTATCCCTCCATTGACACGTTGGGTCCAATGGCCCGGAAATCGACCGGAAATAGAAACGCGTCACTTAGGCTCCCTATTGGACAACGTTTGTAGAATGTATTTGCACAAATGGAATTGAAATTGCGCTTCCTATCCTGCAGGGGGCAGCATATAGTGTTTAGTGTGCAACCTACCGGAAATCACTGGATGAAGAAGAAGCAGCCCGCCACCCCACCCCCACTTCGTGCGTCACAACCACACAACAGCGACGGAGCTTCCCGTCGGAAGAAGCCATGTTGACTGTGCTCCAAAAGCTGCGTTTTTATTAATCACACAGTAAATATACTGTGGAACGCAAGTGGATATAGAAAGAAGGGCGAAAAGTAAATATACCACGATGGCAGCGGACGATTTCCAGTCGAAGTACGCTTCTCTTATGGAAACTATGATAAAGAGTGCGGTGGCAGAGACCACCAAACTTTTCGAAACTATGGTCGACGAACTGAAGGCAGAAATATCCACAATCAGGAAAGAGAACGAGCACTTAAAAATAAGGTGCAACCAGATTGAGAATGACAAAAACCAACCGGATGACGGCTTTGGAGACACCCAGCGTCTTCCCCGAACACCCAGCTCATCTGTGAAACGTGACACGGCGGTTCAATGTGGTGAGTTGTGAAAGCAGCCCGCTGAAGAACCTCAAATAGCAGCTAAAACTAGCTAGATTATTTTCTGATAACAATTTATTAAGTACGTGGACCCGTCCCTTTGACAGCCCTCGTGTTCTGTGGGACATTTGAGAGACCTGGTGTGCAAATCTGACGTCTTAAGTGTGAGACCAAAAGAGGAGGGAAACCATACCATGCTAACTTGTCTTCTGGTACAGGTTAGCCGTGTTCCGTAGCCGCATATGTCTTTGTTAAATTAACATTCGTCTTAAAAAAACAAAACAAAAAAAAAACAACCTTTCCTTAAAATACGTGTTTGGGGGGTTGCTAATGTTAATATTTCTTAACTAGTTGTGTTGTTTGGTGACCGGAAGTGATTTTTTTTTTTTTAAATAAAAACCATAAGATGATAATTATCTCACGAAAAGCAAAATATGTGGGGTATTTCTTTTTTCATGGAGAGTACATATTTTTGGGAGAGTTCCTGGCTAACTTGGCATTGGTGAATGTAATGTATATAATGCATGTAAGGACTCTTAAACATTCACCTTGTATAAAATTATGAATAATAATGAATACATCTGGAACATTGAACTATCAGCTGGAAAGATTTAATTACTCATTTGTTTAAGTGTTTTGAGTTATTTTCTTTCAAAGTCAGTAGTTTGACTTGAGAAGCATTATATTAGCTGTTTGACACTGTAGGCGTCTTGGGGATTAAACTGTAAGAGGGACACCACAACATTATAATTTTAGAGTACATAGATATACCAGGAATTCCATCCAGCCAAGGTTATTGTCCAACCTGTTTCTCGAACAGTATTCTCCCTAATATTTTTAAACTTGACACTTGTGTTCTTTACCATTAAGAGAGGTGCCGTGCACAGTTTAATGGTTGAATTTAAATTTTTGGATTTTTACGAATTATTGAAAACTTCAGTTTAGAAAATTTGTCTAATTGTTTTCTTTGACACTGTTCACCCAATTCTTTTCAAATGTTCCATGTGTGATTTTTTTTTTGTCATCTGCCTTTCTTCCACTTTTTGCATTTTTTTTTTTCCAAAAATATTTTAGAAAAGTTCTGAAAAGATTGAAAGTTAAGGCTCAAAATTTATCCCTGGGTAGGCAGGGTATCAGTGAGCAGGAGGGGCAAAATGTTGTGACTGAATGTATTTATTAGTAAGCTTTGTTTACTTTTTCACTTTTTTATGCTCATTTTTCTAGCCACAAAGATCACATTGTTGTCAGAAAGACCAGTTAGTTAACACATTAATATATTTTATAATTCTGTCTGGAGGACTAATGACTGATGTCAGTTATTGCATAGTGGTAATTCTTAGCCTTTACGCGATCAGCGACTTTAAATAAACCGATCACCGATCCGATCACATGAGGAGCAATATTTAAATTACTTGTTTATGTACTTATATACTTATGTCCGACTATACGGATGAGCACTGTCTAAAGTTGTTTGCTTTAGCATCCGTTTCAGAGTTGCTTTTCTTTCTTTCTCCTCGCTGTGTTTCTTGAACTCGACATGCTCCTCTGTGTGTCTTTTCCAAGTGCCTGATTAAATTTGTCGTGTTGAAATTTTTTGTCAATGTTCCCCCGCGAGGTACTGTAGCATTGCATATATTGCAGATAGCTTGTGCTATATCTGTTTCTCTCACTTTGAAAAACTTCCACACCTCTGACATGTTTGTTTGTGTCGCCCATGAATGTTGCTGTTGTGAAGATTCAAAAAACGTTAATGTCCATCACATAGCGTCATTGATCGGATTGGTGATTTATGGCATGACGGCCGATCACGAACATTTCAAAAAATTCCAAATATCGGCCAAGCCGATATGATAAGCCTAGTATTTCTTGTGGGGCTCCTTAATCATTTCAGCAAGATCAAACTTAGCAATAATTCCTTTGAGTTTTTTTTCTGCCAGATTTATCTTTCCAATTGATATTAAAATGTCCCATTATAATGATCTCTTTCTTTAAGTTGCATTATTTTAGTAATTTCTCAAATATATCATAGAAGATACAATCCGATGATCCTTAAGAAGATACAAAGAGTATTTTAAAAAGCATTTAGTAATTGTTGTTAATATTTGTTTTATGTTCACAGCTGGAACTCAAAAATACTACTAGTACATTTTTTTAAACATTAAATCACAGTACTTATGTTACACCACTAACTGTTCAAGATGCAATAATCACAAGTGGGGTGTTTTTTTTTTTTTTATTTATTTATTTTTTTAATTTTATTTATTGCATGTTTTTACAGACCTTGTTCCTCAACAAGATAGTGTTGAAGATAACTGCCAGCTGTTGGGTTCCTCATTGTCTGACCTGGAGTATCAACAGGAGAAGATGCACTCCAGTCGGCAAAAAGAGCACCATGGTGAAACCTGCCAGGAGGAAAACTGTCAGGTTGCACTTAGAGTTGTCAAAGAGGCAAGTATGTATGTTTGTGACAGAAATGGATTGTCGTGTTAATTAGTGATGATCTGACTTAGTGTAGGTTTGTTAAAATACACCCCCTGATGGGGGGCAATACACCCATAACCCTAATCCTAGCCAAATTTAATAGTAAAAAGTATTGGTATCAGCAAAACTAATCAAAGAAAAAAACAAATCCAAAACAAATCCAGATCAGGACATCACTAGTGTTCATGACTTTAAAAAATTGTCAACCCTCTGCAGGAATCTTGTGGTGATTCGTGTTCTTTCTTGGATGGGGAGGAGGATACTTATCTTACAGGGGTCTGCAGGCAAGTCCAACGCAATAATGCAGGTAAGGAGTTAAAAGTAACTTTAACATCATGAAGACAATTTTATTCTGTCATAACAGAAACAACACAAAATAATGGGTAATGTTTTTTAAACACTTCCATTGAACAGTGTTGAATGATAAAATCTTAATACTGTGTTTAGGTTCACCACAGCCATCTGCTAGTGAAACTGAAGGACCTCTCATAAAGGAAGTCATGTCACTGTATGACCCTTTGGCACTTGAGCCAAGTCATTTGGAAAACGATGAAGGATTACAAATGAATACCCGGTTCTGTGAACCAGAGCATTTTTCAGTCATCCAGCGACATGTGACACAAGATGCAAAGTCAGAAACCCTTCATAATTTATCAGAAAGGGCAATAGAGGAAGGTCTCACCATATCAACAGAAAAACATTTGGAGGATTATCAGGAGAAGTTAGTGGTTGAACCCCCTCAAAAAGAGTCACTGACATCAGTCTACCAGGAAAGTCAAAGAGATGCTGATATGTCATCAGTGAGTAACTGTGCCAATGTTACTTTGCAACAATATGCAGATGTACACCAACAGGAGGACCAGTTGGAAGTGCCCACAACTTTCAAAAATGTAAATTGTGAGGAACTGGAAAGTGGCCTAACAGAGGGTAAATCTAATTCCCAACCTGAAAAGTCATCAACTCGGAGAAGAGGGAGACTACCCAGAAAAGCCAAACAAAGAAAACCCAAGCAGCAGCCACTTAAAGATATTCAGTCTCTATCTGTTGGTGATCACATGGACCAGAATAAAGTGAATATTCCTGCTTCTACAACAGAGAACTATTGTGCAGTTGATACAGCAAATACTGGACCAAATCCAGCACCTTATGTCCACCCCAAGGATACTGTATCTGTCATCAATCCATCTCTTCTCAAAAGAAAAAATACTGAACTGAAAGATGTTGAAAGCAGTGATGTTGGTACTCTGCCAGTTTGTTCTGGAAAGGAACACCTCCCTGAATCCAAACAGCATTGGGTAGAAATGGAAGGTGAGGTTGTCCCAGCCAATGAAAGTCCACCTGCAAATAAAATGCAACACATTCCAACACCTAAGTCATCTCAAGCGCCATCACTTCGGCCAAGAGGACGGCGAACCTCTGTAACTCTTGAGGATGCAATGCTGTTAGTTGAAGCTATGTATCAGTCACGTCAAGAAAATGCAGATTCTTGTCCATCAACAACAATGACACAGTCTCAAGCACAAGGTGTTCCTTGTGTGCCTAACTTGCAAACAGTTGATGAGGTCCCTGCCCTCAGAGACACACCACTCCCTCCGCAAGTGGAAGCGGAATGTAGTCTGCCTATAATAGAACAGTCACAACCATCAATAGAGACCGTCAGTCCCACTTGTTTAACTACACATGCTACACAAACCAGTGAAAGCCAGGCTCCCATCAAGGTTGAGAGTCACCAGCATGACGTCACTGTTTCCAGAGATAATTTACCTACAGAGCTGCCATCAAATTCAGTATGTCAAACAAGAGTACAGACAAGTCGGCAAATCTTTGACCCTCCTGTAATAACAATGTCTGCAACAAATACAACTGAAAACAACCCAGTGCCTCACAATCTATTTGTATCCTCGTTAAAGGCACATGCTCTGTCTTCAGCACAGCTTTCTGCTGTTGTATCAGCAGTTGTATCTGCACAGAAGACTAATTCACCTCCATCATCTACAGTAGCTGCCATACCCCAAGGAACACCTCTCCTCTCTTCTGTTCCTCAGAAAACAATCATTATCACAACTGCAAAACCACCTCCTGTTGTTTTGGCACAGACACCTGTTACCTCAACAGTTAATCAGTCAGTGATTCGACCATCACAGAAAATAATTATAATACCAAGGCAAATATCTTCTGTGATATCACAGAAACAGCAGACACTTGTTTTGACTGCAAAGCCACCTGAACCAGCTCCAACTGTTTTGGTGTCACCACCACTTTTCGTTTCATCATTACAGCAGTCAAGTATTTCTATGAATACACTAAATGCCTCAGATCTACATCTTACAGTTCCACCACCACAGATACATTCTTTATCTCATCAGTTAAACACTCTAGATACAGGCACAGTTTCAAATAAAGTCTGTGCAATTTCTCAAAATAGAGATAATGCTTCTGATAACTTGGATTCACAGAAACGAACTGAATCAGTTTCTGAAATGGCAGATGCATCCACCGAACCCTCTGCCTTTCTAGAAACATTTGTTCCACTGGAGTCTGAAGAAGCATTATCAGAGGTAGGTGTTCCACTCCCTAACAAACAGAAAAACTCTGCAGTGGTCCGATTAACTAGACTGCCATTTCCAATATCAACTGAAGAAACAGTCTTAGTCTCAAGACTCTTGTCAAATGAATTGTCTAAAGCATTTATCCCTACACAAGAAGGAAACAGTTTAGAAGAAACACCATTACCACATATCCAATCAGTAAATAGTAGAAAACAAACCAACTCTCCTTCAGACATGCCAGAATCTTCATCAGAAATCTGTCCATACTTGGATGTCTCACAGATTTCAGAAGATGCAAGTGATTCTCTAAAGCCCACAAATTCAGCCTCAACACTGCACACAGTGTCAAAACCAGCAGCAATTGATGCAAGTGAGCTATCAACTACATCATCCTGTCAGTTTTCATCAAAAGACAGTATAAATAGTGATGTTGCACAAGATTGTGTACTACAAAATGACTCTCTTGTACAAGAGAACCAGTCAGAAGGCTTCATAAAGCTATCCTCCATCACGCCTAAGGATGCATCAGATCCTCATTTACAGATGACAAAATCCCAGTTCCTGGCACAGTTGGAGATTTCACCTGTATGTCAAGCTCCAAAAGAGGTAATTTCAGACATTTTGGGGTTTTTTTTTATGTTTAATTGGTTGAAGTGAGTAATTTCCATCAATATGTCTTACAAACTATTGGTATGGGCAGAACTTGGGACTGATTGACCCCTACTGACCACTGTCCTCTTACTGAAATTACTGATTTTGTGGTTAAATGGTTACTTTTATTTGGATGTTCAACTGTTGCCCAATTTCTATAACAGTCAAAGATGGTGAATTTTAGATGTTGTGTAATCTTGTTAGGGTTAAGTAATAAACTCCAAAATATCTGTATTGTATCCGCTTTTAAGAATGAGGCAACTTTTCTTTTGTCATTTTAAACGATATGAACCATATTGATGCCTGTCATGCACACATGGTTAGAATTGATTTTTTTTTTTAAGTAACATGCATCATATTAGGATGACTGAAGTGTCCTTTTCTGTTTTATTTTTCTTTTATTTGTTGTTGTAGGTCTCCTCTAACTCCTCTGAAGACATTAGTACTGGCAGTGGGAACAATTTGCAGAAAAATTCTCTTGTTGCTCGACTCCGAAGTCACCTCAAAGCCCACTTACAAGCTAGAAGAACTGAAGCAGAAACATCTGTAGAAATAGAGACTACATGTATAGCTCCCAAAAAGGCAAAACTAGCCAATGGTCCAAATGATACAAATCAGGATAGTGTACATGTTAATCCTGAAGAAACTGATAACTCCAACTCTATTCCTCTGAGAAGATCTGGACTTCGTGAAAATGAACTGGTAACTGGCGGCTCTGAATTATCTGCAAATAATGCTAGTCTTAAAAAGGATATTGGAAAACTTGCTAATGTGAGTATTGGTCTTGGACTATGTAGTTCAACTCGAGAAACTGCTAGCCTTAAAAAGATTAATAGTACTTCAAGAGGTCCAAATTCTTCATCTCGAATTAAAACCACTGAATCTACTGGTGTTAATCCAGGCATGTCAAGTTTCAGTGAAAGTGGAACTACCTGTCTGTTTTCCAGCATTAGTTCCACTCCTCTCACTCGTAGGAGGTCCACAGTCTCTAAAGATATTCCTGATGCAAAACAGATTAAGAGGAAATTAAATGCTGTCAGTCCTAGTGCATCTATTTCTAAAAAAACACATATTAAAAGTAATTCTCCAAGTGCTAGGTGGCCAAGACTCAATCAAGATGTCACCAGTCCTAAAAAACCTGGGGAATCGGCTCTTTCCAAGAAACCCAGACTAATTAAAGATGATGCTATCTGTAAAAATACGCTGAAAGTAGTAAAAACTAAGAAGTTGGCTACAGCTGGTAAAGTTAATACAATTACTAAAATTAAAAAGTCTAATCAGTCATTATTGCAGATTGGCAGTAAAAGACTTCAGTTAACAGAAAACCAGGCAGGCTGTAAGGATGTGAAAAAAGTAATAGTTAAAGGTATATGGACTCCTCCATTACTGCCAGCTAGTGAAACATCACCCACAGGTGAAGCTAAGTCAAAAAAGGAGACGAAGTGCCAGAATCAAACACCAGTATATCCCCCAACTCCTTCTCTCCACCCTATACCTGTCAGAGCACCCCCCATCATATCACCATTGCAGCCGTTATCAGTCATCGGTGGCCGTCTGCTCAAGAACCAATGCGGGGAATGTGGCAGAGTCTTCAGCACCAGTGCAGCCCTAGAGAACCATGTTGGTCTTCACACTCGCAGTCGGCCTTTTTCTTGCAAGCTCTGTGGAAAGTCCTTTCCAGACTCTAAGAGTCTTAAACGGCATGACAGGGTGCATCGCAATGGAAGGATTCATGTCTGCCCAAAGTGCGGGAAAGGGTTTGTGTATACTTTCTGCCTCACTAAACATCTCCAAATGGTTCATGGAAAGGTTAAACCATTTAACTGCAAGGTTTGTAAAAAGGGATTCTTCACAGAACGAGACATGGAAGGCCACGTACGGATTCATACTGGAGAGAAACCATTCCATTGCAACCTCTGTGAAAGAAAATTCCCACGGAGAGCAGACCTCAATGTGCATTTGAGGTGGCACAATGGTGAGAAGAGACACTGGTGTCCATTTTGTGGGAAAGGATTTTTAGACTTTAACAACCTGAAGAGACATAAGTATATTCACACAGGGGAGAAACCACATACTTGTCCACATTGTGATAAGCGCTTCACACAGTCAAGTCACCTGAAAAAACATCTAAGGAATGTACATAAAATTCAATGAGAGATGAATGTCTAAGATGTCCTATTTGCAGAGAACAAGCGAGTTCATAATAATTCCAATAATTAATTGGAGTTCATAATTCTGAACTCGCTTGATACATCAGCTGTATAAATTCTTTGAATATGAAAAATTACAAGTTGGATTTTGGACTGTTTTGTCTTTTCCTTCACAGCCTATCAAACAAATTGTGAACTGAAATTCCATTGCTTTATCCACAAGAGATTTCTTTAACCTCACTTTTGCCAAAACTTACCAGTACTACAAATGGACTGGATTTTTTTTTTTCAATCTTTTCTTTTGGAAAAGTAATGGGTTCTTTTTGTGAAATTGGTGCAAAATTATGCTATGTGTAACTCCTTGTGCAAACCTGTTCCTGAAAATGTGATCAAACATTGTTCTGCTGGTGGGAAGGGTTGGTTAAAAACTCTTCATTTTCCTTATTTTTCATTGTGTATTTGGTACATTTTTGGAGATCAATGTTTTGTTTTTTTTTTTTGTTTTTGAGTCTGGAAAAAAAAATTGATTCTTCAGAGCTTTAAAAGATTATGTTGATGATATGGAGCTGGCTAGGAGATGACTATAGTTTACGTAGAATATATCTGAAAAACTTGGAAGGTGACATGGTAAATATATAAGTTTAGGAAGTCCCTGCACTCAGATGCTGTTTAACTCAGAAAAGTGACAGTCTTTCACACAGTTTTGGTTAATATGACTAAATTTACATTTTAGAAAAGGCCTTTATATTTATTTTGTTGATTCATGATTTTTGTCAAGTACTGACTAATTTATCTGCAATAATTTATTATTTTGGTTGACGTATATGAGAGACTACAATGCAGATTGTTTTTTATTTCATTGCCACCGGAGTTGCTATTTGCTTAAAAGGCCACAAAATGTCTAGATTTTACTTGTTTAATACAGTTTAAGTACTGTACTGTTTATTTGTTCATGCACTAAAGCTCTGAAACACTGGGGCTGAATTAAACTATCTGAATATTTCAGACTGTTTTTCTCTGCTACTCTGGAGTTTGAGTTGATGTTTTTTGTTTTGTTTTGTTTTGTTTTTTTGCTTTAACAGACTTTCCTGTTTCTAATGTTAAACCATTTTAAAGAAATTCATTGTATGTTTCCAGATTACTTGTTGAGCAGTTTTATTCCCTTTTTCTGTTCAGTCTCCAAACGCTGAAGAGGACAAGTGCCTGTCAGTTATTACACACAAGTTGGCAAATTACTTTCTATTACTTGTGAATATGTGGAGAATTTCCATTTCACATCTGATTTAAACTAAAATTAATATTTCCTTCTTTTAATGTGTCTTCCTTATTATTCCTTTCACTGTCAGTATTTTGGCAATCTGATTAATTTTATTTTTTTTAATTTAGCTGGTCTCAAAGTGCTGCTTCTGATCCATCCTACAGGTCTAACATAAACCCCATTTTAAGGAACTATGCATATTAGTTCACTGCCAACAAATCTAGGGGAAAGTGTCTTTATATATTTATAGGGGCGACACGGTGGTGCAGTGGTTAGCACTCGTGCCTCACAACAAGAATGACCTTGGTTCAATTCCCGGGTGGGACCTTTCTGTGTGGTTCTGAGTTTGCATGTTCTCCCCGTGTCTGCGTGGGTTTTCTCCGGGTACTCCGGTTTCCTCCCACAATCCAAAGACATGCACTGATAGGTTAATTGGCAAATCTAAATTGCCCATAGGTGTGAAAGTGATTGTTCATCTCTATATGTCAGCCCTGTGATGAACTGGTGACTTGTCCAAGGTCTACCCCGCCTTCGCCCCTAAGTAGCTGGGATAGGCTCCATGTGACCCTAGTGAGGATAAAGCAGGTATAGAAGATGAATGAATAAGTGTCTTTATACTCATCTCAAAGAGAACTACTGTGAACAGGTATTTAGTTATTTGCTACTGATCCACAAGTACATTCTTCTAATGCTCATGCTCCTTTATTCTATGGCACATCTTAAAAGCACATTGCATGCCACTGAACATTTTTACTTAAAATACAATGTAGTTTATTTTCGTCTGGTGTCTCCAACATATCGCTTGTGAGCTCATTTCCACCCAATCAAAATTACAAGTGTCCTGCACCTCTCCCAAGATGAGAATGGTCAACTGGCTGTCAATCAAATGTTAGATCTGGTTTTCTCTCTGTCATTGGAAAGGCAAAGACCGCAGAGGTGGAATCATTATTCCGACTGGTACCATAGAAATGAGACTGAGACTGTCTGCTGATGTCCAGCTTGAGGACTCCTATTTCTTGAGGCATTTTGCCCAGGGGCTGGATTACGTTGTTTTGGGGTTATGAGTAGTGCAGTGAATATATGTATTAATATAATATTACACTAATATTGGCAATATTAAACGGTGCTGACTGCAATAAACTCAGTTTTCAACTCTGTTTAAGTCAGAAAGTGAAAGTGTAATGACCTGTCTCAGAAATAGGACCCAACTGCAGAGTATGACTCAGAGATGATGGTTTAAGAACACTAAATTTATTAACTATTAAATCTATAATCAAAGTCATGATTGTCTCCAGAGGGGGATCCAAAGCCAGGGTCAGGAAACGGGTCAGAGGTCAGGGTTCCGGGAAAGCAGTTAGTCAGCAACGTTATCCAAAGGAATAGGCAGGCTCTAGTCGGAGGACAAACTGAGTTCATACACAGCAAGGCAATGGTGGTGAACAATATTAGAATGGTGAGGCTGAGGCAAATACCGTTGTGAATGCATAGGTCGGTTCCACTGATCAGTCCAGGGAGGCAAAAGCACAGTTTGGGTTCAGGCTGAATCGAAGGTCCAAAAAGCAGGCAATACATCCTACAGGGATCAGGCAAAAAACAAGCTCGGAGGTCAGAATGGAGAAAAAGGTCATACGCAAGGAGACAAATCAGCAAGATACACAGGCACAGAAAAGACATAAGTTACACAAACTGGCACGAGATATGACTGAACACAGGGCTTAAAGGAACAGTCCACCGTGTTTTCATACTGAAATATGTCCTTCTCTGACCTGAGACGAGTTGATAGAGACCT
>JAQQZY010000001.1:37490316-37501206 GCA_030068375.1 Ostorhinchus rueppellii
GTGGAGTTCACAATTATCAACACATTCACCAGGAGGATGGATTCATCTGAGTTAACCTGGTCACTTTGACAGGCCTAATTAGAACTAATAGTACTAAATGTGACCAGTCGCCACTTTTGGGTAGCCATCACTACAAGTATTTTACTTCCAATCATTGCAAACATTAATTGTACAGTGTTCTAATTCAGATACAGTGTAAAGGTCAATGCATAGTGTGGTAAAACCACGGACGGTCATGTCTAGGTTAAGCTAATAAAGCTGACAACCTAACCCTGTTAACTCATTAGCCTGTTCACTACCACACTACTAAGACTAGCTAATGCGATAATGAGGCCTCCACAGACTGCATTAAAGTCCAATTAAAACAGGATCAACATGTAGAACTGAGCACCAAGAACCCACCCAAGTTCTCCTTAACAGTACGTCACATCCTCAAGTCCACGTGTCCACCCAGTTTACATGAGAGGAGGAAGTGTGACACATAAGAAACAGCACTTTTAAAGCAGCACTTTGGCTTATTTTGCCATAACCATCACACACACACACACACACACACACACACACACACACACACACACACACACACACACACGCACACGCACGCACACACACACACACACACACACACACACACACACACGGACACACACACACACACACCATCTTTTTTGACATTGTAAATGGTCAATATAAAATAAACAATAATTAAGAATGATTTAAGAGCCAGTGCATAAGACAGGAGGATTTGACTACATATGATTTCATAATGTATAATAAGATGAAAACCAGAATCGATGTATTAGAAGTTGAATTATTACGTATGTATGCAGACTTTTTCAAACTCTTCTCTATTGTCTCTCCAAATGGTCTTCTTCCTCACTTTCATCTTCATATTGTTCTTTGTCTGCAGTGTTAAGGTGCATTACACACTAGGGTTTTCCCTCTAGGATTTTGTTAGGTTGTGGTAGTGCTTTTAATCGAGCAAAATACTTCCGAAAATAAGTAGTTAAAGATGATCTTATTTGGGTCATTAATAAAGAAAAATTAAATCATGAAAGTACAAGTGGTTTTCAAGTAACAGGACTGCGTTAAGCCAAAAAAAAAAAAAAAAAAATAGAAAAGGACTGTGTTAAATTATGTAAATGCATTAATCAATGAGAGAATGGGTTTTACTCACAAGGAATGTTTGTCTCTTAGGTACAACTACTTCTTAACATTCTACATGAGATTACATTCACTTAAATAGTCCTTCTAATGTAAGATTTATCCCTTTGATGCCGATTGTCATGAATTCGCATCAAACCCCCTCAGCTCCGAAATGCAACCAAAATACTCTCTACTTGAAAGCAAAAACGCAAGTGAAAAATTTTTCCCCCATAATTGGAGATAAATTCAGGTTTATCTCCAAGAGGTTAACCATTTATCATATGAATGTACATATGTGATAAAACTTGAACCCACATGTTGAAAATATTAGTCAACAAGCATTTTTGTCAATTTTCAAGTATAGAAGTACAGAAACTATAGAAGATTTAGCACGTTATCTCTGAAGAACACATTTCTAAAACATTCTAGATCAGTGTAGTCTTGGGATTTAGGGATGGTCTCAGTAAAAGTTGATACTATTTGACAAAAAAGTGAGCATTTATTTAATTTTTTTTTACATAATTTCAGACAAGAACTACAGTGTTTCTTGTAGCTTGTGTGTAATTTATGTTCTGGGGTTGCCGGCAGTCTTATGGTACTTGTCACTGGTCTTCATCTTAGGATTGGTATCAAAGCCAGTTTTTCAAGGTCTTGGTTTCAGCTTGGTCTCAAACTATTTTCCTTTGTTTTGTGTCACTCAGAATAAGATGACGTAAGATTTTTTTTTCAATAAGACTACAAGTTGTTGGAATATCACTCATCTTCTTGTGACTTTTGTGGTTTCTTTGTTAATATGTTTATGAAAAACCTTGACATTACTAGAATCTATAAAATGTATTTTTGAATGTATTTTCTTTCACCAGTTTTTGATGTGGTTTCCTCATTCTACACACTTGTTCCTCTAGGAGAAGTGGCTTCCCCTTATACCCCTTCTATGGTTTTAGCCTTGTTCTTCACTTATTCTATCCCTGCCTGTTTTGTATTGGTCTTGATACCCTCTGGTCTGTGATGACCTGGTCTCGGTATAGGTGGTCTGAACAATTACACATTGTTCATTGTTACGTTGAATTTCTGATTTTAAAAAAAAATCACATAATTTTCAACAATTATAATTGGTAGAGCCTATGTGTAAAAAAATTGATAAACAGTAGAGCAGATCATAGATTACGTATAAAAAGCTTAAAAACAACCATGATAATTACATCAGATAATAATTATTGTATTTTATCATATTTATTTATTCATTCATTCCCATATTAACTATATAGTAACTGGGCTTAGGTTGCGCAGAGAAGGCCTTGGTTGCTGCACCAAAGCCTTAAAATGATGTTAACACCCTGCCTACCATGTTTGAATGTGGACTGGAGTTATTATACCCAAAACAAAACACCAGAACAGACAAAACCAACACTGGCTCTTACATGGGCCTTTTGCAGTTTTTGTGGTCACAATACATGAAAGTGAGGGGGTACGAAACATCACACACTGAATCTTTAACCATTCCCTGTGTTAGCTTAAGTTATATTTCTTATTTTAAGCTTCTGCTATGCTTAAAAAAAAAAAAAAAAACAAAACAAACAAACTGTGGAACTCCCCTGGGCCCAGATGGTTACCACTCAGGCCACAAACTGTCAAGTCTGGGATTGGAATCCGCCACAGTGAAGTTGTTGCATGTCTTTCCCCACCTCTGTCTCAAGTTTCCTGTCATCTCTTTTATGTCACTTCAGGATATAAAAACAAAGCACGCCAGACAATTATTTGCCAAACCCTGGATCACATTAAGAGTGATGTTTCTTCTCCAGCACCAGCACATTTGAAATTCTGGCTCTCATTTGCTTGGATTTCAGGGCAGGGAAGGATCTTGGTTAGAGTTCATCAAATGGTACATACACATACATTTTAATGTTATGACCTGCACACCTTGTGAGAGGGCTGCCTTAATTTTGATGTGAAGGGTAACACATGTTAAGGGTGTTTGTGTTATTAATCATATGTGGATTTTAGATGTAATAAAGTGTAAAGACAAGCTTGTTTAAGTTGCCACTGTGAGATGAGTTAAACTGTAGTAGGTACAACTAAAGTACAAAATGCCCCAGCTACCCCAGGAAATCTGCACATGTATATGTCAGCTGGAAAAGTGATGATTGGTGTTATTTCTCATAAATGTAAAACCAAATATGCCTGCACAACTGAATACAATGATACAGTTACGTAAATTACAAACTCCATTTCCAGAAAACATTGAATATTTGCAAAGTAACAATAAAATATAGAATCTGGGATTTGTTTGCAAATGGAGTTTGTGTTAAATTTTTGTCCAAACCAAACCATTTATGTACACTTAGTAGGTAATCATTGCACCTGGCCAAACATGATTATTCTTGTGAATAAATCAATAAATAAATAAATAAAACAAAATTATTCCAACTTGATGGGGAACCATGTATATTTCTCGTGTACCAACTCTACTTTTAAACCCTTCAATATTGCAATCAACTTACTCTGTCGTATACACAATATATGTAAAATGAAACTGCGTGTCTTCAGAGAGTTGGTGTGGGACACCTTATACGCAGTAAAAAAAAATGCAGTGTCAATATTTCAGAGACAACCTGTTTCAACCCAGATAGAGTATTTTTAACTCTATGGAGAGTAAACCAGCTCTAACAGTAGAGTTAAAAGTCAGGATAAAGTTCTACACAGATGCAGTGTAAAATTCAACACTACAGAATGATGATTAGTTCCAGTTGCACTGGGTACTGGACCTTTCATTTCTATTTTATGTTCATGGGTTCAAGGGGGGATGTGTGTTAATGCTTATTTAGGTTAATGTGTCTGTTTTACAATGTTTATTGACCTTTTAATGTTTTTTTGGGTTTTTTTTTAATTCAAATTCAAAAAACTTTATTTGTTCCCAAGGGGCAATTCAAAGGACACAGAGCAGCGTATTAAGCAAGAGTGAAGGATAAAGTGAAGGTAAGGTAAATAAAACAATAACAGTAATACTAAGAAGGGGGAAAAATTACGAATAGAAATAAGAATAAGTATGTATATACAGTTTACAGGACCATAAGGGTGACTGTGAGAATAAAGTGTCAACAGGACAGCACAATAAATAATGACATAAAGTGTAGTAGTGCAAAAGAACATAACAGAAATAAATAAAGAAACTGTGGAATGATATGGAACACAGGTATATAAGGAAAAATACTGATAAATGGGAAGAGGTAGTGCGAGGACAAGTGTACAACAAGAGTCATATTGACAGAGCTATGAACCATATACTGAAGGCAGTCATCAAAGTGCAGCAACTTAATATTAAGATTCAAGATTTAAGATACCTTTATTTGTCCCACAGCGGGGAAATTTATAGCATAACAGCAGCAGAAGTTGCAAATATGATGGCATAGAACAAAAATGCAATGAGAATAGAAATGGAAGATAAATAATCCACGATAAATTATGGCTGCCAAAGGAGGAGTATAAGTACATGATGTTTGATTGAACACTGACAAATACTGTGCTATCAGGTGCATCTGAAGGGAGGTAGTTGTGCTTTTAGACAGGTTTTCCTCAACTTTAAGAGTCTTTGAGTGTATATGTTTGTGCAGGGTGTGAGGGTGGGGTTAGGAGGAGTTCAGGAGGAGAATAGCCCTGGGGACAAAGGTTGCTCTCCTCCCCTGTGTCTTGCAGCCCGGGCAGAGGAGACGCCGTTCTGAGGGGAGCCACTCGAATCTAGTATGGAGAGCATGTCAGGGGTCCTGTATGAGTCTTTTTGCCAGTCTAATGGTTTGCTGCTCACAGAATGAGAGGAGAGTTCTTGTTGGAAGTCCAGTTATCTTGGAGCAGACCCTGATGGTGCTCTCCAGGCGGTTTCTGTTCTGGAGACTGATAGAATGAAACCAGCAGGTTATAGAAAAAGGTGTGATGCTCTCAATGAACGAATACTAGAACGTTAGCATGATGTGTTTGCTAACTCCAAAGGAACTGAGTTTCCTTAGGAGATACTGCCGCTGTTGGCATTTCTTGAGAATCTCCTCTGTGTTGGAGGAGAATCTCAGCATGCTGTCAAAGCTGGTGCCAGGTATTTGTCCTCCTCCACTAGTTCTACTGGCTTCCTGTGGATTGAGGTGATGGATGCTGTGGCCAGCTGTCTCTGCCTGTTGGAAAAGGTCAGCACCATCTCTTTGGTCTTACTCACGTTCAGTTCAGGCAGGAGTTATCGCACCACTCCACAAACTTCTGAAGAGCTGATCTGTGGTTCTGTGAGTGGCCAAACAGCAGAGACAGGAAGACTGTGTCATCAGCATACTTCACCAGGTGACACTGAGGTTGTGTGGATCTGCAGTCATCCATGTACAGAATGAAGAGCAGAGGTGAGAGCACGTGGCCCTGAGGGGAGCCAGTCGAAGTGTTGTGGAGATCAGATAGGGTGTTGTTGACCCGGACTCTTTGTGACCTGTTTGTTAGAAAGTCCAGTATCCACAGGGTGAGCTGGTTGTCCAGGTGGAAGCAGGAAGTGAGTTTATTGACCAAGATGTGAGGCTGCAGTGTGTTAAATGCAGAAGAGAAACAGGAGTCTGGCTGATGTGTTGGACTGCTCCAGATGTTTGTGGATGGTGTCGATGATGTATGCTTTTGCATCATCGACACCCCTACCTGTGCGGTAGGCAAACTGTAGTGGCTCCATCAGAGTGTGTGGGGCCGTGATGATATGTTGTTTTATGACCCTCTCCATGGCCTTCATCACCAGAGAAGTTAAAGCCACAGGCCTGAGGTTGTTCAGGGTTCTGATGGTGCTCCTATTTGGGATGGGAATGACTGTAGAGTGTTTCCACAGTTGGGGGACTGTGCCGCTGTCCATGGATCTCTGAAACAGGGCCTGTAACACACTCCCCAGCTGCTCACCATAAGACCTCAGGACACAGTGTGTAAAGAAGTTGAGGTCGTCAGGGAGGGATGTAGAGCTGCTGCCTGGAACCTGGATAGTACGGTGGTTGGTGGCAGAAACGTTCACAGCAGCCATATTTTTGAAATCCTGCCAAGCTGAGCGGAGGCTACCCTGGGTGAATTTCTCCTCTTCCTTGTTCTTGTAGTTCAGCTTAGCAGTTTTAATGGCACACTTCACTTCCCTATTGACCTCTTTTTTTTCCTAACCTCTGAACCAGTGAAGAAAACACATTTTTTCTTGTTGAGGATCTCCTTCAATTCTTTAGTGATTCAGGGTTTGTTATTGGGGAAAATGGTGACTGTCTTGGAGGGGATTATGTTGTCCACACAGAAATTAATATAGGATGTGACAGTGTCCACTTGCTCATCCATGTCGTTGGAGGAGTCTAGAAGGCTGCTCAAGTCTGTGGAGTCAGAGCATCCTTGCAGAGCTTGGACGCTGTCACTGGTCCACTGTTTGATGTTTTTAATAACCTTCTTTGTCCTCCTAGACAACAGGTGTGTAAGCTGGAGCAAGCAGGATGGAGTGGTGGTCAGCTGAGCCAAGAGGGGGTAGTGCAAAGGACCTTAATGCATTAGGGACAGAACCATAGCATTTATCTCAAATCTTCCCCTGGTGCAGGTGATATACTGCTGAAAGCCTTTGAGTGATCAGGTGAGCAGTGGTTAAAATCACCCAGGATGAATTTAGGGGAATCTGGTGAGATGTTTTCCAGTCTGTCTAAGGAGCTCCTAATGTACTCAGTGGCAGTGGCTGCGTTTGCTCTGGGGTGAATGTAAACCAGGATAAGAAAGAGTTGTGGGAATTCTCTGGGGAGATAAAAAGGACGCAGGGAAACGGCCAGGAGCTCGATGTCGGTGGTGCACAGTTTCTCTCTCACGACGACCATGGAGCACCAGCGTGTAGTCACATAGCAACACAAGCTGCTGCCATGTTGTTTACCGGTGCATTCACTGTCCCACTGTCTGAGAGGGGAACCTAAGCCATCGATGTGCAGCATACAATCATTGTCGTTCTTATTCAACCACATTTCAGTAAATGCAAAAATAGATGCAGTTCTGTATTCATGCATGTGGTAGACATTGGCTTGTAGCTCATCCATTTTATTGCGGAGAGAGCGCACATTAGCCAGAATGATAGGAGGAAGCGGCCATTGTTTACATGTCTCCCGTTTAAGTCTGTTTCTGATTCCACCCTTTTTTGTGCCCCATCTGCTTACCTTGTGTTTATTGTGAGCATGGTTTTCTGTGCTGGATGTGCAGTTGTGGAGGATTTCTTTGGGAAAATAATCCGTGGTAGGGTTATGATGCGGTGAGAGTCCGAACTGCAGTAGAAACTCCTTTGTGTGGACAATACGGCCGTCGGGAATATTATTTCTTGTTGCAGAAACAACCTCACAGATAGTCCACACTTGCATTAATATCCAGAGTAGTGTGTGGATATCCATAATGAGAACGATAATCCGAGAGAGGGTGAGGGAAGGAAGGTTTGTAGATCAGGTCCGCCAGGTGAAAATGGTGGCCAGCACACATCCGAGCAGGAGAGAGTAAACAACCAAATGGCTCTTCTTTGTCAGTTGCGAAGCGTTTATGATCCCAAAAAGAATATACGGTAGAAAAGCATTCAAGCACAAACACGGAATATCAAAAGGACAAGGGAGCCCAACGAAATTTAAAAAAGGAGAAAAAGGATAAAAACGCTGCTCTGCGAACCTACCGGTCAACCGCACGAGCAGTGACCGGAACCAGAAATGTGACACCATTAGTCAAACCTGAAGGCAGAACAATGCCTTACCTGACTGTCAATGTGAAGTTGTTCTTGTTTAACTAATAAGTGAATTAAGTTTGTTAAAGAGCTGTTCCTGTAATGTTTGAAACTCATGGAGAAAATGTTCTCCCTTCAAATTATAAGTATACTTAGAGAAATTTCTGAAAATCATCTCACTCCCTCCATCTTGGGAACCCCTGCAATTCTACATTGATTCAATATTAACACATTGTAGAGTCATTTCAAACTAAATTTGGAGTAAAAATATCTCTATAAAGTGTTCTCATATTCCTCTAACAGTGTGAAAGCACCACAGTGTTAAATTATTTTTTTTTTTACACATTTCATTGTTAATTTTGACACTGAATTGAGTAAAATTGATTCTGAAAATTTTACACTGGTGATAAAGTAAATGTTACTCTAATTTTGAATGGGACCGAAGTTCTCTGAAACAGAGTTAAATTCAACTCTCTAAGAGTTAAATTGACACTCTGTGTTTATTATGTAACTAAAAAAATAAACAAACAAAAAATAAAACAACCATAAGACAAAAACCCCTAAAAGGTAACTACACAGGGCAATGTACAGAGTAAACCACATCTTGTTAAAGCATTTTTTTTCAATTTGCTCTGTATAAAGTGAAGTTTATATAATGCAATAATATTGCATAAACAGTAGGTGTAGATCATTTATGCTGGCTGTGGAATTTTTTGGTCAAACCATCAACAACAACAGTTTTATCAACTTAATGTTCCGCTATCCCACCCAGCTGCTTCATCTTAATATAGTTACAAGCTGCAGTCATTTGTGGTCCTTCACTGCTAATAGCCTCCCCTTAAATGAGCTCCCATTTCCTCATCTCATCTGAGCCCAGCATGACCCACAGATAGGCCCTTGTAAATTCTCCCCCCATCTGGCTCCTTTTAAGTTGATGTCAGACTGTCCATAATCGCTCTGTCAAAATGTGATCCCGTCACCGCTGCTTGTTATGAGGTAGTGCAGAGCAGCAGTCTGAGACATACCAGAGTCTGCGCAGTCTGGGTGAGCCTGCCAGCCCTCTTCATGTAACATGAGGAAATGAGTTTGTGTCAGGACTATTTTGGAGTTGCTTTGAAGTCTTATTTTACCCCCGTTTGCCTCCAGGGGGACAGCACAGAAAGCAAAGGGGGCTGGGTGGTACAATGTGGGGAAATCTGCTGAAATGCCCTGATAACCCAAAAGGCAGTACTTCCCTGATCTTGTGCCTAGGTGGTCAAAGCTCATAGAAATACAAGTTACACTTAATATGTATGTCACTGGATCACATACCGCAGTGGCCTGTTTGTGTTTGATTGCTGTTGTTTTCCTGTCAGGAGAGGTACTTGATATTCCTTTCTTTGTGCATTTATAAGCATGTCCTAAGGAGGGGGTTTCATAATCCTAAAGCAGTCATTAAGACTTCATTTATGCATTGATTACATTTTACATGTATAATTTCTAATTCACATGTAATTCCCTTGTAGCTTCAACCTAGATTGGACTATTCATATGTGGTACAATGAAAAACAAGAGCTTGCAAAAATAATGTAAGCTCAGCATAATGCCACTGCTTTAAATGCAGTGGCAGTTGCTCTGTTTGAATGTGCAGGAAACTAAAAGAGACATACTCGAGAGATTAAAAAAAAAATTAAACAGACATATCACAATCCCACTGCTGAAAAAGACATATTGTTATTACTATATTGTACAAATTCATAGATCAATAGTGAGCGCAGGATGTGTCGATATTGGCCAGGAGCAACGAGCCTCTCAGTGGAGAAAGGGGGAGGGGAGTATTCCGTAGGCAAACCAAACAATGATTTTTACTCTCACACAAGCAAACACAAATATGTACACACACGGGACTGCCTTTAAATTGCTTCACACACCCAAGCATAATGCGTTAAAAAGTAATAAGTCCATTTGTTGCCAGTCAGCCGCACCTCATCCTTATATATACGTTTTTAGGTCAGCAGAAGGCAAGGGGGAAACACCTTGTCCTGGCACCCCCTCTTCTGTCTGAAGCATCATCCATTACACATTGTGAGGAACTGCCGAAAAATAATCATAACACAACACTGAATTCACACGTGCGCATGTACACACATCAAGCCACACACAGACACAGTCAGACTCCTTGGTTGAAGATGGTGGATGCTTCCCACCCCCTGTTGCGTCCGGAGCGGCGTTCCCGGAGTGGGGACAGCAAGAAGGACATCCCGCAGTGCTGTTTGAGCGTCCTTGCCAGTGCCAGACAACTTCACTATCCCTATCCTAGCAGGGGGCGATAATCACATCAAGCTTCCCTGACAACAGGCATTGAATTCAGCTCCGGTCCCCTTAAGAGTCTGGCATCCAGCAGTCGCTCCTGAACATGCTGCTGACGTTACAATGAGAAGGTTTGTATTTTCATTTCTTTCCTTCATGGCACTTCTTTTTTCCTTCTTTTTGTTTCTTTTTTCTTTTCTTCTCCTTTCTTTCTTTTCTTCTTTTGATTTTGTGTTTTGCTGACGTTTCTGAAATGTAGTAAGGAATGATTCGCAATTCCATGTCACTTGGGCAAAAATCTGAATTGACAGAATCAAGAGTTACCGCCATTTCGTTGTGGTCAGAGTTATTGTATTGGTGCCTTCTGTTTGTCATGGTGAATTCTATACATTCTGCAATTGCATCTTTTGCAAAGAATATTTTGGACATTCGTTTTCTGTGAAACATTACTGCCCTTTATGTTATTTGTTATTTCTGTGGATCATAGCATCATGGTTGCCATCAAAGTCTCCAAGCACAGTCTATGAGTGCACCTACAGAATTAAGAGGCGTGAACTGACCAAATATTGCTACACTCATAAGGCATGGTGAGGACAGGTTAGACTGATGTGGAGTTATGTTCATGCTTCCACCCATGCTGGGTGGCGGTCAGAAAAAAGGGTACTATCACTTTAAGAACTCCGTTTATCGTTTATTCTCAAACCACGCTTGATCAATTTTTGACGGCTTTTCTCATTAGC
>JAQQZY010000001.1:37504699-37515247 GCA_030068375.1 Ostorhinchus rueppellii
CTGAAAACAGGACATCATTTCATGTAACACAATATTCATCATCATATTACTATATTTAAATATTTTCACCAGTTTTATTGAGTTGATAGATGAGGCACAATATTTTTATCTGTAAACATAGCCAATTGAATAACAAAGTAATTAACACTTAACACTTGTTTATTGTGTATGAGGCCTGGTTAGTTGGTTTTCATGTTAAATTATTAAGGCATTTGTTGCAAGCATGTTTTTTGTGATTCAAGAAAAGTGGTAAAGACACCAATAACAGCTCCTGGTTTGTGCACTATTATTTAATTTGCACAAGCAATGTGCAGGGAAAACATGCTGTATTTGGTGAACCTAAATACAGTACCTAAAGTCAACCATTAATGCAGCTTTATGCCAGTTAAATTGAAACATTGCATTTTGGACTTGTTTTTCAGAGTGTAACAGAATAATTTTTTTTGTGATTTTACTGGACTATGTTAATTAAGTATTTGGAGTCTTTTGCACTAAAATGACATCTCCATCCTTAGATGACATTTCCATAATGAGCCTCACTTGGAAAATTAAAACACCTCAATGGATGCAGATGCTTTGACTGAAGACATGACCATTTACAAACCAGCTAACCCAATGAAAACTTGCTTATTCATGATCACTTCAGAACTGGAGACAAGGGGTTTTCCCATTGCTTCAGATTTAACACACCACAAATGTTCTGGAGGTTTTTGCGGACAATGATGTCAGAATGTTCTAGTGGAGAGGTGATGTGTAACAGAGTCTGTAGCTGGAAAACTGCTGAAGTGAGATGATTGCTGTTCTTGTGATGCAGATTAGTAACATTTTGTTGAATGGGATTTAGATGTGGTGAACTCCATAGCATCCTGTTTACTTTCTGACCCTCAGGCTTGGGAACATGTTAACAGCATTATGTTCTCTGTGGATGATGTTGTAGTTTGAACACAAGTAATTTGTTGACAAGAATAAATCAAAGACATGTTTCCATGAGAGATTATTCTTATTTTATAAATAGAAAACCCAAATTAGACTTAGTGCTAGATATATTTTTTTCTCATTTTTCAAAAATTCAAAGTCTTCTAAAAGCTTGATGGAGATGTCAAAGAAGCCACATAACCCACTAGGAACCCGAACAAACTGTTCATTGGAATTCATTTACAGCATCATGTAATCAACCACCCCTGTCATTCTGATAAATCACAATCTAAGACATCTTGAGAAAGAAGGACACTGAGCTGATGTTTCTTTGGCTGGAATTAATCACCACAGACACATATGTCAGTAAATGTCATTTTGAAGTTGATTGGACCACCCAGATGTTGCCCATTAAAACCCATGCGGTTTCCATTGAAGAAGTTCCAGAGTTGGACCCCAAAGGCCATTCTTCCTCACTCACCAACCCCACAGATCCAGAGTCTGTGATCTACGAATGGGGTCCCCTTCCGCAAATTACTGCATCTGAAAAGAAATGGAGCATTGCTGAAAAAGAAATAAGGCCCCTGGTCTGCAACAGAGGAAAAATGTCATCCCTAACAGTTTGCATGCATTCCTCCCAAGTAGGACCCAGAACTGGCACAAACCATGTGATGACAGCCATACAGTAGACATTTCACCATTCAGTCAGACCAGGGCTGGAAATCTCTCTTATGGCCATTTCAACATGGCAGTTGGTGGTAACGTAGAATTTGGTGCAAATTAATTGCCCATCACTTGTCAGTGTGGTGCATAAAAAAGTAGAACTGTGTTACTGTCTTTTTGAGAGGCTGTCAGCCAAGGACAATGAATGCATCCCATCTCTTCCCCACCTTCCAACAACTGATTTAATAAAGAGAGACGTGGACCACAGACAGAGCTGTGAGAGAGAGAGAGTGCGCATACAGCAGCAATCTGGTCAGGTTGTAAACATACAGACATGAAGAGGAAGAAGAGGATTACAAACAGGTTTGATCTCCTCAGGGCTGTCCAGACCGGCTGACAGGGGGAGGAGGGGAAGTGTAGGAGGAGGAGGAGGGGGTGGGGAGCGATGATTTGAACAGCTTTTATTTACTCCTCTCCCGTCAACTACCTCTCTCTTTTGCCAGCAGCACTTGTCATTTGGGCTGTCCGGATGCAACTGAAAGTCCAGCATTGAAAGAAACACTAAAATGAAACAAGAGACAGACAAACAGGCAGACAACTGCACCTGGAGGCTGGAGTCTTGAAAAACAGCTGAGACCCACCAATTTGTTAACAGCACAATTTTCACTAGAGTCATAACAGGCCTCCCCCCTTATCCCAATCTTTCTGTTTTTCTTTCTCCCATTGTTCATTATTTTGAAGACCCTCAAAGAGATGCAACACTAATTTCTTTAGCCAGAATGGTCAAAGAGACCCTGAATTACCTTTATGAACCAAATTGAATTCTTTATTATCGCTTCTTTTCTCAAATGAATCAAAAGCTTATTTTAATTCCAGTGAAATTGAGTTCCATTTATCTTTATCCAGTTCCAATATTATCCTCTTTGTTCATATCCTATGGTAGAAATGACTGGGAATAGGCAGATGATGAGATAATGATTGTGTGCCTTTCTACAAGTGATGAGGCCCAATGTGAGGATGACACGGTCTAAAGATGAAGAAACTTCCTCCCCAGCCAATTTAGACAGGAGAATTAAAGGTCTAGCATTGCTGGAAAGTAAATCACGTCCTTCAAGTTAATGTGTGACTTCTAATATCATTTGTGTCTAAAAGGCAGATGTCTATACTATAAGAATGATTGTATATCTTGCGGTGAAATATGACCGCACAGAATATCACTTAAATATAATCTCCTTAATAGAACCAGTGAAAAAAGCAAAGGATTTGGTAGTATGCTATAAATTTAAAGTCATCATTGCTCAGTGCTGTTGCACAGAATTAATAAGTGATGTAATTATTTAACCTTTTAACATCCTAATTTTAGGGTTAGAACAAAAGTTAAAACTTTATTTTTCAGACATCTACATAATAATATTAATCACTGCAATATAGTCTAAATGATGTGTAAATATTCTAAGTGTGTAAATATTTAATCATTCCCAATACACATGTACCAAGACTTAATGGATCAGCTGCTTACATGTACTGTAGTCAAAGTTGTGTTGGCACATGTTCAGACGATAAAAGACTGAACATACATTTATGTTTTTTAATTAGATCCCTAGGTATTAGATACTATAACTGCACTGAAGGTATGCTATCATCATAAATGCCCTCCCACTATGTAGTGGAGCACAGCGCTATACCATTTCCATACCATATGATGGTTCATGTTGAAAATACAGCCGATGCAAATCTGATTCTCATACATGTTGGAGCCCATAATGGATTTTATTTGTATGTAAGTAAGTACATAAGCAGCCATGATGAATTTCCAAAGATGGAGTAAAAGAAAATGGAAAATGGTAATGCCCTGTGTGTCAGCGGAGGCACACATATACAGCCACATGTGCACACAGAGGCATGCACATTCACACATCAAATAGGGCTGGAACATCTGTGAGACACTGGACAAGTGGTTTAGTTAAAAGATGAGGAGGGGTCTGGTGAACGCTCTGCTATTCATTTATCTCGCATTGCTGCCCATTGGTTTTAATTATGGCTGGCTCTTTCAAGTTAGAAATAGGCAGGCTTCAAAAACAGAGCTGTCCTTTTTGTGTTTTGCCATTGTTTCTTTGGGATTTTGTGCACTGGGGCATGGCTACGTGTGTGTGTGTGTGTGTGTGTGTGTGTGTGTGTCAGTGTAAGACATCTTTCTGTCTGTCTGTCCTCACTCTGTGCATCCATCTGTCCATTTGCATTTGTTCACACGGTTTTGTAATTGATGAGCATTTCTTTGTGGCTATGCTTGCTCATGTATGCATGTGCTTTGCCATGTATGTGCAGAGTTGCTCTGCCTTATTTTCCCGGCACAGCTGCAATAGGACTGGATTGATGTGTAACCCAAGCCGGCACTTTAAAGGGCGAGAGGCCTGGACAGACGTGGTCTCGCTAGTATACCAGATGGGGCTTTATGATGAAAAGAGCATAATCCCCATCCAGGCATCACTTCCATCACTTGTGTACTACAAAGCCATTCACAGCTTTTTTTTTATTGCAAGAAATAATCTCTTTTTTTCCACAGTCCCAAACAGAGCACAGTTTTTATGCCTTTTCCTCCTCCTCTTGCTTTCACTCTATCTTTATCTTCCCCTTCTCAGATCCCTGTGTTTCTCCATCCCTCTATATCTCCCTCATCTTTCCCTTTGCCCCCCACCCACACACACAGTCTCCCTTTGCTCTTGAAGACTTGCAAATGTGGCATTAGCTAATATTCAGAGAGCCAGGCAAGCGATCCTTTTTTATCCGCCAGGGCCCTACTGATTGAGCTACAGCGTGTGCATTGAAAATGAGTGCTGCGCCTGGGCTGGCAAGCCCCATGCCTCTGATTGGTATTCAATATACATGTCATTGCAGGACATCGTACTTTGGGGCTATGGGTTTACTCTCTCTCTTTTGCTGTCTTTCTCTATGCCTCTCTTATCCTCTCCTAATTTCAGCCATAGAAAATGCATATTTTTTCCACTGTCACTTGCAAAGAAGATAGCAGATTGGATACAGAGTCAATTAACAGGCAGGGCTTGGCTTGTAATGTAAGTGTGGTTGACAATTTTTTCCACTTTTGATGTATTAAACAGCATGGGTTTTAGAAAGTTCATTACATTTGGATGTAGCCGCTTCCCTCTCAGCAGACTTTAAAAAAATGTCTCTTTATATACTACAAGATATTATACAAAGCAGGGATTTTCATTCAAGAGATTTCACAGTACCGTAAACAAAATATGTAGGTCTCCAATCTGTTCCTCCCATTCTACCGCACATATTGATTTTTTTTCTCTTTCTCATTATCTCAGTGGTCAATATGATCAAACGTAATAATTATTCACATGGCACACTTCTGCAATGCTCTTTTTGCTTCATATGTTCAAGTATCTCTGCAGTGTGTAACGAGTGTATATATCTGCATATCTTTGTCCTATCTCTTCCCCCATTTCCAAGTTATTTTGAATTTTTTTTCCTTTTAAATACTAAATCATAGGACCTCCCTCATTCTTTCATTTGCCTGTTTTCTTCATTCTTAGAGACTCAGTGTGGGCACCAAGGGAACTGAGGGTTTCGTTCTGTCTTAAACTTACATCACACTTGCAGAATATGTCAGGGATTTGACTTGCATTTACATGAGTTGTAGTGAGCATGTAAAACTGACTTGGCAAGAAGTGCTGTGTGGCTTTAGCAGCTATGATATCCTCAGTGGGACTTAGACAGTGACGTGTGTCGGAGCACCTGTGCGTCAGTGGTGGATTTGCTACTGTGATTTCAAGAAACTATTAATTACATTGAAAAAAGAACAAGTTGGAGAAAATAGAAACCATGTAGAAAGAAAACATTTGAATCATCCATGTATGGTTTGTATATTCACTGTGCATCAGAAATAAACTGTTTTTCCAAGGTATTTATATGATGAGAGTACACTGAGACTTAGTTTTGTGGCACAGTGGATTGTTGAACGCATGGATCTGTTTTCAAGCTTAAACTTCCTCTTCTAGTTTCCCTTTAGGAAGAGAAAAAGAAAGTGGAGTGGTATTGGTGGTGAGTCAATACTCCACTCCAGCCCAAGACTCAATCACTCCTCTCCTGCTGAAATGTAAGGGTCTATCTGTCGGTTCCTTCTCGTGGGCCTCGTTCCAGGTTTGCCTTGGCCTTCTTCCAGGTGTGGGAAGTGAAGTGTAAACAGTTTACAGATCTGCTGTGGCTGGGGAGGGCCAAGGGCTTTAGCTGGGAGGAATGTAACCTGAGCACTACTTCACAGGGAGGCAGCACTGCAAGATGGAGTATTTATGCATATTGTGTCGGGGCCTTACAGGAAACTGACCCAGCAGTTCAAGGCAGAGCCAGCTTGTGAGAAGGACTGCTGACGTCTGCGATCATGTGGGAGGTTTTTGACATTTGCCCCATAAACTATTACGGCTGTTGCTTCCCAGTTGATGGTAGCAGGTCTTAAGTCCATTTAACATCAAATGCACAAGCATGCATGAGTCATTTTGGTTAAAACTCAGACTGATGCAGAGAGTACAAAGGATTATCCATTTTGAAAACCAGTTGCCTACAATGCTTAACATATCAGGATGAAAACAATTCTAATATTAATGTGACAGCTTCATGTCTCCATCTCCTCCCTCGTTAGCCTCCTAGTATATTTTTCAATTGATATTTTTGGCCAAATTGTGATATCTGCTTAACTTTGTTCTCCCAACACTGCAAGTTCATTTTACATAATTTTTCATCATTGGCTATGACCTGGAAAAAGTGTTACTAATGACATGTTGTTGTAGTTGGATTTCTGAAACTCCAGGAATAAAGAGATGCACAAAATGAAACTCCTGATATTGTGCTTTTATAACTTGCTTTGTATCAGTGTGAAGCATCTAACTGCACAAATGGAACATACTATGTTTTTATTAGTGTATAAAAGCACAAAAATTTGAATCATATTTGTGTTTTTGTTACTTCAGAAATAGCTGTTTATTTTCTACATAAGGAGCAGGCCACATTTCATGGAATTCACCATGTTGTTACTTAGAGTTGATCAGAACAAACTCCCTCAAATGTCCTTTGATAACAGATGGCCTCCACCATCCTTCACCACCATCCACCATTACAACGGGTTATCATCAGCTACTATGTCTGAAGGTGGACCAGAATTAATAGTCTCTCAGCTACAAACCCTGGAAAAGACAAAACAAACACTGGTTCTAATGAGGGAGTCACTTGAATTCAATAAATATTACACATTGAACGCCACATTAATTCCCTAATGATGTTGGTTATGCAATATAAATGAAAAATTGTCTGTAGTGAAATTTCAGTTTAATGTCATGTTAAATGTTGAATCCGATTTTCATTGTCATTGCAAGAAGAATATAAATGATAAAAAAAAAACAGTGCGTACATGCACTCACTCACTTCAGCTGATTTGGTAGCAACAGTGAGACCTGGCATAATGACTGAGAAAGAGAGCAGAGTAAGTAAAATCTCATAAAACTCCTTGTGTGTGAAAAAAGCAATGCAAGCAAATTTGTACCAAAATATAATATTGAACATTACAATGCATTATACATATTCTTCATCGAGTACATAGTTTCATAGTTTCAGCCTGCATATCTTAATTTTATGTTGTGAATTTCCAACAGTTGCATCTACCCCTCATTTAATTTTATTTGATATTGAGGCTACTAGAGCAGTTTGTAGAATCAGTTTGTTTGTTTACAAAAGTTGAAGATGTTTATGAATTCTGTCTAATCCCCCTCAATTGTATGTGCATTAAAGGTCATCATCATCAACCATATCTGTTGTCCCAACTTCATGGCTGTTTTGTTTTTTTTTTATTTTAACACAACTACAAAACTGAATGTTACAGCATTCTTCACCACTGCATGCATAAGTCATTTGAGTCACGGCTTCATCCATGTCTTTTGGAAAAATCAACACTCCTGTCCAAATCATACAATACATTATGTTGCGGATTTCAATATGATGCTGCCTGTGTTTATGCACCCAAACATGTATGCACACTGCTACGATATGTTCAGTCCTTGGGTTGACACATCACCTGTTTTATTTTAGTGTGCTCATAAACCCATCGCTGTTGCATGTTGTAAAACCACCTGGTGTCACATGATGTGGTTGTGCTGCTTCTTTTGTCGAGCAATGAATGCTAAAGCGAGCCTGCTGTTGCTGTTGCACTAAAACTCACTGCCGGAAAATGAGGTGGCTGGCAACGAAGAGCTTTGAGGAAGTAAGACACGTATCTCCAAGGACACATACCACCCAGCAGATCAAAGAACCTAGAGGACGTGTTTGATGGGGGAAACCACACTGGTTTTCAAAGCGCTGTAGTCCTGCATCTCGCTACAGCCCACCAAGGCCCATGGTAAAAATTCTAATACGTCCGCCTGTCAGTTAATTGAAGTCCCTTTCGGTCCCCTGAGGGACTGTGAGCTGGTCTTTAGAGAGCATCTTTGCCCTGCTGCATGCTCATCATTAATTATTATTCCTCAGTCACCTCCTCAGTAACACCATTTATTGTTTTTGTGTGTTGTCACCAGTCTTTTGTGTTGGTAGAAGACACTGATGTTTGACAGAGAAAGAGATCACAGCTATCTGTGTCTTCACTCATATCACATCAGCCTACCTTTGGGGATGTTGGCTGATGAGATGTTTGTAAGAACAGTTTTATTTGAATGTGTATGTGTGTGTGGCAGTTGTAGGGTTGCATGTATGGTAGAGGACAGGAGAAGGACATAAGTAGAGATATAGCAAGATGTTTAAAAGCGAAGCATGCAGAAAAGACTATCAGCATATACAGTGTCAAATATGAGAATGCAAACACAGCAGCCCTGTCATTACAGAGACATGCCCCTTTCCCCTTGAGACAGACAATCTTCCAGACAGACAGGAAGTCAGCAGTGTCTGGCTGTGAAGCTTGGAGAGGGGAACAAGTGATGAGCGACGACAGCCAATCTGAACTCAGCCATGTTTCTGCATATGGCAGATGTGGTAAAGTATATACTTGATCTTTGCAAAAAAAAAAATATATATATATATATATATATATATACACACACACACACACAATTCAGCATATCATACAAGTTATCTTGTCAGGAACCATATATGGCATACACAAATCCATGTATGTTTTCCAGCTTAGCATGTCAAAAAGAATATGACGATGCATTCTGCTGACAGCCCCTGACAAATTATTTGTTAGAAAACCCTGACGAATGGTATTAAATTGCCAAGATATTATAGCATGTCTCTGTAGCTGTGTCAGCCTGGAGCAGTCGCTGGTTGCTGCGTGTGGATGTATATGATACTCCAGTTATAGACACTGGCTCTTGTTTTGGGTCCAAATAGAACTTGGAGCTCTTGAACAGATCACCTCCCTCACCGCAGTTCACTGCCATGGTTGCACAGCAGTTTCTATAGTTTCCCATTCTGTCTCTATGACCTCTCCTATCTCCAGACCAAATGACTAGTTAGGACATTGAAAGGGAAATTACGTGCATTCCTCCATAATCGTAAGAGGTATTTACATATGCTCTCTAAATAATTATGTGGTCCAGCCGGGAGCATCCAATGAATTTTTCACAAAAGCACTTTCTGCTATTTACATTCCTAAAATGTAATGTGGTTTACTTATGCAGCTGGATGGCCCAAATCAAAGCATTCATTCCCAGGGACCAAGTGCAGGGAGAAAAGGGAGAAAGAGAGACAGGAGGGGAAGGGGGTGAGGAGAAAAAGTTCAAAGCGTATGAGGTCAAGCTTGAGGGTCATTCTCTCAGTGCCTTTTCACTGCCTGCGTGAATACATAACCGGCAATTGACTTTCTAATTGGGAGGGGCCTTATAAAATATGCAGTTTAATAATAACAGCTATGATGGGTTCTTTTTTGTTTCTAGTCTGTGTTTTAGTTAAGTAGCATCTAAAGTGAGCTGTGTATTAAATAATGAAGGGGCTGCTGTTGCTACTGCCTGCCTTTCTTTGGCTCCAAGTTTTGCCTCTGAAATATATAATGACAGCCAACCATTTCCCTCTCCTCCTTGCTCATAAAAGCCTTTCCCTGCTGGATTTTCCTCTGATTGGATCAAAGCTTTGACCTGTGTTGCCAGATGACCTTTCCTGATCCCAGTGGTTTCTCAAGAGTAGGGAACCTTGCTGGGGCACCTGGGAATTACCTCGATGGTGGCATAGTCGGCGGCTGTCACCAAGCCCTTGTCTGTTTGATGTCACCTCTGACATCCTCCTCTGTAGCGATCGCCAGGGAGATCTAACACCCTTGCTGTGCTGTGAATAATAGAATATATCTACCTGTCTCCGACAACCATGTCACCTGTGCTCCCTATGATGAAATGTTCCCATGCTTACCTTTGGGGGCGATACGTTCTTCCCATCTGTTTCAGGGTACAAAGCGAGGGATCTGGAGTCAGTTGCGGAGAAGAGCTGTCGACGAGGTGGCTCAGCTGGCAGTGCCCAGGGCTCCCATGTGGCTGAGAGGGTGCCTGAAGTGGGGAGTCAAGAACATTGAAGGATGACAAGGAACAGCTGGAGAAGTGGAGGACCTCACTCTTGGGTCAGACACAATGGACTCCAGTCAACAGTGAGAGACAGCAAGTGATGTTCAATGTCCTCTCATTCTTTATTTGTTAAATCACCAGACCACATGCGACTCATTGCAAGTTTGTTTTGCATTTATTTTCTTGCATATATATATATATATATATATATATATATATATATATATGTCTGC
The DNA here is from genome assembly GCA_030068375.1 of Ostorhinchus rueppellii. Taxonomy (NCBI): domain Eukaryota; kingdom Metazoa; phylum Chordata; class Actinopteri; order Kurtiformes; family Apogonidae; genus Ostorhinchus; species Ostorhinchus rueppellii. The sequence goes on from JAQQZY010000001.1 coordinate 37,515,066, forward strand.
CTGTGTGTGTGTCCGTGTGTGTGTGCGTGCGTGTGTGGGGCGACACGGTGGTGCAGTGGTTAGCACTCGTGCCTCACAGCAAGAAGGTCCTGTGTTTAATTCCCAGGTGGGACCTTTCTGTGTGGAGTTTGCATGTTCTCCCCGTGTCTGCGTGGGTTTTCTCCAGGTACTCTGGCTCCTCC
>JAQQZY010000001.1:37529625-37541031 GCA_030068375.1 Ostorhinchus rueppellii
TATATAATATCCTTTCAGGGTTTAACATCTTGCCTCTGGCTCCATACCACCAGTGCTTTTCCTTGGTTTTTCTTCTTCTGTGTTTCTTTCTCTCTCTGCTCCCACCCTCTTTGCACCTCCACCACTCTGCCTGGCTCCAGTCCAGCTATAGATTGTTAATTATGGTTTGTACGTGATGCACGGTCTCGCTTCCAAATACTACAGTCAGTATTCTTTGGCAGACATCAAAGTGTCAGTGTTTCATTCCATGGGGATTAGTGATGGTAGTGTGCGATAATGCCCCTGCCTGCTCACCGAATTAAATGCCCATGGCTGGGTGCAGGTACTGCTGGATCTAATGAACACAGACTCCAACACATACACACACATAAGACATTTATGTGCAGTGTATACTTTGCAGGACTGGACATAAACAATAACAGAAGGGGCTGAAACATGGCATAGATAAGATACTCACAAATATGCTGTGAAGAAATAACAAGCAACCACATTACAGAGAAATAATATTCATCTAAAATGATTCAACTGTGGACTGAACATCCAAGGAAACTCTTACACCTTTCATCTGTCTTCTTTGAGGAGGAAAAAAGTATTATGTTGGTCAATATGTCCACAGAGATCTGCAGTACAATGCCTGTCCTTCACTCATCTCTCATCTTTACACCCCCATGGCAAATTGGATTTTTAAACGTTTCGCTTTTGATCACCCCCAACCCAACACCCCCTACTCATAATTGACTGAACCCCCCACCCCCCACTGTTTGTTATCCTCTCTCCTTCTTTTCTCTCACTCTCTCACCAGCAAACTTAATGAAACAAGGACTGATGAAAAAAATGAAAAGCAAAAAAAAAAAAACGGTCTCTATAGCAACTCTTGCTCATGATTTGTACAAAGGACAAATGACAAGTGTTTAAAGGGCTGTGGGGCATTTTAATGTTCAGTTTGTGTTTTCTCTCGTCGACAGACAAGGTCTCAGGAGACGGCAGAAAAACAGCCATGAAAGGAAAATTGCACAGACAGGGGGAGAGAGTGAAGGAAGAGAGAGAGAAAACGATAGAAAATCGTCCTTGGTGATCAATGCATGTGCTATTGTCTGTTCTGCTTCTTTGTCCACAAGGACGAAGGAAGAGGAGAGGAGGCGAGTGATGCACACAAACAGCATTTAGGCCTCACATAACCAACACCTGACTACAGAGCAGATATAAAAGTAACAACACTGCTGCTAAATTACATTTTTGATCATTTTGTTCCTAAATTTATTTTTCCACTCAGAGTTTGCTCTCAAATTTTATTAACGTGACCTGTAAACATAATTTGACATAGTGAGAATTACAAACATTGAGGCAATTAGACAGATTTGAAAAAAAAAAACAGGAAAGGAAAGAGTAGCTTTGGATTTTAGTTTTAAGTAATAAAGTGGCTGGCCACTATGTCAGCAAAGCATTTTAACAGTTACGCTGTTTGTCCACCATAGAAGGATAGTAATACTTTCTTGGTTTGATATTATTTATGTATGTATGTATGTATGTATGTATGTATGTATGTATGTATGTATTATCTGGCTTGTATTTAAGGACCAACTATGTTGATTTTCAGAGACCTATCTGTAACTGACTCCGAGTTTTAATTGAAGAAATACATGCTATCTATAGAAGGTTATCCATCCATAGTTATGACCAGCACTGCAACTTTTTAACTATATCTCAGAATTTCCCATCAGCGCATTTTTAGAGTAAATGTGTTTTGTACAATCTGGGCTTTTAATATTAACTCTGGTCCACATTGAGGCCTCGTAGGTGACTGTAACACTAGATGTCACTTACTATAACATATAAAATGAAAAAAAAAGGAGGAGGAAGAGGAACTACTGTAGAAGCATAGCCTTACTTCTATTTCTATAGGTTAGAAATTACTAATTTAACTCTCCAATTTATACAATTAAATTCTCCCAAATCCCTATAAATCTTACATAGTGGAGTGTTAAGCTACCCTTTTGCAACTTTGTTTGGAGTGAAGGTGCCAGGGGAGGTCTCTAGAATCACATTAACCCTTTTAGTTGAACCTGTTAAACTTAAATTAGTAATAAAAGCCACAGTGAGAATAATCATGCTTTCTCTAGACAAGCGATGTAAAACAGAATTTATCATACAAAAATAATGCATTTAGAGCCAAGCTCTTGCTTGAAAAAGAATAAAAGAAAGTGCCTTGAGTCTGTTTGGCAAAGTTAGAGTTACTGTGGAAGTGTAACCTGCATCATTTATGTGATTATTTCTGCTCTTCACGGGTTTTAAAATGAGCCTTGCTTACTGACAACACTGTAATCCTTTCCCATGTTTGTTGTCATACATACTAATCATTTGTGTGACATACTTCTTGACTGTCATTTATGGTCGCTTCCTGTTTTGGTGGCATTGGTACTGTGTGTGTACAGTTAATATACAGTATACATTCACATGGTCGATTGAAGAATAGCTACAAGACAGACAGATGGACAGAAACACTGAAATGACCTTTATTTGGCTTTGTAAAACTGGTTTATCTGTGCACAATGGTAACAGAAGGACTTAGATAGGGAAGGTTACAACAACAGGAAAAGGGGGAGTCTGAGAGAGATAGTGAAAGAGGCAAAGATTAAAAAAGGGTATATGAGGAGAAAAAAAGACAACACACAGGGAAAAAACTAAAGAGAGTCTTAGCAGCCAGACAAATACCTCTCCTCCACCTGTAATCACCTCCGGCAGGTCAGCCTCTGCCTCGCCTCGACTCGCCACAATCCTCCAACTAACACTGAGCGAGGCCATCAAACAGCTATCTCTTCTTCTACCTCCCCTTCTCTCTTTTCTCTTCTCTCTCTTTACACAGACAGAAAAGACCTTGATGTTTTTCCAATAATTGGCAGCAGAGGTTGACTTTACCCCCCCTCCCCTCCCCACCCCTCTCACTTTTTTCTGTTTATCTTTCTCTCTGTCTCTCTCCCTCCGTCTTTTTTTTTTTTTTTTTGCTCTTCCTCTTCCTTTAGAGATGAATAGTTGGCCCTGGATCAGAGGCAGACCCCAACCGGCCACTCTGGCCACCACAAAGGGGCGTTGGGCGCTGGCGTGGGGCCAGATGCTGCACATGGCCACATAGCCAGAGACAAGCCATACAGATGGGGCCTGCAGAGCCCTTGTTGCCTCCACCTCCCCACCCCGACTCCTGCATATGACAAGAGGTCAGTGGCTAAAGTATCAGAGTATGTTGCATCCTGTAAATTGATCCAGTCTCGCTCGACTCACTCCCTTTTGTTTCCATCTGCCTTGTCCCTGTGCTTGTACGTCTTTGTATACTTTGTTCAGCTTTTCTAGTCTTTGTTTTCTCTTTGTGTCTCTTCTGACACTTTTTCACTGCCTTTCCTTTCTGTTTTAGTATGCATGTCCAAGAAAGAAACTGTGGCAGCCCAACTGTGCAGCTTGAACAGAACCAGCTGAGGTAAACATCTCACCCCTACAGACAGAACAATGTTTAAATGTTTGAGGAGTCTCCACTTGAGTTTAGTTGAACACTTCCCTCTACCTTCAACAGCTCTTGTTTAAATATATTAGTTCAGCAGCCAAGTCTGATGTGGCGGAGAGCAGCACAAATAAATTGAGGTGGAGGACACAAAAAGTGGTATAGATAAAACAGATGAAAAAGCCCTCATAGTCCAAATATATACGTAACGCCCACCTTGCTTTTCAACTCCTTCAGCTGACATGTTTGTAGAGGTTCCTCCAAAGACAGCCACAATGATGTGTCTGAGTCAGGACAAACCATTTCAGAGTTAGCTTCATTAAAACCATTGTAAATTGAACTGAGAATTCATTTTTTATCATTCAGTAAATACTTTGATGACATGACATTTACTACAACTGCAGTAGCAACAGTATTTATGTTAGTAGAGTAACTTTTAAAGTTTACATCACTACTGATTACAAAATAAGTGACTGTAAATGCCATGAAACATTTTGTTGGACCAAAATTTGAGATGAGCTGAATAATCTAAACTCACAGGACAACTATTTAACTTGGTTGAGGTGGTGACTAACAGTTCATGTTTGTCTGAACTAGAGTAACTAGATTGGTTTTAGGAATCTCAAGCAAATTTGAAGCTAATTTTTGAACAGTTTCAAAAACAAAAATATAAGTCATGCATTTCCTTAAAATAGATTGGACTGAATTATCTAGCAATGTTGTGTCATCAACTGGTGGTGCTGTAAAATATGCTGCACATTGTGGTAACAGTTTGAAAATAGCAATGAATAGTAGTGAAAATAGAAACAAGACAAAGTGTAATATTGTTTTCTCTTTAAAATGTCACATAAGTAATGTCAGATAACAATAATATGCCATATAACATAAAATATCCTTAAAGGAATACTCCACCCAAAAATGAAATTAAGTCAGTCACAGCCTCTCCCAGAGTTAGAACAGTGTGGGGAAAAAATGGTTAAAATCTGTTCAGTCATTTTCCTGTTTTGTCCTGTTTTAGGAGCAGCACTTTTAGCTTTAGCTTAGCACAGTTGCTGTAAACCTATGGTGTCAGTTAGCATGTCCTCCAAAAAAAGTGACCCAGACATCTATTTTTTTTTTCTAAATATATCTTGGGAGCCGTGTGTTCAGAACGAGTACAAATCATAATGCAAAATCGAACGAGGCTATTACCTGGACAGATATTTACTTGGAACTATATTCAGCCTCTGGGGCCGGGTCGCAGATAAGCGGAAGACAACGAGTATGAGTATATTCAGCCTCATCACAGGCAAAGCACCGCTAGATAGGAGCAAAGTTCTCACGCAGCATCAGAATAAAACACTGAATGAGTACCAGGCTGATGTGCATACATGTGCCAAACTAAATCATGAAATAATCAGGCGTCATATAACTGACTTTGTGGACAGCTGTCCATTTGGTCCATTCAGCGTAGTCTTTTCTTCCAATTCACCTCATCACACCAGGGGAAAAAATCTGTGATGTGGGGTGAATCATAACGGAGACAGCCTCAGTGGCTGTAACGCATCTTGGGGCAGGCTCCTCTTCATCCGACTCTGAAACATTGGGCCTCGTCATCGATGTCAGTACCTTGTCCCACTCCAAACACACAGACTCTGGTTCGGTGGGCATTCGTTGGCAAATTTCACACTCACACCACCAGTTGGCGTGGACCCTCTCCCTCACGTCTGCATCTTGACAGGTCACAGCCTGCTCTTCTTGCGTAGCTCCTCTTCCGTAGATTCTGGTTCAAACAGACATGGTCTTGGATTCGGATCAAACAAGAAATCATCGTCTTTGTCCAGCATGAGGTAAGCCGTATTCATCACAATTTTGCTGTAGAAACATAAGTATCAACGCCGGTGTGTTTACAGAAGTTGGGGATTTTCAAGGGCTGTGTGAGACCTTTGCGTCTATCTAGCGGTGCTTTGCCTGTGATGAGGCCGAATATAGTTCCAAGTAAATATCTGTCCAGGAAATAGCCTCGTTCGATTTTGATTATGATTTGTACTCGTTCTGAACACACGGCTCCAAGATATATTTAGGGAAAAAAAAAAGAGATGTCTCTGTCACTTTTTTTTGGAGGACATGCTAACTGACACCAGAGGCTTACAGCAACTGCGCGAAGCTAAAGCTAAAAGCACTGCTTCTAAAACAGGACAATGACTGAACTGATTTTAACAATTTTTTCCACACTGTTCTAACTCTGGGTGAGTGACTTAATTTCATTTTTGGGTGGAGTATTCCTTTAATATTTGGACAACAGTGGCTAAAAGCATGTATTTATAAATTCACACTCTTCATAATGGGCCAATTTCTTTTTGGGTGAGATGGCGCAGGCTGTCAGACACCGTAAGGTATAGTTCAAATCAGCTCAGCCTTAAACATGTACAGATGTAAAATCCAACGTATGCATGCATTCCTTAGTAATATAAATTCAAAAAGATTGCATATGAGCAGGAAAGCCTTTACAACACTTTGACTACTTGACATTTATTATTCTTAATTATTATTCAAGACTTATTATGCTTGTTTATGGGAGCTGACATGGGAATTTATGGTCAGTGTTATGCCTCAGTAAGGGGATCCTAGAGCATAATGTGAATTAGTGGACACCTTGCTTCACTCCCACGCCACTAAGAAACCTCCAAGACTCGGATTGTGCAATTATGAAATTATTTACAAAAAATAAAAAAGCATGAAATATAAACTCAAACAGAATGACAGCTTGGTTTTCAGGGTGGGCCTAGGCCAAAACAACAAACATAACTTTACTAACTGAGGAACACAAAACTGACCAGCGAAAGAAAAGAAACCAAAAGACAGGATCTGACCTTCCTACTTACATGAACATAGGAGAAAACAGACTCAAAGAAAAACAGCAGCCCACCCCTACTGCTGCGTTTAGGCACAAACATACAATGATGACACGCAGGGTTGGGAATGGAGGACAGGCGACAGGCAATGTTGGACTGGCCCAGCCTCACTTTTATGGTCCCTCCTCTAGCTGGCTGGTCCAATCTGGTGATGACTTCAGGCTTCACACCTGTAAAACAATCATCCACTCACACACTGACACACACACACACACACACACACACACATAGACCTGCCAATGGGTTGTAACAGTCAGTAAAAAGATAGGGTAAGGGGCCAGAAGTATGTAAGTTGAACTTCATCCTGCTCTTTTTGTGTTGATTGGTTTTAAATGTTGATATTCAAAATAAACAATTAATCAATTTCACAATGTGTATTAATACTTTTACTGATGGAAATTATCTTGAACTCTCCTCAACATGGACACGGAGCTGGAGCTAAGTTAAAGGCTACGAGATGGAGGTACAAGCTGTCTGTTCCATCAGTTCTCATGGGAAATGTTAACTTGCTGCAAAAAAAGACGAATGAGTTGGAGTCACTACTGGCAAACTGGAGGGTCTACCGTGCATCCAGTTGAGACTTAGTTGAATAACAACACTCCATACTCCTCTGTGGAGAGGCCTGACTTCATCATAATTTAAGCAGACAGAAATACAGCGAGTGCTAAGGTGAAAGGAGGATGAGATGCTCTATATGAAAACAGCAGGTGGCGTTGCCTTTGTCACACCACCTCAACCCGCAGACCTTACGATGTACCATGGGAGTTCATCACTGCTATTCTTCTTTAGACTCAACCCTGATCAGTGGCTTCCATGGCATGTGATGTTACAAAACCAGCATCCTGGTGCATTTATTGCAATATCTGATGATTTCAATCATGCCACCCTGTCTTCCCAGATTACTGGATACACACAGTTCGCTAAGTGTCTATCTGAAGAAAACAAGACTTTTGATCTACTGTATGCCAATGTCAAAGAGACTTACAGAGCTACTACTCTACCACGACCATGGAAGATCAGACCACAACCTGGTATCTGTACTGTCCAGTTCTAAACCTTGTGTAATGTGTTAGCCTGCAATCACCCAAACTATCAGGAAATGGACACCTGAGGCTACTGAAGCTCAAAAGCAATACATTCCAATCAAAACACTGATTGGAATGTATTGCTGGAAACAGAAGAGAAGCATTCTAGACATTGACAGACAGGTTAATTGTATGACCAACATACCTGCAAAGACTGTGTGCTTTTTCTCTAAAAACAAATCCAATCACCAGCGATGTGGACAGTGGTAATGAATTCAACAATTTTTTCAGCAGGGTTGACACAGCCACACCCACTCATTCTCCCTCCACTTCAGCTCCATCCTAATACTACTGTTACTCCCTTTTGTACCTCTTGTACCTTCGTTGTCCACCATCTCCTCCACAAGTGTGCACCCCTTTTACCCAGCCTACAGCCACCTATATCACATCAGGACCTCCTGTGTTGTCTTTCACAGTAGCAGTGGTACAGATGGAACTGCAGGAACTATGCCCTAAGAGAGCAGCAGGTCCAAAGCCTGACAGGAATAAAGCCTTGTGTGACTGGAGTCAGAGAAACGGTCTCCAACTGAACACCTCCAAGACCAAAGAAATGATGATGAACTTCAGAAAGTCTAAACCCCCTCGTCAATCATTCAGTACATGTGGTGGCAGAACTGGCTGTTGTCCATGTTGCCCACTGCCATCAGACTCTGCAACACCTCAGTCTGATGATTCATGAACTGATGATTAGTCATTTTATTTAGTTTCTATTTGTCTTTTTATTGAGCTGATGAAAAAAAATCCCTGGGGATCAAAAAAGTGAATCTTTATTTTTATTTAAAGAAAAATTTAAATAATTGCAGAACATATAAAAACATATAACATATAACTAATATAATGAACATTTTTATTGCTCAAATGAACATGTTCATTGTAACTCCACCTATTGTGAGCGATATTTTTCCTCTGCATGCTGTCATGCATGAATCCTGGGCTGCAGCCATATGTTTGAGATTAGATGTATTCTTTTGTTAGATGAGAGCATGGTCAACAGAGTTGGACTATTTTCCTGCTGGTCATGAATCAGCTGCAGTCTGTCCACACCCTTTCCTTGTGGTTTTAATGTACACTGATAATGATAATCATGTGTGAAGGAAAGCACAACATTTACTGTATTAATGTTATGATGGATCTGGGTTTTCATAGCATTAATGACTGGGTTGGTGTTTATTTTCATTGCTGACTTTACACATGCTTAATCTCAGTCTAAAAAGACAAGCCTATGTACAAATGAAAACTCACCCTTCTATCCTACCACTGCTATGACATCACAATAGAAACCATCAATACTATTGTTAGAAGAATTTTCTGAAAAGAAGAGCCGGAGTCACTGGGTTCAGGAACCAATATGAATTTACTTGTACAAGGAGCCAAGTACATGCAGCAGTTGACTGACTAACATTGGGAAGTCTAAACTATAGAACATGGATAGACACCCATTGGTCCTCATGTCAAAGATACTAAGGTGTTCTGAGCACATTGGTTTGCATATCAAAAGATAGTAATAAGGTTCAAGCTCATTGGTAGACGTACTGAACTGGTATTGTACTTCCTGTGCTCTATTGTATTTCCTGTGCCCCCCCTACACTATGGCCCGTTTACTCAAGAACTGACTCCAGACTGACTGGAGTCAGAGAATAGATTGTCTTCTCTAAGTATAAACATATATGACATTTCACAAAGATTTCATTCATGACCTTTATCCTAGAACCTCAGTATTTAGAGAACTGGTCTAAAACCCATATTTTCGTATCAACTATACAAAAAATGTGAAATAACAAGGTGTGGTATTAAAGAGAGGGAGACATTCTGCATATTGAGGGTGGATACCATTATTATTAAATCAAGAAAGCCAGTGAAGACATCTGCAAACCTTTACATTACAACCATAACTGTACCATATACATCATCTGGGGCAGTTCAGAATCCATATTTATTTAATAACATGACAAAAGCATTTTTTAAAAATATATTTTAAAAACTCAAAAAAACAAAAAACATCATACTTACCAGAGATGGTCATTATTTATATACAAAATCCATCCTTCTTTCTTTGTGCGGGACAACTTCAATGCTTGTCATGATCTGCACACTTTGGTTCCATCAATAAGTCCCTTTTTAAGGCCATGGAGGCCAAGGCTGACAGTCTCTTCCATCTAGTCATAATCCTGCCATAAGTTTCTATTCTCAAGAGAATGTGCGCTCAACCAGTTAGCTCGTGTTGGGGTTGGCCAACCTCTCCTCATGATGTCCAGCTTTTCTATAAAAGTCTGCTTTGAAAATAAATTTTTGAAGTATGTCTGAGTCAAAATCATTTTACTCCCCACCGTTAACAATTGTGGGAGTGAAAAATTCTTTGTAAAATTCATTCATAGTTCAATTTAATTCAATTTAATTTAATTCAGTTTAATTGAAATTGGCATGAATCAAAAAACAATATGCCTCAAGCTATATCAAATAATAGTTTTGCTCTTACCATCCAATCAGAGGGAGGATATATGCTGATAATATTGTGAGTCAACTAGTTGGCCCTGTGAGGTGAAACAGAAATTGGACAAGTTAAAGAAACAGTCCCAAAGCTATAGACTTTAATTTACATTGGCCAGCACTACTGATTCTGAAGGCCCTGGGCAGGTTAGAGTAATACCTCAGTCACAAATGCCAGTGCGAATGGCAAGGCACACTGTGAAAATGATTTATAGACCATTTCCCATTTCATATGACATTATAAGAATGGAGAGTTCATAGACCATTCCTAAGCTCGTAGCCAGGTGGATGATGTTGTGCAAGATTTTCTATGAATGTGTGATAAAATCCCCTTTTGGAGGATACTCTAACGAATGCCTTAAGAACAGCACACAATGTTTGTGCATCACCAGACCATTCCAGAACCCCATGTTCCAAAGGTGGCTGCTAGTAGACTGCAAGAACACATTACGAACACACAAACAGACGTACAGACAGAGATTTGCAAAGCACTCTTAAGGTGGGTGTAAGGTGTTCCTAAACGGCAGTAGTAAATCATTCATGTGGCATTAATGGTGTTCTTAGAGGGGGTTGTGTACAAATCTTCATTCTAGAGATTTCTACAGTCAAAAAACATTCAAACTGAATATGCACAAAGTTGGCCACAGTGGGCCTGAAAGGAAAGGGAAGGGAGAGGAAGGATGGAATGAGGAGAGGATAAATCCACAGCCATCGCCAGAGCCACAAGAGCAGTCTGTAGTGGAGTCTGACCATGGGAATTCCCCATTTATTCTCTACAGAAGTGTGTTATTCAGCAACATGGACAGCACATGATCCCAAACACATAAAACATATGCTGGTCATCTTTTGACTTGACATCACATTACTTCATTTATCAATGTTCCTCAATCTTCTACCTTGTTACTTCATTCCATTACCTGCAGAAAAATAACAAGACAGTATTGCTGTTGTCGGACCAAAACAGCAGCTTAGACGGAACATTCTAAAATACTTAATGTAAAAAAGCGTAACGCAGCTTCATGTCCGGCGCCCATAATGGGGTTTTCCATGTGATTTTTAGAGAAGTGAAAGTGACGGAAAAGGGTTAACGTGGACAACTTCCATAAAATTGGGGTTGTCATGATTTTTGGAGTGGTGAAAGTGGGCATAACCAGAGATGTCTGCACAAACTTTGGTGATGATTGATCACTGTTTTTGGGCATTAAACTACATTAAGCTTGTTTGAAATGTTAAGTATTTTAGAATGCCCTGCCAGAACCACTGGATATTCCTCTTCTTCACCTTGCATCTGTAGCTGTAGAAGTTTCAGTGTTGTGGGGATTATTGCCATTTTGAATGAGATGATCATGACACGGGACTTTTAGAGTACACAGTAGGGGTGCAACGGATCAGAAAACTCAGGGTTCGGATCGATCCTCGGATTCAGAGTCACGGATCGGATCAATTTTCG
>JAQQZY010000001.1:37587168-37612444 GCA_030068375.1 Ostorhinchus rueppellii
AAAGAAAGAAAGAAAGAAAGAAAGAAAGAAAGAAAGAAAGAAAGAAAGAAAGAAAGAAAGAAAGAAAGAAAGAAATACTTCAACAAACCTTTCTTTCAGACTAGTTAAAGTTCTCTTGTATTCTGCTTTGACACCTGCATAAAGAGCAGTGGAATGCATAATTTCCATATGCCTTTAATGCACAGTCTAATTAAAGAGAAGCTAGAAACCTAGTCTGCAGTGATACAACAGATGCCTTTAATTTTTTCTCTAACCACGAGCTCTCAATTAGCCTTCGGGTCACCCCATTTTATTAGGACTTTATAGCAAGTCAGCAGCGGCACTCTTGTCCTGTATTGTGCTTTTAAAGCGTTTAGATCTTCCTGTGAAATGGTTAGGGCCCCCACAAAGGGGTCAGGGCAGGGTCAACATCAAAAAGTGGCTTCTTGTGAGTACTTTACAGCACCCCACTTCTCTTTTGTCACTACTAAACACAAGAGTGGGGTATACAGAGGTCAACAGGTGTGGCCTCAGAGGTTTCGCATCTCACAACACTTTCCAAATGGATTTATACAGACAGTATATTGTGTTTTCATATGTCATGGAGGGTAATAGAAGTGTTACATATAAAAACCAGAGTAACAACAAACAAATATTGGCGAGTCAAACAGCTGAAACTTTATATGTCAGTAAAAGCAGACTGAGTTTGTACAAAGCTGCCTGTCAGCAAAAACTAAAATGTCGTGGACTTTTTCTTTTGCAGTAATATGTGCAGCCTAATTTAATTTAAGTGATGATAAAAATCTTATCCTGAACATGAAATATCCCACTTTTAAGATTGTCCCACAGTTCAAAAATTACATTTTATAACCCCTCTATATCTCAATTCCCCTTTCAAAGCACAATTTAAAGAAGCTAGTGTGCAGATAACAGCATGACTACATATTTCATGGCTTTAATTTAGGTTTGCAGATCATGCCGAGTGTCCCTTGAACATCAGATTGCCAATCCTGCTGACCCATTTTGTAAAATTGTGTTGAATCCTGCAGACAGCAGGCCCTTACCCAAGCAAACTATTGGAGATTTTTCTACGTTTTGGACGCTGGGTTGTTTGGGTTTGTGGTGACAATGTTTGTTTCACTCAGGCCTCCAGGATAAACAGTGGCTATGAATGACCTTCGTGTATTCACACTTGCAAAAATACAAACAAATCCTATTGTAGGTCATTATGTAGCTTTGTGTTACACTAGACTGCATGTAAAATACAAGTTGACCAATAGTTGAGTTTTAAAAGTCAACATAAAAATTACAGTTGGCCGGTAACTGACTAGACCAATATCACCCTTGAAGAGAAATTGACACTGTCTCAATTTTTTTTTATTTTATTTTATTAGAAACCAGATATCTGTTAAAGTAATTCAAAGCAATGAATATGTCAACTAATGAAACTGGATGAACATCAAAGGCAACAAATCTTTCAGGTACTTTTTTAACCTCGTAATTTCCCTCAAACTCAGTAATTCCTTATGAGAACCTTAATATTAGTCATAGACTGCTACTGAAGCTATGTTCTACCAGTACTAGTAGGTTGTAAAGTGGTTTGTGGGCTTTTGCTTTAAAATCTTCAAATATCTATTTATATCTGTCTTATATCTGTCTTGTTGGTTTTTGAAAACAAGTGCATACATTTAGCCCTGAAAATGAAAGAGGGATGAAAGTCACAAAGCTAACAATAAACTCACTGTAAACACTTTCCACATCATTTAACATTATCATATTGAACACCAACAAGTAATGTCTTAAAAAATGACTATAGTTGTGTTTAACAGCAATAATATCAACAGTATCAAACATTCAGTCACCTAAAAAATTATTAGACCACCCTTGTTTTCTTCAATTTCTTGTTCATTTTAATGCCTGGTACGAGTAAAGATAGGTTTTGTTTGGACAAATATAACAACAAAAATAGCTCATAACAGTTTAACTTAAGACCTGGTATCTATCCATTTTCCATGGTTTTCTTGCTGATAACCAAAATCATTTCAGTTCTTACATCAATAGCTATGGCAATGTGTTGCCAAAAACAGTGCTTTTAGGCATTCCATGTTTTCTTTTCTGTTTATTTTAGTCACATGATTCACACAGGAGTGAGTGCTTGATTAAATAACCATTGTTTTTGATGACTTATGATGGTCTAATTTATTTTTTCCGTGACTGTACTGTATAAGCATACGAACTTGGCCAAATTGAGCTAATTAGGAGATTAGCTGACAGATTATATAAATCAAAAATAGCTTTAGCTCATGTAGCTGAGTTAACAGTCCAGATATCATACTTATTTACCAGTAAACTTCATGACAAAACCTCTAAAGTTCTCATTAGTGTAACTTCTTAACCAAAACTACAAGAGAGCTGTCTGTTAGTAAAACAAAAAAAGTTTTATTCAATAAACTCAGCAGCTGTTACAGCTCAGTCAAGGCAACCACACATTAAATTCTGTATAACTTTCAGTGTAAATGAAATGTGAACATGTGTATTATGTGAAATTAAATTACTGTAACTGTCAAAGCTACAGGGACTAAAATAGTTTCAAGTGGTGGGTTGTAGATGCATTCATTTTGGCAGTAAATACAGATATTCTAATATTAGTGTCCAATAGGAGTGCCTCTCATTTGGATCTAGCCTCAAGTCACCTTTTGAGGACCATCGGATGTATCTATTTTTTTTTTTTTTTTTAATTAACAGGACAACAGCCATGAATATATTTCATACCAGGAGTTCTACATTGTAAATATGCCTCATTATAATATTCCAACTGCTAATGACAGTTTTATGTGAACATAAATGTAAATGGTGTACAAGTTGCTTATTTAATTTACTGTGCTTGTTTTATTACAGTTTATTGCACTTACATATACCAGGGCTTGATTTGAAGCAGATAAAGGGTCAAATGTTATAATAATACAATGATATAATGACACACAATGTAGCATAAGCCTTTCTGGATAGAAGTTGCAGGTTCTTTCCGGGTACTCCAGGCTCCTCCCACCATCCACATTGCACCATAATAGGTTAACTGGTCAATCTGATCACCTGTCAGTGTGAATGTGAAGGTGAATTGTGTGTGTGAGTGAGAGAGAGAGAGACAGAGAGAGAGAGAGAGACTGGCGATACATTTAGGCTGTTAGGTTTTGTTGCATTATGGCCTGTCATTAACACAGACATGTTAGATTACCAAAAATGAAACATTTCTCAGAATTGAAATTTTTCTCAAACACTACAGCCATTGTTGCTGTGTCGATGGATAGCTGGTGTTTTCAGTGAAAATGCAGTGGATTACACTGTAATTCAAATTGCAATGCACCAACCATGTAGCAATAACACCTGGCTGTACTTCTTCTGGTCTGTGGAGGAATTCGTAGTGATCTTGCAGTGCATGTCACTAAAAAAAGTTACATCCCTGAGTACTGTCCTGGCATGCATAGATAGTAACAGCGGTTTCAGTGTTTCAATGTAAGCGGGGACTGTTTTCACCTAGTTTTAGAATACAATGACATAATCTTCGTCATCACATAACATTTCATACTTAAATAGGCATCAAAATATTTCAAGTGAATATAAAGATTTTTATACTGACAGAACTCCAAATCCATATGAGAACTCCCACACAGCATGCTTATTTCTTAATGTAGGTTAAAACTCAACATGAATTAATCAGTGCAGAGACATCGGAGAAGTTGGATTTCATTAGTTCCCTTGTCCTGCACCATCATGAGAGTTTTGTGGATGTGAATCCTCTGACTTCTATAATTATATTCTCCTTTAAAGTTGATTTTCGACATCAAAGGGACAATATAGTCTTTGAAGTAGCATGGGATTGGATCACTGTCTAACCCACTCTTTAAGATTCTGTCACAATGACATTAGGGAAGTCATGTGAATTAAAAGACTGAGAGAACAGCTCTTTGCCTTTGCTCTCCGTCCAATTTCAATCAAAATGTCTTGCTGTGCCATTTTCCATCAGTGTGGACCTGGCAAGTGTGTCAGATTGACATCTTTGTGGCTAAAAGCCTGTGACTACTGTGTAAATCATTTGACAGGGATTATCCAATCAGGGCTATAATTTAAAGAATAAGTTGGGCTGTTTAGAACCGAACTCCTTCAGGGTAACTTCACAGCAACAAAACTCAACTACTGATAGAAGGCTCTAAAGCATGTCATAGTAGCTTCTCAAAGTCACCCCTGTCACTTGAGGAAAGCAGAAGCAACACAAGTATCGCTTTTGTTTGCTTTGTGTTTCTGTTGAAACTCTGTGTAGTAACAGACGGACTGGGAGAATAATGCTGTTGGCGCGGTGGATCACTTACTCCTGACGCTCCAAAGCCTCGGGGAGTTGGCTCTAGATCGCCTGTCTTTGATAAGGTCCTGGCACGCATGTAAATCCTTTTCCCTGTCTGAAAAAGTTTATCAAACCCCACGGAACGTCTAAAAGCGAACTTCTGCACAAAGCTGACTTTTCTCGTGGAAGTCCGGGATCGTTTGTAGTGTCGCACTTGCGTTTTTCTTGATTTTTGCGCGTCTTGTTGCGGGGTATTTCGCGTGTTGTTGCGAGGACCAGGCGCTTTGTTTTTTATGTATCTTCCGGGACCAGGCCAGCGGTTCCTCACTTTGAAGTCCACAGTTAAACCTTGAGCCCAGTTGGTGTAGAAACAGCCCGGAGGATTTCTACCGCCTACCCCTGACGTCTGGAAACACTACCTGGGGAGGAAAAGAAAAAGCGCGCATACTCTCCCCAACCGCGGCTGGTTTTTATTCTTATTTTTGTTTAATTTGAGCCTATGTGGTAGGCATTCACAGGGACGGTGAGCAGCACCGGGGCGGTTGTGTTTGTCGGTTGGACTACTTTTAAGTTCACGTTTCTTAATCAGGGAGGCTATTCGGGTACATGGATGGTAAGTTGTAGGAAAGCTGTTCCACAGGCCCCCTCTCTTGGCCGCTTTGATGTGCTGCTGCTGAGCTTTGAAGTTGAGAAATGCGGGCTATGTTTCTTGTTTGTGGGCGAGAAATACGGTGAGATAGATAAGAAGCTTATGTGTGTGTGTGTGTGTGTGTGTGTGTGTGTGTGTGTGTGTGTGTGTGTGTGTGTGTGTGTGTGTGTGTGTGTGTAGACCAGATAAAAAGCGAATATTTGTCGGATGGTGCGTCTTCTCGCTGGGAAAAAAGTGGGATGTATTCTTCAGTCAGAGCCCCCACTACCGCCACCACCTCCTCCTCTTCCTCTTTTACCTCCACCAGATTTTGACACCCCCAGTGATCTACATAGGGACTGAGCCTGCCTGCTCTGAGGTCAGTTGTTGAATGGGACGGGGTACATTAAACTACAGTGCTTGTTTTGTAGCGACACAGAACAGACACATGTGGCACCGCGTAGTCTGTACGTAGTCCTTCGTATCTTTCTCTCGGTTTTTTCGCGCTGGATTACATTTTTTGGACAGTTTTTACTCTGCATTCGGTTCGACTGAAAATGGAGTATTATTAGTTGAACTTTTAAAAACGGATTTCACTGTGGTTTGGATGTCCCTGCGATGGTATGTTGCTTTTACGCACGCTTCTGTAGCCTTCATCCAGTGGATTTTTTTTTTTATCATCGGTTACGTTAAACTGTATAGCGTTTGTAAAAGCTAGACATTTACTTTTTAGACTGTAATCGTTTTATGTTCTCAGAATTGTCTCTGATGGTCCGATAAAGCCAGTCAGTTGTGTTGCAATGCGAATTTAAAAAAGCTTTCTGTGTTTTAAGTAGTAGTCGGACACGTTACTGGGTATGTCGCCTTAATAATGGGCTATTACAGTCTTCTCGGGCAGATATGAAATGGATTGATCGCTTGTAATTTACGCTTGAGCGGCTGGGTTTTCCCGCTGGGCTTTTTACCCCGCGTACATTACAGCTTTAAGGTCATTGTGGTGCAGATCAGATATATTTCCAGTTGTCTGCATTTCTGGGATTGTGAGGACAAGTGTGGTCTCCGAGTGGAAACGAGTGTGTGTACGTGTGTGAGATGGCAGACAGGGGTAGGGTACGGTCGTCCGAAACAGATTGGGAATTAATTGGAGTTGAAGCCTGTGACATGGACTCGTTAGGAAAACACGTGTAAGCCACAGTTGTGAGAATCCGGTTTTGGTGATGACTGAGGCTCTGTGAGATGATTATTCTTGTAAAAATCTGTTTTGATGTGACAGATCAATGCACGTAGCGAATGTAGGCTGCAGTTGATCTCTCATTTAGATTATAAATAGATAAATGAAACGAAAAAAGCCTTTCATATATCCTTTCTCTGTGAACCCTGCGAGGGTTTTTGAAAGGGACTGTTTACTTGATGTCTTTCTTTGAAGTTCAGCAGGATCTGGCTTTGATTAGATCAATACTTTGTGTTTCAGAGTGAAGAGGAGCTGAGAAGCTCCCCCGCTGCTTTTAGAGAGTGAGGAGGATTAGGCTGGAGCTCAGTGGAGGCACGACGGCACTCTCACACGGCAACCGGAGCTGGAGCCATGAGCAGGGCGCTTACCGAGCACATCAGCAGTAGCTTCCGAGAAGATGCACCTCGTCCTCCGGTACCGGGGGAGGAGGGAGAGGCGTCATGCTACACCCCCAGCAGATCTGCCAAAATGAGAACCCAGAGCAAGGTTAAAGAAATCCCCGCCGTTGCCGCCGCGCCTCCCGGCTCCACACCGCGGAGGAACGAGGATGGACTTGGGGAGCCAGAGGGGAGCGCGTCCCCGGACTCGCCCTTAGTCCGGTGGACAAAGTCTCTGCATTTTCTCCTGGGTGACCAAGACGGTGCTCACCTCTTCAAGACCTTTTTGGAGCGGGAAAACTGCGTGGACACTTTGGACTTTTGGTTTGCCTGCAACGGCTTCAGGCAGATGGACTTAAAGGATACCAAAACGTTGAGAGTTGCCAAAGTTATTTTCAAGCGGTACATCGAAAACAACAGTATTGTCGCCAAGCAGCTGAAACCGGCCACCAAGACCTTCATAAGGGATAGTATTAAGAAACAACAAATCGACTCTGCCATGTTTGACCAGGCACAGACGGAAATTCAGTCAAACATGGAAGAGAATGCATACCAGATGTTTCTGACCTCTGACATATACCTCGAATACGTGCGCACCGGCTGCGAGAACGCAGCTTATGTGAACCACAGCAGTCTCGGCAGCCTCAAGCTGATGTGTGGATATCTTCCTCCTCTGATTGAGGAAGAAGAGTGGAGTTGCAGTGACCTGAAGGCAAAAACATTAGGGACTGTTGTTGGGCTGTCTGCGAAAACTCTGAGGGCTACTGCAACCATCCGGACAGCAGCTGAAGTGCTGGAGAACAGTTGCAGGTAACGACCCGGAAACATGCATGTCTCTGCCATTGCTTGTTTATGCACGTGTGTTTTTGAACATTGCATACTATCCGCATGATCTCTGTTCCCACATTAGTTATACTCCACTGGATTCTGTGGCAGTTGGAAGTTATTTAACAAATGCCTTAGAGAGACATAAAGGCAGCTGATCAAAGGGTCTCAGAGGAACATGCCTGTATATTTGTGCCCTCCTGCCTTGCAGTTAGTCAAGGGTTTGGAGGGGTGGGTACAAAACATCAATAGATCTGAGCCTTCCTTTTAAGTAAACGGTGTCTTGAAGGCAGCCCTCTGCTGGCTTGCTCAAGTTTCCTGTGCTTTGAAACTCTTCCTCCGGTTCAGGCATGAATTCAGACACCAATCCTCATGACTGTTACAACAACATAGAGTGGTATCATGCTATTGTCTGGCTATGATATGTAGCTCTCCTCATCCTACAGACTAGCCTGTTAAGTTCTGGTGTAATGTCACAAAATATCCCTTTACTAGAAGAAACATTAATATAGAGTTAAAAGAATTTCAGCAGTCAAGTCTCATGCCAAGCGGAGATATTGTTCTCTTGGTCAGAGATGAAAGCAGAACCGTTTGTGGAAAGCATTTGGGCTTTTATCTTAGGCGCTCGTCCCACACATTGTCCAACAGCTGAAATCTTTTCAAGCCAGGAACATTTTCAAAAATAGGATTTTATGCATTGGCCTGCATCAAAGGAGTCTTAAAAGTTTTTTTACTTCACGACTTTGTCCTCACATCTGGATGTGATTATTACTGAGAGGTTTGACAATGTCTTGATACTTTGTTGTGTTGGTAGAAAAACTGCGATTTGCAGATAATCTATTATTTTCTTGTCAGGTTAAGTTAACATTTACAGAGACTGTGGATCCCTCATAATAAGCCCTTTTAAATAACTTGAAAAAAACAGTTAAGTAATTCACTTAATAATTTTATTAATCATGTGAGCAAATGTCAGATAACATCAATGTACATTTCGTCATTTTCCCAAAGTGGTCATGTTGAGTGAATGAGCCAATAAGCACTAGGATTGTTGACATGTGGGCATCTCCTAGTTTCCTGGTGTGATCCTCAACATTCTTATTTTTCACTGAAAGAATAGGCGGCTGGAGAGAGAGCCCTGTCTCCACGCTCTCCCCCTTTACCCCTGCCCCTTGCCATCTCTTTAGGTCAACCAATTTCCATCTCAAACATGTGGAACTAATTTTGCCACTGCACAGATTCCTTTTTTCCCCTTCTTTTTGAGAGGCATCCAATACTTAGGAACTCCAAAGCGATGGAGAAACATGAAAACAAAATACCTTCATCTCAGCTCTGGAGCTTTTATTATTATTATCATTATTATTATTATTATTTAGCATAATTTTTGTGCCTTTCAATTTTCCTCCTTTTTTTTTCTTCCATCCAGCACTTTAATCTTTACTTTTTGAAAAAAGAAATCTGTCTGACAGAGTGCATGCTTTGGAAAGAGAGACAAGAGGAGGGGAAGGGGAAAAGAGAGGAAGGGGGATCATGAAAGAAAGAAAAGAGATGAAGAAGAGAGTGGGGGTGCAGAGAGCCCAGCTGTGCTAAATACCTGACTCTTTGCATGGACCTTCCAAAGGTCAGGTTTGTGCTTGGGGCCTACGGCTTTAGTCATGCTGGGGTTCTCCTCTCAGCACTCTCGGCAGAAGGCATTCTCATAAAGAAAGGGGCCCTCCTTCCCCCTTTCCCTCTCTCCCTCCCTCTCTAAAGCTCAGGTTCCCCCTTCCTCTTCTTCCCTCTCTCTTCCTTGTCCACCCCCTTCACGACTGGAATAGGAATGCAGCACAGCAGGAGAGAAAAGAAAGACAGAGGGGGAGAGACATTAGAAAGGAAAGCAGGGGAGAGTGGGTAAAGGAGGGGCCCCAAACTGGATGATAGTGCAACAGGAAGAGATAGAAATGGGCAAGTGCACAGAAGAAAATACTCTTAAGAGAAGTGACAGTGGAGGTTCAGAGTAGAAAAGTGCAATAGAAAGCTGGGAATACACCAGAAGAATAGGGGAGGATGCTGATGTTGAATCACACACAATTAAGTCATTCATTTCACTCTAACTAATGACTCAAATCCACCCCCAAAACACACAACTTTTATATGTTAGGGTTGAGGGGTGTGAAAGACAGAGCACAAGAAATAAAAGACAAGAACAAGAGATTCCCTAGCTCCAGTTTCTTTTGTGTCGTTACACTCTCCAGGCTCTAGAGTCTAAGGAAAGGGGCTCTAATTTCAAGACATTTAAAGAGAAAATTGACAAAATGTATTCCAAGCGGTTGCATTTCCTTTAAAAATGTGATCCCTTGAACATCAGAAGAGATCCAAATTCAGATGAACTACTACCGGCTATAAGATATTTCCAAGTGCCTCACCATAATCTGCAGTCACATTCACATCTCCTTTTGTGTCTTTTCAAGGTCCCACCGCAGAGGAGATCCTGCAAGCCCCTACTTTGTCAACTCCGGCTACATTTTTGCCCCTGCCACCAGTGCCAATGACAGTGAAATCTCCAGTGATGCCACAACGGATGATTCCATGTCAATGACGGACAGTAGTGTGTACGTGCTTTGAGTTTAAGTGTTTGTGTGTATTTTAAAACAAAGAAACTGTTTGGGATCACAAAGTGCTTTTACAATTCGCCTGTACTGGAGATAATATGGCAGGTAATTCCCATTCAGCTCACCCTTGCCAAAGTTCTGCAAATTTTATTGTTTCCATAAGTATCTAAACTCACTTGGACTGGTGTCCAGTCAACACTTTCCAGGAAAAAGGCAAGGGGTGTGAAAAAAAAAAAAAATTGGCCTTGCAGTTGAGCAGACTCAGCTGAGGGACTGTGCTATTGCGAAATAATGGTCTTGTAATGTATTTTAATTATCCTCTGTGATTGACTCCAGGTAATTCTATTAATGTGCAGTTGTTGCTGTGGCCTCAAGGGAGACAACTCTGGGAAAGTCATTATGTCTGAAGACCTTTTGAAGTTTATTCTGATGCGTTACAGGCTGGAGAGAAGGGAGAAAAAAAATGAGAACGTCTTGATGTGGGTGGGGGCGTTGCCTCATTTTCCTCAAAGTTGAAATGTATCCATCCCACCCACCCTTCTGCCACAACAGACTTGTTTTTTTCATATTATCTAATCGCTTTTTCCCTTTGAAGAGCTGGAGGAGAGGGGGGAGGGAAATGGCCATTCAGGCCTCAAGACAAACTCATTGAAAAATGTTGGCACCAAATGAAAGGAGGCTTACTCACATGGTGGGTCGGTTTCCTGCCATTGGCCTCTGTGACGTGCTGAGATCATGTGTCTGCAAGGCTTTCACAGGGGTTACTCATTTCTAGACCTCAGGACAAGACGGGAGGAACTCACCCTTGACAAGACACCCCCCCCCCCACCACCAAAACAAAAATAATAAATAAATAAAATTACCTCCACCCACCTAACCCTCCACTGCTTCTCTCCTCCACCCTTCAGAGCCAATACCAGAGAGGTGAGGCTTGAAGTGCAAGGGAGTGAGAAAATAAAGTGCATGGAGTATAAAGGGCTTAACTGAATCGCTTTCAGCCTATTGTTAGGTGAGGGGAGCTTAGGGGGATAAGAGGGAGGCTGGCTGCTTTGAAAATGACTTGCACAACTGAATAGGAGATTCCCCTAAAGTAAGGGCCTATGAAAGAGTTCATGGATGTTTTCTCTTCTCCAACCTGCACAAAACATCCAGCCATCACATGGTCCATCAGTGTGGTGGACAGCAGTGTGGTCTGACTGAAAAACATAGCTAGTGAGAGAACGGAATTGACTAGCTTTGTTTGGGACTAATGTTTTTATGCTACATTTGGAATTCTTGTTAGCTCTCGAATTCCTCTGGGCTGTTGAGTTTAACTTTTGAAGAGTTTCCTGTGGTTCTTCCTGAGCCTTGAGGGCTGATGGCTTGTAGTCTCAAGGGTATAGTTTGAGAATCATTGATTTTGGTAGTAGGCCCTGATTGCTAGAGGCTTGCTACAACATGAGTGATATCAGTAGCTTGGCTTTACACTTCTTGATTGTCATTCTGAAATGTGACTTGTAGAACTTGTTTGGATAAGTGAATTAGAAAAATAGATTCAATGTTACACAGCATCATGTGTCAAAGTCATATTCTTTTAATAGTTCTCAACAAAGTATTTGGCACACAGATCTCTCCTGTCCTTGTCCCCAGCTCTCGTCTCTCTTCACCCCTAACTGATTTTAATACAAAAACACAGCCTTTTCCTCTCTCATTCAAGGAACAATTTGATTAGTGTGTCCTTTTATTGTGGTTAAAAGGCACACTGCAAATTTGAGTCTCATTTCTAGATAAAGAACAAGAAGCAAAGGATTTGGGAAGAGGGGTAGAAGACAGAGTAGGGTGGTGGTAGTGGTGGAGGGGGGGGGGGGGTTCTCTTTTTGCTTATATCTTATTTATGGATTTACTTGGACACTGGGGAATGCTGCTGCACCAACTTCAAACATTACCTTATCTTACAAACCAGCCTTTTGATGTTGCTGAGATCAGAGGCTCACAGCAGAGCGCTTGCCAAACGAAGATGGCAGCGGGTGCATATGTGCATGAGTGTGAGATTTCAAAGAGGCAGCAGAAAAAGTAGCGTTTGGGCTAGGTCAGACACTTCTGAGCAGCCAAAATGGCCAAGATAATTGGCCCAGCTTAAATGGCAGCTGACTGGAAAGTCTAGCAAAACACAGAATGAAAAATGGAGAATAATATTTGCAGAATAAATGCTTAATTGTCCCGAAACTGCTTGTATTCCCAGCGACATTTCTGCTTTAATATTATTATTGTTAAAGAGCTACACCTTTACCAGTATTGCCAGATTTGTTATAGCCTATTTTAGTTTCCAACCTTAACCCTCTTGTGAATTTGATGCTAATTCTTCCCATTTAAAGCCACCATTGTCAAAGTTGACAAGGATCCATGTTATCTTATCAATGGGGCACTTTTGTGAAGTCCACCATGGGATGTTTAACATATCACTCCATTGTCCTGACATGTTTTGTTATGTGTGTTTTTGTTGCCTTGGCTTCAAGGGCTCCTCTACCTTTTGATTTAGCTCTGCCTTGTGGGTGGTTACAGGGTGGTGTGGTGTTGGTCACTTCGATGGAAAAGTACTTCCCCAGGGCTGTTTTTCTAAATTGAGTATTGACAGTAATTTTGCAACAGTATTCAGACTTTTACGTGGACATGCATTTAATGGAGTACTTTCTTAGAGGTCTGTGACCAAATGTTAATATGTGTTTTCATTCTTTTTCAGAGATGGAATTCCTCCATACAAGCTGGGCACCAAGAAGCAGCTCCAGCGAGAGATGCATCGCAGTGTCAAGATCAATGGCCAGGTTACGCTACCCCACTTTCCTGTAAGCTTGACTCCCTTAAGTTCTACTTCCTGTCTCAGTGTTTCTTTTTTGGTAATCTGCTAAACTCAAACTTTTAGACACTAACAGACAACTGGGTCCTGATTCCCTCGAGGAGTTCTTCTTCATTTTATTATTTTTTTTTTTTTCAGAGCACATGTTGTGACAGAATACTATATTTCATTCCCCTGCTCGTTTTCATATAAAAGTCAGGGTAAATGAAAGGCAGGATTTGCATACCACTTCACTTCCTCTTCTGCCGATTCAAGCCCCCCTTTCCCTTTCTGCCAGTTGCGTCTGTAGGGCTGTAAATATAAACTTGTGTCGTATTTTTTTACTCAGTGGAGTATGCCAGAAAATGTCAGCTTTTCATATGATTTATACACTGGCATGGGTAGTTATAATTTAAGCATGGGCAATAACCATAAGAATATAAGTACTAATGATGGTAATAAAGCAAAAGACAAGTCCATGTAGATTATCAAGAAACAAGGCATTCAATTCCAGCCATCCTGATCCCCTGTCCATTACTGTTTGGGTCAGACTCTTTGTACTTTTAACTACATTTGTTGACCTGGTGAAATTGTTATGTGAAGCTTAAATAAGTGGGTTAGGGTGGATTGACACAGGTTAGGGAGGTACTGTAGGTCTGTCTTAGACAAGAGAAAAAATATGAAATTCTTTTGTCTTCATATTCAAACACAGGTATGTGTATGTGGAAGAGTTGTGTGTGTGTGTGTTTGTGCATGCATTTGATAGTGTTGTCTGCTCCCCCTTTATTGTGCTCTCTTTCCCTCTGTCTTTTCTCTCTCTCTCTTTTCCTTTCCCACTTGCACTCCTTTAATGTCTCCCTCCTGATTTGGAGATGGCTCTGTCTCCCATGATGCACCAGCCCCAGGCAGCGGGGGCCCCGTGCAGGGCTGGCGCTCCTTTGCCAGCAGCTCCGCTTGCCTTTCTTCTTCTTCCCTTCATCGTGTCTACAAAGAGATGAGAGGAACAACAAAAAAAAGAGTCAAAATCAAGAAAGCCAGTGTGCCAAATAACAAAAAAGTAGAGAAGGAAAGAGAGAAGCCAGCGCATATAGTTAAAAAAAGGAGGATAATGTGACTAGAGTACCTCTGAGCTGCCCTGCATGCAGCCGGGAAATAAATTACTACTTCCCTTCAGATCTTCCCAGTATTTGACTCCTCTATCCTCTCCCTCCCTCTTTTCCCTCCTTTTTCTCATTCACTCTGCCACCATTGCCACTTCACAAACGCACATCTCAATCCTCTTCCTCTTTTTTCATGCTGTTAATTTTGTCCCCTCTCCCGTTTTCTCCCCTCTCCTCACTCTCCCTTCTCTGTCGATATCTGGCTTTTATTCGGAGATTTAAAGCTGCGTGTCCCTCCCACCCCTAGTGTGCGTTTGATGTTTGACAAGGGCCCTTTGAAGTGTGCTGACTTCAGAGGCTGCCTAGCTGATGGCTTGGTCGGGCTACAGAGGGTGCAAGCAGGGGGCCTACCCTCCGAGCGAGACCAACTGCTACCCCACCATTGCCACCCCCCACCCCCCACCCAGCAGCCTGGCACTGCCAAGGGCACTGGGCATGATAAGATCTGGGGAGTCACAGGCAGCAGAGAAGGTTCAGGTTAGCTTGAGGGCAAGGGCATCTGGATTAGGCCTTTTGGAATAGTAGCAGGCTTTTTGGAACAAGATTGGATTAGGACAAGGACAGTATATTAATGTACCATATTGCATCTGTCAGAAACACTAAGCAGCTACACTCACACAAACACTAAAGTGTCCTTCCCTGTCTTGTTTACCCTGCAGAGGACACACCGGCTGCCTAAGGAGATGACCCCTGTAGAGCCTTCGGCCTTTGCTGCTCAGCTCATAGCACGGCTAGAGAAGCTGAAGAGAGAGCAGGACACCATTAGCTCACTGGAGGAGAGGCTGCAGCAGATCCAAGAGGTACAATACATACATTTGGCCAACATGGCTTCCACTTGGAAATTCTAACTTATGTCTAAGTTAGCTCAGGACATGGGTTCTGTATTTTTTTACAAAAGCCTTTATGGTAGATTTCACATGTCGAAGAAGAAGAAAAAAGACAAAAGGATTTGAAAGTCTGCCCTGGTTACTTCCTCTCTTTTCCTCTATGTCCTCTACTATTTCATATGAAGGAACTTTCAAACTTATGTTTCTAGACACACTTGAAGTTCCTTCAAATAGTTAGCACTTAGCTACTCTCCAGTGGCACGTTTGCTGAGTATGTGTACTGCCAGTCTCCTTGTGAAGCACAGGCACACTCTGCATTATAGATGAAGCACACCCAAAGCCTGTTAGCGAAGATAACAGCAGAGCAAAAAGGAAACTCAAATCATGTTATCCAAGCGTTTGCTTGCACTTACTTCAGAGGATGATAGATATAAGTTGGTGTAAGTTGAGACATAATTTCTCTGCATGTTGTCTTTCTCTCATGTGACTTTGTTTAAATGTGTCATCAATTGGCTGAACTGTTCTTTTCTACTTTTTCATCCAGGAGGAGGAAAAGGAGGAGAGTGGTGACCTCACCAGCAGCACCTCCTTGCATCACCCACTGCTCCCATCAAGCAGTCAATGTGAAGAAGACCCGCAGGCTATCCTAGATGAGCACCTATCTCGTGTCCTGAAGACACCCGGGTGCCAATCACCGGGGGTGGTTCGCTACTCACCACGTTCACACTCCCCAGATCGGACAGGCGCAGTAGTGTCCTCTGGCCATGGGCCTTTCTTCAGTGGTTATCCTGGGACCACCAAGGTTTTGATGACAGGCAGGCAGTCCACAAAGCACATCCACCACCACTATATCCACCATCACCACGCTGGGCCCAAGACCAAGGAGCAGATTGAGGCCGAGGCGGCCCAGCGTGTGCAGTGCCTCTGCCCTCCAGGGGGTGCCAGCTACTCTGACTTAACCCCTGCGTGAGTATCACTATTAAACTGTGCTGAGAACAGATTATATTAGCAATCGACATTTAATGATGATCCCTTGTACTAATTTGTGTGTCTTGCTTCTGTTTAGTCGCTGCAGCACTTTGTCCAGGCGGCCAGTCAAGGCCACCGATGAGGGCCTTTCTCCACTATGCCTTCCCCTAGATGCTACTGATCGCTCTCAGAATGTTTGGCAGTGGATCCTCGAGAGTGAGAGGAAGGGCAAACATAAGCCACACAGGTAAGAATCATCACATTAAATCAAGTAAACCATTCCCCAATCCCCTTTGAGTTCAAAGCTTATATTGTTGCTTATGTTGTCCTGTTTCTTCCTAACAGCACTCAAAGCCTAAAGAAGTCCAACCCCCTAGACTCTAAGATCGTGCCTGGTCGGACTCAGTCCTCATGGGGTGGAGGCGGAATTGGCAGTGGAACGCACCTTCGTGGTCACCACCCTGGCCATCCATTCATCCAGGACCCAGCCATGCCACCCCTACCTCCACCAAACACCCTGGCACAACTGGAAGAAGCCTGTCGCAGACTAGAGGAGGTGTCCAAGCCCCCCAAACAGAGGCAGGCAAACACTGACACACAAATATGCAAATAAACCAAAACATTCCCCTTCTCCCACATTTGTCTGCACACATAAAAGTGCGGTATCCATTGGTGTCCATTATTTTCTCTTCATACTGACATGGGTTCAGATTAGTCACTGATCTTACTGTGGTTTTGACAGGCATTCAACAGTGGCCAACAGCCTTCAGAGAGACCGGAGCCATTCAGCAGCTTCCTTTCCTACTGGAGGCGGCTCTCTAGCCAGTCCTGGACTCCAAGTAGACGAGTATGGTTTTCTTGATTTCCTTTTCCCTTTCAACCTGTAACATAATCCTATTCTCCTTTCTACATCTTAAGTTCCTCTTAATGTCCATCTTATGTGCATTCTGGTTTTCCTAATTTCAGTACACGTACATTTATACAATTTAGCTTTTGATCCTGTCCTTCTATATCTCCATGAGCTTCTATTTTTGCTTTCCTCCTCCCTGATTTTTTTCTCTTCCCTTAAAAGATAGATGTTGTGAGTCAGCACAGCTATGTCTTTGAACTCCTTTTGCTTTTTAATCATTTAAGATTAAATATGCTTTTAATACAGAATTCTAACTACCCACCATTCCCTCACCACACACACACACACACACACACACACTCACCACTGGAAACCAATAAAGATGTGTAAACTAGCCTCTAGTAAACTTATCAGCTCCCTTTATGCATTTGCTGTCGGAGTTGCTCCGGTGTTTGATGTTCAGCTAAAACTACCTGGCATAGGTCTCTTTTGGATTTAATTGCCTGGCCATCAGATGAAGAGATTTTTGTCTACATTTCATAGTTCAATCCTATTTTCTGCTCTTTTCATATTTTAACCAAATTTTCATCTCACTTTTCAGGTCGAAGGAGCTTGTGGTTACCTATTTCTTCTGTGGTGAGGAGATTCCTTATCGCAGCATGATGAAAACACACTGCCTCACCCTGGGACACTTCAAGGAACAACTGAGCAAAAAAGGCAACTACCGGTAAATACACTTGACACTTTACTACTGCTTACTCACACCTGTTTGGTTTGAGTGTGTACTGTGGTGTGGTGTACATTTGTTACTGTACATTTTTATCTAGTCATCTGCTGAGTTGGATTGTGTATATCAGAGCTCAATAGCTGAAAAGAAACTGGGCTGATCCCCTGTATTCAGGGCTTAGAGAGAGAGAGAGAGGGAGGGGGATCTGGACTGGATTTTTTTCTCACATCTGGTACTGATTTTCATGGTAAGGCAGCCTTAATAAATATGGCTTTGAAGCCTTGGCCATTTTATTTTGTGCACAAAGACCATTGCTGGGTCTTTGGATTCCTCCTCCACACTATTGCATCAGGTATTAAAATCAAACGCTGCAAGCGTTTCTACTGCTAATGACTGATGGCAGTTAAAAATACCTTCTGTCAGTGTCAGAAGATGGGGGGAAATTCCTAAACAATGCAAGGTATTTGAAATATAATGGCAGATCATTTTAAAGAAATTGTAAATCTGGAAGTTACTCTACTTGCTTTTGTTCCATTATGCAGTTTAATAGACATGTACCTTGCATGCCCATGATACCAACATAATCCCAACTGCATTCATGCAATGGATAAAAAACAAAGCCTGCAAACGTCATTGCAGCATAGCATTGAATGGCTGTCCTATAACTCTTCAGTGAGTGCAGGGAGAAAGAGGAGGAGGTGGGGATGAAGCATCTGGCTTCAATGGTAGTAGAATGTGTGGAGTTGGTTAATTTGGATATGGCAGCAGTACAGCAGAGAACAGTACGCCGCAGCTCTGCCAGATGATATTGGTGCCAGATGTTGCAAAGAGAGAAAAATCCTGCCACATAAAACATGTTCCAATGGAAAGATCCTTCTCACTCTCTCTGAAACAAAGTGATGACTTTGAACTATTTGTGATTGAGAATGTAGCATTTTAAGAAAATATATCTAGCCAATTAAATTGAGATAGGTCATAGTTTTATTTAGTTTATACTAATGAAGATGTAAGGACCCAAATCATGCCCAGAAATTAGGCCAAAGAAAGGGTTTTCTAACAAAACCATGACGCCAATGTCACATCACTGCACACTTCAGCTGAAATTCCTGCAGCTATGGTAATGTAAGTGGCTCGTCAGTCATTTGTGTGCAATTACAATCAACATGGAAAATAAAACTATATGTGCAAGTTTTTGTTCACCCCCCTTTACATGTTTGAATGACTCTAAAACAGAGATTTCTCATAAAACGCAGGCCTTTTTTTTCCTTATTTTTTTTTTTTGTATTCTGAACAGCCACACATGGGCAAAATGAGGCATTTTTCCATTACAAAGCTTATCATTAAATCCCTCCTGCTGATCTTTTGCTGGGTTTAAAGTAGAGAGGAGAAATCATTAAGAGCTCAGGGAGACTTCACAGTCACCAGGACCAAGCTAACGGTAGGAGTTATCTCTGCTTGAGAGATGAGGAAGAAGTATGGGCTAGCTAGGTGACCCATGACCCTCCAGGAAGCTATCTGAGTAGTCGCGACTCATTGCCCTTCCCTCTATTGGGGTAAAGCCCCTTAGGCTGAAGCCATCATACCTTCTCACAGAGCCAGAAAGGCCATCCCCCTACTTTCTTCCCTTCTTGATCTCCTGTCTTTTTCTGTTCTCCACTGGTGATCGGAGGGCTGCTCAAAGTGTGCATGTGTGTGTAAACAAGTGTGTGTTGTGTATGTGTTTGAGTGCAAGGAATGGAAGGTGCTTTCACAGTCATAGGCAGACTTTCAGGCACCTGAAATGTCAGTTTGTGTGACAGAAAGGCCCTTCATTTGACAGTCAGCCCAATCTGAAGCCATGGAGACAGAGAAAGAATAGCAGTGAGGGGGTGGGGGCACTGTTGTAGAGAAGGTGAGGTGGGGGGACAGGATGGGTAAGACAACCTCTAATTAACCCTTCAACTTTAATAAGACCTTGCAGGACGGATAGGCATCTGTAGAAGGGCTAGCAGTCTAGATGAACAAGTGGATGCGGAGGGAGGCACACATGGATGAGCATGCACACACACACAGGCTGTTTCTAGCAGCTTGAATTATCACAGGGAGTGTTTAAACGGAGGGTTCAGTTCTGTTTGTGCAGCGGTGTGATGTGGAGTCAGGCTCTGCCTTTGAAGTGTGCAGCAATGGCATTGAAGGCTATGACTAAGTTGTTTTGAGCAGGATCCATTTCTGGCTCTCGGTGTGTGTGTGTTAGAAAGGGATGCACAAGCGTGTATATGGAAGTAGTTGTGTAGGTGCCTCAAAGCATTTTAAAACATGATGAATTGTATCAGATGCACTCTTGTTGCCACTCTGTCAGGTTTTGTCTGAGTTCATTTTTTGCTTTTTTTCTCTCTCTCAAACGCCTACGCTCAACGTTTTCTAATCATGGCCCTCCCTCTCTCATTTTTCCTTCTCAGGTACTACTTCAAGAAAGCCAGTGATGAATTTGAGTGCGGTGCCGTGTTTGAAGAGGTGTGGGAGGACGCCACCGTGTTGCCTATGTATGAGGGCAAAGTCCTGGGCAAGGTGGAGAGGATGGACTAATGTGACCATGGAAAGGTTCAAAACATGAGCAACAGACTCTGTAATTAACAAACACACTCTGGACTCCTTTTTTTATTTCTTAATATTAAGCTAAACAGAGTTAATATATCCAGCACAAGAGGAGTGATTGAAGGAAGACGAGCCAATGAAGTATGCCGAATCCAGAGGAGGTGCCATCCCTCCCTAACTTTCTCAACCAATCAGCCTTAGAAACAAAGGGGGAATGACATGAGACTTTAAAAGACCAATTCAAGGATGATGACGGGGGAAAGATCCTGCCTCTTCTTGAATATAACCACTGAAGACTGTTTTGTTATGATGTGACGAGAGACTCAAGGTGGTTTTGCGGTGGCTTTTGACCAGATCATGACGTACCTGAAGGCACGGAAGACACAGCGCCACCAACCTGCTCTTAACGCTACACTCCGGCATCATTACAAAAACGTCTGTACGTGTGCATATACATACATGCATATATGTATATATACATGTATTATATATATAGATGCTTTTTGTCATAAGTTGAAAGTTTTATTAGTATTTATTGAAAAGACCCCCCCCCCTTATTATTCTTAAACCTGTGTCCCCTCATCTCTCCATTTCTAGCCAATGGGCAAGCTGCTTTGAATGTTGGGAGAATACTGTGGTGATATTGTTTTTGTTTGGTTTTATTTTACAGAAAGGACAAGTAACTAGCTTAGCATCTCCCATAGCCTTGTATCCCAGTCTGACTCAAACTAACAACCTTGACAGTGGTCTTGTCTGAGGCATACACTCCCTCCCACTCTTCTGAACGGTCAATCCCAGTCTTATATGCTGCTGATAGATAGTTTGTAATGTTAAGTTTATCACACTAGCCATTTTCTCTTCCTTGTTCTCTCCTATATTCTCTTTCTCTCAGCCCAGCAACAGAGCTCAATCGTTTTTTTGTTGTGCCTTTGTTTTTGTAAACCAGGCATTGCACAGGGTGGGGGGTGGGTGGGGGGAATGAATACAGTTGCAGATAACACACAGAGAGGAGACCTGTAGCACAAGTTGTACCATCTAATAATGGCAGTGTTTACAGCCCGCACACCAAAATAACTTGTGCTAACAAGAACCAGTTTGGGTCACTGAGAGTGACTTCTCAAGAAAGTCCGTGAGCAAGTCAGAAACTAAAAAAAAAAAAAAAAACTAAGTGAAGATTGAAGATTTTAGCTCTGATATCCTATGAATGTTGTAACATCGTATATTGCAGAGCTCCTGTATACATTGTAATTATGCATTCTGAAATATGGATACTGACACATGACATGCACACACACATGCACACATAAACATGAACAATACACTTCTATAAACACACTATTGCTGGTGTTTTTTGAGTACAGCACCTGTGCCTACATGGATGCCATACCATGTGCTACCCTGTTTCAGGGTTTTAATATATATCCCTTGGTTTTCAGAAGGGTTTTATGTTGAAAAGATATTTTTATGCTTTTAATAATATCCTGTAATCATGGTTTTTGTTTTGTTTTTACACCACAGCCTTTTTTAATTTCATGCTATCTTAACTGTAAATTATACGTTATATAAAGAGTTTCATTTAAAGATTTACATGGACCTATAATTATTGTAATTATTGAGAGATGTAGCCTTTATTAAAGTTTTATATTTTTCAAATGAAAACTGTCTGAGTACATTGTTTGCTTTTTTTTAATCTCAATTATATCATGTAATATGTTTTTGCAATTTGTTCACATCACATACTGAAGTAGTATTAAAATGGTAACATATTATTTTGACAGTTATTCAGTGTGTTAAAGTGTTTCACAGGTTCCTGCAGTCATTTTAAAAAAAAAACCCACAATGTAATATATTATGCATATAGCTATATAACTAGCCTTGTCTCTGATGTAGCTGTAATACATTTCATATGTAAGTAAGTGCAGACTTGTTTCCAACAAATGTGAACAATGTTATAAAATATAAAATATAATGAAATTAAGTAAAATCAAGTCAGGTTTTGGAAAAGCCAAGGAATCATCTTGAGGTGACATTTGCCATTTTGAATACAAAAGTACAAGACTATACCTAAGAAGAAACAGTTTATGGGGGATATTAATTTTACATTATTCTCAAAAGTCAAATTTCAACTACAATTAAATAAGTAGGATATAAGATGCACTACCGATAATTTCTAAACAAGTGAAAATACAGTCTGTCTACAGAATACCTTGAATAACATGAAATACATGCATTCAGTAAGGTAGGTTTTCAAGTCAAATATTCTTCCCTAATCATTCCTTCTGTACCACAAACAAACACCTGTCCTGATGGAAGAATCCACAGTAAATCCACATTTGAAAGCTGGTATTTTTATACTCCAGATTTACTATCTTTTCCATCCCTCATGAGTATCTGAAGGTTGGGGTTTACTCACTTTATTAACCCCTGTAGGGAAGTTCAGTCTGCATTTTACTGATCCTAATACACACAGTACCCAAATGACACTGAAGAGAAATATTTTTATTATTTATTATAACCTTTATTTAACCAGGAGGGAAAAGCTCGTTAAGATCAAAAGTCAGTTTTTCAAGAGTGTCCTGGCCAAAACAGCAGCAGCAGCAAAAGTTACACATTTACGGTGCATTTAGGGATGTGTTTTTGTTGAAATTATTTGACTGAAATCAGTTTCTATTTTGCATCTAAGCATCTTTGCATTTATGATGCTTAAAAACACCTCTGTATCTGAATACTTTTAATAGTACTTTAAGGGGATTTTAAAATTACAAGAGCTGATATTTAATTTATACAACAAGTAACTAACATGTATTTGTGTTAATGCCATTAGGTTTTAAAAGGACATTGAAATTATGTTATCAGTCCTTGGGAAGTCATGAAAAAGTTTCGATGTGTCTATAAATCCCTATGGGAACCCTGTGGGACAGTGTGACACAGTGGAATCTTTATAATGAAGTAGAAAACAAATAATCTTGAAAGTGTAGCTTTGCTTGGTAGTATTTATTTTTTTACACTGTTGAAGGTACAGACCTAAAACTGATCGAAATATAACAACAGTGGTATTATAGAAAAATTCCAGATATTTACATTATACTCCAATGTAGTGTAGTGCATTAAAAAGGTTGAGAAATATTCCTGACTGTGATTTATTGTCTGCATAATCATGTCTTTCATGTAAAATCCTGCTTTAGTTGTCTATAATGTAATAATCCTTATATAAATGGTAAAATCAGAATTTGTAGGAGTTCCAGTTCAAGACAGAAAACATCAAATACACAAACACACACACAATACTGCTACTACTACTACAAATAATAATAATAATAATAATAATAATAATAATAATAATAATAATAATAATAATAATAATAATAATAATAATAACAATTATAACTTTAAATTCAGAAATGCAAGCTGGTAATGAAGTGTAAATAGAAATCACTAAAAGCCTTTTTGAAGCATTACGGCCCTTCAGTGGTTAAATTGCATATTCTGTATTCAGCT
Source organism: Ostorhinchus rueppellii (assembly GCA_030068375.1). Lineage (NCBI taxonomy): Eukaryota > Metazoa > Chordata > Actinopteri > Kurtiformes > Apogonidae > Ostorhinchus > Ostorhinchus rueppellii. The sequence goes on from JAQQZY010000001.1 coordinate 37,610,553, forward strand.
CTTAAATGGGAGACTTAAGCATGGAAATGGGGGCACGGGCTAATTGGTCCTATTAAAGAGCAATGAGGACCAGCACTGCACTCTGACAGTCAACACAAACATTAATGAAGCACCCTGCATCGCCTATCAGAGGGCTGTGCCGTGTTTGCCTCAATTATCTGGCTTTATTTCAGCAGTGAGGGGAGGAATCATCATTTAATACCTGCAAATAATTTAAAGGTGGGGAGCGCAGAAAGCTGTCTCTGTACTCAGTGGTATGGCTTGATTCATAGCATTGACATAAACACTTGGCACAAAGCAGACAGCCACGTAGCGGAGATAACAGCAGTGATTAATGACAGGCTTTCACTTTTCACAAAATGATTTTCTCATCGTAGACACAAAAAAGGATGAAAAACTAGACAAGTGGCCAGCATTTGTCATATCTATAATATACTGCAGATTTTTTGTCTTCCTTAAAAAGTAATTTTTACTGCAGTCGCCTTTGAACAGTTTGTGTTTTTAATACCGCAAAATAATCTTAATTCTTTGGACTTTTTGTGTCAAAGGCACAATTCAGGGAAACTTCAAAATATAATCAGTGCATTACATGCTCACCCATAGCCTAAAAATCAATTCCCTCATGCTTTTAACATGACAAAAAGTGGGGTTTAATCAGGCTGAACCAGCTAGTTTCCACTGAACTGTCTGAAACGAGGCAGGTGTAACCCACCATCCTTACAACCCCCCCCCCACCACCACCACCACCACCCCTCATCCACATCCCCCAACTCTATTTTTACAACCTCTTGAGGGCCCCAACTTTGAAGGGAAACCTATCCAGGAAGATTGCTTGCATTTTTCCCCACTGAAGCGCTGATAGATGGACATTGACTGTCGCATTCCCCTCTCCCTCACACATCAGGAGCTCTGGCTTCTCCTTCCCCCTGCCATCTCCCTCAGCCTTACTGTGGCATTCTTGTCCTAATAGGTTGCTTTGTTGAAGTGCAATGCAGGTTATATGCAGGTTCTGAAGTTCCAACTTTTCACGGAAACTTGACTTCCATTTGACGCTTTGAATTCTTAAACCTCTATTTTAATTTGAACCACACTATTCCCTTCACAGTGTCTTTTCATCAATGGGGAGCATAACTTTTTGATTTCTTTCTTTACTTTCCCGCTGCCCAGCATGCACCCATATGTCCCATACGCTCCTACCTCAAATTCCTGTCTTTTCTCCAAACAGTGGAATTCATTTCTCTTTGCATTGTGGTAATTGGCATTGCATGGTTGAGGCTATTGTAAACATGGCTGTGTGAGACTGGTATAAAGAGGCACCAGTCACTCCCCAGGCTAAGCTAGTGTGCAAGGCAGGCATGGGCTGCTGCCTATTGTGCTGCTAAAGCCTTTGTAGATTTGCAGTGGGCCCCCTTTTTAATCGCCTTCTCGTACAACGCCCGCCGACTCGCTTTGCATATTTAATTGCCAGGTAAAATCATGTTGTCGACAATCCGTTTAATTATTTGATTGTACAGTAACCGTAAAGAGTGAGCGAAGGGAAGAGGAAGGGATAAAGGGGGGATAGAGGGAGAGAAGAGACAGAGAGAGCAGCAGGCAGCGGAGAAAGAAAGAGGACTGTTGCCAGAATAGACATCAAAGCTGTGCCTTGATGTTGATGTTGAATGGGCATTAATGGTTTCTGAAGGCAAGAGATTGCACAGGGAAAAAAAAGAAAAAGAGAAAAGAAAAAAAAATAAACCTTCCTTTTTCTCTGACAATCCCGCCAGCAATCTCAGTAAATGCATAAACACTGGAACCCAATGCCAGATAGAGGAACTAAAGAAAGAAAGAAAGAAAGAAAGAAAGAAAGAAAGAAAGAAAGAAAGAAAGAAAGAAAGAAAGAAAGAAAGAAA
>JAQQZY010000001.1:37640101-37661242 GCA_030068375.1 Ostorhinchus rueppellii
ATAGGCTCCATGCGACCCCCGTGACCCTAATGAGGATTAAGCGGGTATAGAAGATGAATGAATGAATGAATGAATGTGTAATTTACATCAGTTTTGCTAATTTTGTGTTTTTTCATTACTATGATTCAGAATAGATGTAACTATCATTAAGGAAGCTGATTCAATGTCTTAAGTCGTATAAATGGGTGGGACTAAATACATTTTCTTCTTCCCACTGCTTTTCGAACAGTACTTATTGAATTTGTTTTGTTCTTGATGATGTACTTGACAAGTGTTTTTGTTGTTTTTTGCTTTGAAAAAACAATTTTTTTCCTTTTATTTTTTTTTTACCTTGGATTTGTATGGTGCTTTGTGTATCTGCTTTCTCATTGGTTCTTTATATTCATGAGATGTTTTGGTTCTTCCTTATGTTTGAAATGAAATAAACAAACAAAACAAACAATATTGTCAAATTCTGCTTCTTAGTCATTACCCTTTGGCATCTGTTTTCAACTACCAGGTCTAATTGTTATCTATAAATCATTATTGGGCATATAAACAAGCCTTTTAGAAGAGACATATTTAGATCACAATTTTGTACACTGTACACCTGATGTACAAATACAGTTATTAGAATACATGCAATCAGCATTTGGTATGATCAAAAACATGATTCTTCAAAGTTTTATGAAAAGCTTGAAATGCTAATTTATTGGGTGACCCAAATAAAAATCTCCTGCATCCCACATGTGTGTCCCACCCCAGTGTATTGGAATGGATTGTCTAGAATGCAGATTGAGAGGAAACTGTAGACTGTGTTTTGAGTGACCTTTAGCGCCTGCCAGATGTCAACAGGTCAAACAGTTCATGTATGGTGTGTGAACAGTCTGTAATGATGCTCAAGGTTCCTCAGAGGTAGTGAGTGTTCAGAAAGAAAGAAAGAAAAAACTTTTTTTTTCCTTTTTTATTCCCTGTTTAATGTGTGTGAAGAGGCCCAAATATGGCTCAGACTCAGCACAGACTAGTGGCTGTAGTGCACCTTAAAGGCCATTTGCTATTAAAGAGAAGAAGAAAATGGCTGTATTGACTTGTGGGATGCAATATATTATGAAGGCAGTTCAAGCAGCAGACTGTGAAGTTTGCCCAGTTTTGTGTGAAGTTTTGCTCCTGGTTCATCGTGACAGTAGTCTGTGGATGAGAAGACTGATTAACTGTCACCAATTGGTTTCTGAGCATCTGTTTTGAACCCAGTTGTGAATTGGTCATCACCATGTCGGCACTTTGGAACCTGAAGTGACCATATTTGGATAAAAGGTGTGAACCTGCAGAAGTAAAAGGGATGAGAGCCATCTTTAAGGATTCATGGGTGAGCTAATGCTAAGACTCAGTAAGTGTGAAACTCATGAAGAACTGTGCAATGTTATTTTACAGTGTTCTTAGCAGAACCTGCTTACTGCAACAACAGCTGAGCTGTCTGTTGGGGAAAAGTGTTTTAAAAAATAGTATAAAACAAAGAATCTCTGAAAGTCTGACTTGGCGGGTTGATTGCCTGACATGACCATGATTGACGAACTTTAGTTTAAGTCTAGGGGATCCTAGGATTTTGAGCCATCACCCATTGATCATTTGTGGTATTCCAACCTTAAGATAATTCCACATAGGAACATTTACTACTGGGGTCATGACCCCTAGCAGAGTGAAGTCTAAGTCTAATTCCTTAGATGCTGTCAAAAAGGGTCATGTTAGTTGGAAAACCCTTAAAAATAGGGAGTGAGAATGTGTTAGAGAAGTCAGAGGTAGTTAGAAGACACAGTGTTCAGCAAACATCAAATACATTTAAAAAAAATTTTTTTAACTTATTGAGATATTGCATGAAGTTTTAACTCTATTCATCCTCACCCAAGTTAAGTCAGTCTCGTAGTGGGATTAAATTATTGGGAATGATCTTTATGTGACCTATTGTTACTGTTTGTTGTAAATGTTTCAGTATGTATGTGTGTTTTCTCAGGTAATTTGACATTATATTGTGTGTAATACATATTTTATTTTAATCTCAACAGTTCTAATTATCACACAACTTTTTTTTCCTTTGCACACTACTTTCCAGGGGCCCAACATTCAGGCTGTACCTTCATAGTACTGTCAACCCAAGTATGGAAAGAGACTGTAACACTTTTCAGACACTTGCATCCTCTTATTGTATTGCTCCCTTTCAGAGTTTTGACCAAAATTTCCTGGCATGTTTACCATGTTTACTCTACTTTCATCACACCACGATCAGGATGTGACACTGCCGTGACTCCATTTCAAGACGTCTCCTCAGCTTGAAACCATCATCGTTGTCACACCCTGGCGATCTGTCGCTCAGCTGCACGCGCACAAAGCTTGAAGATATTTTCTTCAGAGAGCTACTGGTGTCTATGCGTGTGTGAGGGAGGGAGAGCGGCAGAGGAGGGGGTGCTCGGATATGAAGTAGAAGGGCTTTTATCAGCCTCTGAGTTGGGAGTCTTTGAGGGCCTCCTCAGAAGCTCAGCATTTCTTCCATTGTTCTATTTCCATCTCTCGCTTCACTCCTGTCACATGTAAAATTACAAAAGGCCTCTTATGCCCATCCCTCACCCGTACCCCTCCTCTCCACTCATATCCCACCCCTTTTCCCCATGTTCCAATGTCAGAGAGGCATATAACCCACTTAGATTACTTCTCAAAATACCTCACAACTTTACAGTGTTCCCGCCACAAATTGGAGATCAGGTAATGAAGTGAAACTGGAAGGAGGAGGTTGTGAAATTCTAGTTTGAAATATGAGGCTGAGGATTGCCTATTTAAACCCTTTTATTCTGTAACACAGACATAGTCATTCTGTTCACTATAGTTCCATGAAATGTTTGTGTATGCCTAAACTGATGTCTTAAAACACATATCAACCCTGGTCATAGATCACTGTTACTCAGTACAATTGTCAACAAATTCATCGGGATGTCACTCACTGCCCAGTAGATGTCATTCTGGCTGTGAAAAAGTTATTTATAGTTGGAGGAACCTATAATTCCAGATATCTTTTAAGCTTCTACATTTGTAAGGAACTCACAGCTGAATATTAATAACCACATTATGGATTACACATACTTACTAATAATTTTTGCAATCCATTACTGAACATGGATACACACAAAAAAAGGCTAAAATATGGGGATTTTTTTTGTGTTTTAATTTGAGAATGATTGAAAAATTTTGATTTTTTTTTTCATCATTTATTTATAGAATCTAAATCAGCAGCCAAGTACATGTAAGATATTCTAAAAGATACAGTAAGATCAAATTTCCAATCACAATCCAGACTCCAATACAAACTTCATATAAGCACAAGGGATTATACTGCTTTGTAATCTGTGTCTTTACATGCATATATTCTGCAAGAATAAGTCTGTCCAGTTTTACATCCAGTCATTATAATATGTAAAATACACATCACATTTTCACCATCCAACCTAATACAGTATATGGGTGGAGAGACTCTCTCTTGTCTGTATGTGTCATCCTCCGGCTAGACGGTGTGTTTGCTGTACATTGTAAGGTGAAACCCTATCACAACAAGACCTGACTCTTGTCTCTCATTCACACATGCACACACAGCAATACATTGACATCTGAGACCTTAAAAATCCTGCCTGCAGGCCTGCACCCGTTGTCAGGTGATGCAGTGTCACATCTTAGCTATGAGACAGAGCCCCTTCCCTTGCACTCCTTTCTCTTCTTCCACTTCTTCTGTTACCCCTTATTTTTCCTTTATCTTGTCTCATCTACCCCCCCCCCCCCTTACTATTCCCCTCTTTTCTTTCCCGTCTGCATCTGTTGTCATGTCCCCCTCCTTCCCCCTGTTTTTGCCCCAAGCTACAAGGTGACTTCAGGTTTCAGTGGTAGAGACAGGAAAAGAGGATTAGCTGGCCATTTCCCTAAACATAAACTGCAGCAGGTGTATTGGAAATCCCCCTGTACTGCTTTTGTTTGAGGCGGAGATCACCTTTGATTTTTGAGACGCATGGCCTAAGAGAATGTGAAGCCAAACTATGAGCCAAGCCAGGCAATGTGAATAGACCTATGTCTGTGTTAGTGATACTAAACATTAACTGTGTGTCGCCAGTAGTGTAATGCCTTGTGGTACCAAAGTGCACCACTGCTACTCCCTCCTCCTCTGTTGATCTTCTGCCTGCTGTTATCAAATATGACACAAGCTTGTGCAAACAACAACTGAGCCATATTATTTATGCCATTTTCCTTCACCCCCTGATCCTCCCTTCACCAAAGATATCAAGATGCGATTTAAAGCCTTGTGTATTTACTGCAAATGCTGCCCGAAAGATTCTTCCTCTGCGAGTCATCTGAGGGTTTGTATGTGTATGTGTTCATGCATGTGTATCTGAGTGTGTTTGTAAGGTGAATAATGGTATCATTGTTGGTTGCAGGTGTGTACTTGTGCCAGGCAGGCTTCAGCGGAGGATCCCATGAACAATAGCTCTCTGTTGGAAGACACACCTGAGTCAGAGAGGGGAGGTGAGAGGGCCTGATCGGAGGAAGATTACACAAGAGCAGACTTCATTAAACTAGAGGGAAGGGGGGCCATGAAGGGAGGGGATGGAGAGATAAAAAAAAAAAAAACAAAAAAAAAACAAAAACGCAGGAACGTGGAAGAAGAAACAGATGAACAGTGGGGGGGCATTAAGTAAAGTAGAAATGGAGAGAGGGTTAGAGTTGGAAACAAAGTGAGAAGAAAATTACTCATGTAAAAGACAAGGACAAAGGGGGTGATGATTAAATAAAGTTACTGCAGATGCTCTACAGGTGCAACTTTATAGAGGAAATATTTGGTCTCAGATGAGTATTTGTACTGCAAACTAGGAAGAAAAATAAGAAAACATTTATACTAAATTCAAAAGCTTTTGCAGTTTGCTGTACAATAGCATACAGTTTTAGATATTTTCATACTCACCTCTGCACTTGATCTGAACCCAATCTGTGGCTATGCAACCTACCACCAACCAAGGTACAAACCAAACAAGTGATACTTGGTCCAGATCAAACTGAGTTGTGCTCCAGTTCATTATTGCCGTTCATCATCAGCAGTAATATTTTCATGGTTTTGAATACCACTGACTTCAGTTAATTTGAGCTTTAGTCTTTTTTTTATTTTTAGTGTATGACATGCGACAATAGAGGAATTAGTAAAGTGTCTTTAGTTTCACTTTCGCTGTACGCCCCCCCCTCCATACAGCATATTGTATATACTGTATGTTATATTTTTTCTGTAGCGATTGGAAATATAAAAGACCAGTATTGCAAACAGTGAAAACCTGTTTTCACTCTTTTATTCCCTCACCCAATGAGAATCGATAAGAGAATCGGATCGATTAGCAGAATCGATAATGGAATCGGAATCGTTAAATTCTTATCAATTCCCATCCCTATATATATATATATATATATATATATACATAATTTTTAAAAAATCTCATTGCTTTACTTTGTTTAAGGAACCAAAGGCCATATATTTTCCGTGTCTGCTACTCATCCAAAAGAACAATCTCTAAAATGTAGAGTCTACACAGTATGTACAGCATTTACTCTCACTGAAACACTTGTATTTAACAGTGGGAGTGGACTGAGCATTCACCACCTCATATATCGAGGGAAAGTTTAAAAAAGAGACATTGCAGCACCGTCTGTGTAAATGCTTTAAAAGGGAACTCCTGTGTAAATGTCTGATGTCCATCCAGAAACAGCTGGAGGGATGTAAACATAGCGATGACGTTCCGTATGGAGAGCGTAGAACACCAGCTCATAAATGACAGGCTTAAAAATAACACCAACGTCGCCAGGGAATGAGTATGAACATATCTCTAGAGAAGATGCATGAGGATGAAGCTGAAATTGATCTATGAGGAGAAACCAAGAGCTCCTGACAGATATGTGGCTGTACTTGATCATGTGAAATCCAATAAACTGCTCTGTGGACAGTTGAACCCTTGTGCAGAGTTACTGCCCTACGAAGTGACAATGACAATGAATGTGTTTTGAACAAAAACAGATTTATCATACACGCATTAACTCAAAACAAAGGCAAAGGTGATGTAGGCGCTCAGCAAATTAATAAATACTTCATCTCATACTGTTGCAATCCTTCAAGATCTTCATGTATTAGTGAAGTGACACAAGTGATAATGTCTTGTACCTTTGTCATATCTTGTGATGAAGCACCAGACATAAAGAACGCCAGATTGAAGATGCTGATTACAGAGACAAAGGCAAAATCTCACTTTAAAAGGCTGTTTTCTGTCTCTAATTTATGACATGTTCACAGTAAAAGTTGGAAGACAAGAAGGAGAACAAGTGACAGGTTGACAAAATGAAAATTGCACTGAGAAACTTTGAGAGCAAATTTTTCCCCTCCCTCTCTTCCCCGTCTTTTTTTCCACACAGTTCACAAAGTCAAAACATCCCCTCTTTCACACAGGATGAGCACTGTTTCTGTCTCAACTCCTCAAACATGAAACGCAAATGGTATGTAAATGTCGTCTTTGATTCTGTTTAATGTATCCAGGGTACAAGGTGCAAAAGAATAAAAGAGTCTTCTCCTCTCTAGCTATAAAGCATTACGGTACACCTTTACAGGACAGTGGACCCCCTGCTGTGAGGATAATAGGAAGAAATTGTTTTGCTATGAGATGAAGTGATAAAGGGAAAAGTATGATTTTTCAAAGACTTTGCCGGTATCTTCACCACCCTCCTCCCCACACTGCTTCTGGGGCACATGAGAGGGAAATTGTCGAGCGCTAATTGAGTGATAGCTGATTGCTGAAGTGTTCATCTTTGATGTTTTTCTCTTTTCTCAGCGCATGTAAATGAAACATCAAGAAAAAAGTGGTGGATGTTTCACGAGGAATTAAGATGAAGCTGGAGTTTATGAGAAGATAGCCAGCTTGTAGCAGTGGAAAGTATTCAGCTCCTTTAGTCAAATAAAAGTAGCAATACAGTAAACAAACAAACAAACAAACAAAAAACACTCACTGTGAGTCCTGCATTGGATAATCCTCATTAAACCTAAAAGACCAAATCAACTTCTAGAGCCCAAAAGCATCTAGTGATATAACAAAGTTTAATAACTTTGAACTTCTAATCTTATTAATACATTTAAGTAATTAAATAAATTAAATTGTATTTTCTTAGCTTGTCATCATCTCATATAATAAACTTAAAATGAACTCTGAGTCTGTAGGAATATCTGCATTAGTGCTTCCAAACCTTTTTTAAATAAACCCCCAGTAATGGCATCATGACGACACCCCCCCCCTTTACCAATGGGTGAATTGGGATTCAGCCTAAGTCTTTCAGGGCTTAGTAAAAGTGGATATATTTAGCAGTTAAATGTAGTTAAAATATGTGTGAATGAAAGTATGAGTTTGATCCTTCTGAGTTTTATTACACCTAAAAGGTTGCGAGAAATACTTTAACAAACTGTAACTCTGGAGATTATATCTTATTTTCTGTTCCCTATAACTGGTGATAGTGTACTGTGTTTACATCTATCAGCCATAACATTCTAACTACTCGTAGGAAAAGTGGAGGTAATTCTGATTATTTGGGTTACATATATTTGATAGCAAGTGAATTTTTAGTCCTTGAAGCTGATGTATAGGAAGTAGCAACATGAGCAACATAAGGAACTGAGTGACTTTGACAAGGGCCATCGTGTCATTTGGAAATTACAATTTCTCCCTTGCAAAGTTGCTCACTTCTCTCCATCACATCAACTCCATGGTCTATATGTTCACTGGTTACATAATGTATCCCACCATCGTGTGAATTACCCCTTCATAATAGGGGGATACTCCCTTCACTTCTTTATGACCATCATGGTCTACTACCACATCAAAATGAAAATACGTTCAGTGTTAAAATGTAAGATAAGTGAGGCTAACACACTCAACGTCAAGACAAGCAACAAAATGAGACTCAGTGGCTACATTATCTACTATCCAAGAAGTGAGCAGTTTAGTTCACTGAAATACAAGAGTAATTACTAGTGAAAGTAATACATTTTCACATAACCTACGTCCTAGTTCATGAAATAGGTTTATTTTGAGATAAAGATTTTGAGATTTTAACGGGTGTAACATATTTATAAATAAAGAACTTGACCCAGTTCATACTTTTTGTGAGATTCGAAATGTTTTAGGTCTGAATAAAATCTTTTGCTGTGTTTCCACTATGTGGTACTGGCTCAAGTCGACTTGACTCGACTCGACCTTTTTGTGTTTCCATTACGTAAAAGTACATGGAATCTGGTACCTTGTGTTCTTACTTTAGGAATCTGGTACTATTTTTCTTTGTATACGTTTAGTTTCTGTTTGGCTCATGACACAGCAAAAGAGACAAGAAATGCTGGTTTCACTATTTATTTATAGACTATACAATACAAGTTAGCAGATTTGTATTTGGATGGAGGTCTGCAAATGAACAGCAGAATCTCATTGGAAAGAGGAGCAGTTCTTTTATTAAACACCAGCAGAAGCAACCGGCCCAGACGCCTCCAATTAGCTGATCACTGCTCCCGCCTCCTAGTACCTGGATACAAACGTATTATAAACCAGATTCTAAAGTTGACAGTTACTATACCAGTAAGCTAAATACATCCATGATGACAGCCCGCAAAACAACACCTCGGTCAGTCGAGGAGGTTCAGACATTTCTGTCTTTGGTGGCTGATGAAAATATTCGGTGTGAGCTTGATGGGGCAATACGCAACAAGCAAGTTTACCAGCAAGTCTCAGAGCAGATGGTAGACAACCAGGTACTCTACAGTTGTTACTGTCCTGTAATGGAAACAGCCTCCAGAAATAATACCTGGTACCCAAGTTCAGTTGAGTCGAGTTGAGCTGGTGCCACATAGTGGAAACGCAGCTCTAGTAGAATGGGGTCACTACCTCAGTGATGGTAAATGAAATGGGTATAAATAATATTCACAACAGTTTGGGATAGTATAATATGAACAGGGTTTATTTGGAAACATAAGAACAGAAATACTCTTCACTTTTTTTTTTTAATGAACTGAACATTAACTAGTTCTCAATTTAAATGGTGAACTATGAACATGAGAATTTATTTTATTCTGTATGAACTGAACTTTGAACCTATTCATGTGAAGTGTACACTTGCACAACACTGACATTGATTGTAGTTTATTATTCGCCATAAAATGTGAATTGAAACAAAGGGAGTTTATCTGCTTGGAAAATGATAATTAGTTTTACATCACAAAAAAGTAATCAGCTTGGTTTAAATATGAACTTAACTTATCTTGCTAAGAAGTTAGCGAATGTTTACATGGACTGTACCAGCCTCAGTGGAACAATATTAATTAACTGAACCTATAAAGACGTCAGCTTGACTCCATACAAACATAAACAAAATACTGAAATAAGGTGATAAAATATACATTTTCAACAGGCTAGCTCCCTACTTATATTTACCAATCCACGTCAGTGTCATGACCACATTTACCATCGAAAATTAATGAACCAGCTGAAGTTCTGAAGGTTCTCAGTTTCTTTTGGTGCTGCCATGGTTAAAATGATACGGGCCATAATAGGGGGTGTCTGAAATTATTAAAGTATTCCTACCTTATGAATGGATTGGATTATTTAATTAATTTTTTTCCACAAAATCAGTGATCAATCCCCCCCCACACACACACACACCCACACACGCACACACACCCCACCACCACCAAAAAAAAAAAAAAATGATATTTTTGTCTCTTTAGGAGGCTCTGGATCTTAATCTGGGGCTACAGACCCCCCCAGTACCCCCTGTAATTTGAACTTTGTATCCCACCCACTGACAGGTCCACTTGTAATGAGGAAATCATTATTATTACCACTTCTGTCATAATGTTATTGCTGATCGGTGAATGTAAAGCAAACTGTCCAACATATTTAGAGCAGATGGTATACCATTTTACATCTTTTTATTTCTTTTCTCAGTCTCGCACTACACAAATAATGCTTTATCTTTAGTCAAGTATAAAACCACAACAGCTGCATAAAAGTGAAGCTGAAATACTTGCAGCCCAAAACATAAACATTTCCTCCTACATGTTACGTTAAGGAGCCATTGACCAAGCACATGCCCCATTAACTGTCCCATATTTTATGTAGATTTCGTCATGCTGATTTATTGCTCATCATCTTGTTTGTTTTACTAAATTAACAAACAATATAAAAAGGGGTGTTTCTTGGCATGGCCAACCACTGTAAAGAAATAACTGCTGTTGAAAATCTCTGATGTGCTGCCTTTGTCTCCACTGGGCAGACTGTGGTTCACTAAATGTGTCACAAAAACAAAATGGCAGCTTCTGTAACTGCAATATTTGCTGCTTCATTTTTGGATATGTGGAGGAAAGCAGTGTTTTTATAAATCCTTGGGGAAAAAGTAATGTATATAAAAGCATTATGAAAATAACAAAAATGTTTAAAATATGAAAATAACAAAAATGTGTCAGCGGGTGACATTAATTCATTCATCTTCTATACCCGCTTTATCCTCACTAGGGTCATGGGGGTCGCATGGAGCCTATCCCAGCTACTTAAGGCCGAAGGCGGGGTACACCCTGGACAAGTCGCCAGCAGGTGACATTAAGGGACACATATCCTAGCAGCATATCACACTCTGAGTTACACTCAGTTTGGTAATATTTGGGCACTATTGGTGCTTGTAGTTGTGTGTTTTATGAACAGATAATACACAATATTGAATGTTCTAAATGAGTATCAAATAACTTTGTGGTACCACCATAAATAATGCACAACAACATCCTTACTTAGGACCCTAAAGAGGGGAAACTCTTAGCTAAAAGGAGTCATATTTTGATTTTTTCAATCGAATTCTGTATTTTAAAACATTTCCCTGTTCTCTACATAAACTGTAAAGGCTATGCTTGGGTCTGAATTCTCCATTAATTAAAGTCTGCAGGCCCATTTCACAGCCTATTTCTGACTAATGACATGGGAAAGGTCGTTTTGTGCACTGGCCCTTTAAATCCAAATCAGCCACTTCATGCCACACCCACTCCAAGTTGTTGATTTTAGGTAAGCTGGAATATTTTCAATTTTTACTACAACCGCTGCCGCTGATAAACAATTACGGGATACTCTGAGAAATGTTCATCAGAAGTTTTGACCTTTTATGTGCAAATGTCGTGATGCAACTAGTTATAAAATGTAACAAGTTGAGCAGGAATTGAAACAGGTTGTAGAAATGCACTCAATTTTTGCATTTTAAAGATAGCTTTGCAGCACCTGGAGGGTTCAAATTCAAACTTTTTGAACTATTAGGGTGCAAATAAAGGTACCAAAGACTAATAAAAGTGGGTTACGTAAAATATGACCCCTTAAATACCTACAGTAGTAGTTGAAGAATATGGTAAAAAATAAATAAATAAATAAATAAATAAAAATAGATAAGACCTTATTAGTATTTCTACGAAAACTGTTGAATATGTCAACTCGTCACATTGTTACAGACTTGTTCCTTTAGTTTTCATCCAATTGAAGGGAATTGTCTATTATTTTCCTTTTGTATCTTTGCATTCTTGGACAATATCAGGACAGATTTTCAACCAAAAGGGTGGAACAATATTATCTAGTAATGGCGATCCCATGGTGTATCGCATGGTGCATATCACACAACAAATAGAACAAGTCAAAAAACAGATATGAAAAGCAGACTGGACCACAGAGAAAAGGCATCATAGTGTGTCGAGCTCTGTTGCTGACATTGAAAACTCATTTGCACATTGAGGCAAAGTTAATGTTCATTATTTTATTCTATTGTTTTTTGTATTTTATCTGAAGTCAGCATGGTTTAAGTTTTGCACACAAACAGTTGGTAGAGACGTCCTTCAAAGGCTTACTTTTTACTTTTATACTATAAAAGTGCATTTCACAGCATGTACTTTTTCAATTTTAGTTGAGTAGGAACTTGAATAAGTACTTCTGCTTTGAGTCTTTTATACCTGGGCCCTGTACTACCTTTGCATGCAGATTGTTGCAGCACCCTTTAACCACTTATTTCAACATCATTGTACAATAACATACAAGCCTTGTGAAAAGACACAAGTTTAGTCAGTTTGCCATCAGTGGTTCACCACTGCCTGTTTCCACACCAACAAAGACTGCGTGTGACTAGACTGGCAGGCCTGATCCAGCTGGGCTTGACAGCAGAGCACACATGAAAGAAGGGGATGGAGGGATGGAGTGGTGAGAGCAGGGAGAAAAGCAAGGGATGAACAGAAACACACACTGGGCTCCTGCTGTTCACAGCAGCAGGTGCAAGGGAGAGGCGAGCAGGGGAGTTACGGGAGGGGGGCACGAGTGGTTTTATGGAAAGGAGAAAAAGAGCATGAGAGAGGGGGAGCAAGGGGGGTAACATATGGGTAGCATTCACTGAATCAAACTCAGTGGCTATAAGCTGGAGTCCCTGCATGGGTTCCAATAAATGGAATATCTGTTTGATTTTGTGCTGCCACGAGGCTTTTTATTACGATCCATTGAACTTAGGTACTCCGATGATCCTCAGGTCTATGAGAGGCTGTAAAGTCAACAGCAGGAAGGCAGGTACTTAACTATCTGCAGCCTGCTGTGTCAAGGTAAACAGCAGAGGTAACAGCAAGTGCCTGTCAACTGCAAAGGCACGTAGAGAAATACCTTTTGACCAGGACCGAAGAGTTTCAGTGCAGGGTTGAAAAAAATATGTGATCCATGTAGTCATCAAAATCCTATGTCTACCAATGAAACGTTTGTGAAAGTATCGTATCTCAAAGTGAAATAGCCCCGGACACCTAATAGATGCTGGTTTATAAAGGCTTAGACCCCCTAGATTTACAGTGAATTTCACTTCTTTCTAATTTCATTTGTTTAGACCATCTAATAAGTGCAGTGTTGGTTCAGCTATACATTTTTCCTCAGTTAGTAAGATTTTATAGCAAATAGAATGCTTTGTCATCTTCTATGTCAGACATTAACAGGTATGACTGACTTGCTTTGCGAGGCGCACCATGTTTTTCTTCTGTTTCTTTAACTGATCAGACTTTTATTTGTCTCCTGGTAGATAACTTGACAGGAGTTTTTGTTTGTTTGTTTTCTCAGTTAAATGTTCTATATTTAATACTTTTTAATGGTTAAATTGTGTTCTGACTTAAGTTGAGGTTGTATTTCTTTTTTTTTTTAAATTGGAGTTTGTAACTGGCTGCATCCCACCAACAGTAGCTTTGTGGTTAACAGCATGATAACCATTGGTCCTCACTCAAAAATAACAGATGATAATAAAGCACTTGAAAACTTAAAATGGAAAAAAGATGAGAAAGTTTATTCAGAGCTCCTGCAGAAACATGTTATAGCATCCTAGAACTACAAATCAAGGAAAAGTAACATTACTAACTATTTGTCATCTATTTGTAGTATTCCATTATTTCATTTAAATCCTCTTAAATTATCCTAAATCTCACTAACTGGACATGACGTGGTTTATTAAAATGGATCCAGGTTAAGTAACTCAGAACACTTTTTTTTTTTTTTTAACGAGCCATAAAATAGGATCACTAAGCGACTAATGCAGTGCTAATATCATTGTCTGGACTCCCTTGAGTTAGCATGTGCCCTAACAAAGATTTTTTAAAACCCCCTGGAGTAGAGGAGATGGAGCGAGGATATATGAAATTACAGTACATCAGTTTTGAGGAGAAGCATCTTTCTTGAAGACTGGGCGTTGACAGACAGCGAGAGAACAGGCAAAGGAGGATAGCTGAAGATCTCTGCCTTTGATGAGACATAACAATATCCAAATCCCCGACCGCCTCTTATTTAAGTTACTGAGGACTCTAAAAAAGGGAAGTTCTTCCAAAGTCGCTCAGAAGCTTGTGCGCTTTAGGTGAAGGGAGGGATTGGAGGGAGCAAGAAGTAGAAGGGTGTGGAAGGGGGGGAGATAATGTTTATGCATTAGACTTTCAAAGCGCTTTTTTCTGCAAGGAAATTCAGATTCAAAGGTGTACTTCTTGCAGGAAGATCTAAAGGATTCTTTCTCCCTCTCCCTGTTATTGCTTGAGTGACAAAGTCTCTCTGTAGCTTAGCCAGGACTTTGTATGCACATGGTAACTGAGTGTGAGTAGGCCCTACAGAACTACAGTATATCCACCAAGGAGACTGAGTGATGTACAACTGTATGTATTATATATAATATTTTCTACGCTCAAACTACATATTTGACATCAAAGAGAATAGTAACACTAAAGTAACACCTAGGTTAGGCAATCAAATACGACTGTTAAGTCAAGTCAAGCAACCCTGCCGCCCACAAGCAATGTCACCGCACTCACAAAGGAGTCTGAACTGTGTGCCCACTCTTATCACTGCAAATTCTAACTCATCGGAGCAATATTAGCTGAGACTTTTTCTAAGTGGAAGTTTGAACTCCAAAACTTCTGAGGAACAGTGCTTTGAAAGAGCTGAAGGAGCGGAGATGAGAGCACGAGGGGTGTGTATGTGCACGCTTGCGTCGGATAGTTGCTGAGCACAGCACTCGTACATACGTGTGATTAAAAATTCAAATGAGTGCCTTTAGAATCGATGGAAGGCTTTGAGGCTCCGTAATGAGGCTGATATATGAAGTTTAAACATTCGGAGCCGCTGGAAGTGCCACCGTGGAAAAAGACACAGAGAAAAAGGGAGGGAGGCAAAGAAAAAAGGAGAAGATTTGTGGCTTTGATGCAGGGATATCACCGTGGGGCATGGCTGGTTGGCTGGTGCTGCCTGGTACTGGGATCCGGAGCGCTTTCAGAATGTTTGCAACATTCCCCAAGACACCTTTTCGAGCAATCCCTCGCCAACAGTCCGGGACAAACTCATAGGAAGGAGGGAACGAAGCGGAAGAAAAGCAGGAGCGGGAGGAATGATGGAGCGAAAGGAAAAGTAGAAGGAACCGAAGACAAATTGGACAGACGGAATCGGAAGAAGGGGTAAAAGTAGACTGATCAGAGGTAGAGGTGGCAAACAATGAAAGTGAAAGAAGTGCTTGCATTTCTTGTACACTCTTCAATCTGATACACACATGCACAAAAATACACACAATAGTTCAAGAGGGGGCTTTGGTGTGAAGAACTGGAACACAAAGAAAAGAGGTATTAGTTCACATGCTACTTTGTGTGACCACATACGGATGCGGTCACATACACACACACATGCACACACACTGTTCTACTTCTATCTCTAGAAGCAGTGGGAGTCTAGTGCCACTTTGAACTTCCCTACCATTAAAAGCCTGACAGAGTTTTGAAGAGGCCTATTGAAAGGGAACCTGTGCATTTATGATGTAAATGTATTTTTTTTTCCAACCCTTTCTTCTTCTCCCCCCTTTTTTTTATTTTGACAGCCTTTGAAATTTGTCATATGCACATCCAATTTAACAGCCAGAAAAGACTTCTTTGGCCCCCTTTTTTCTTTTTCGCAAAATCCATTTTCATATCAACTTGAAAGGAATTGGCTGAATATTTTTGCTTGATTTTCTTTAATGTGATCATCACTGTTTCAGTCGCTCAACGTGTTGGAGTTATATTCTTTTAGTCAGGTAATTTTCTGTCAGATTTACTCTCTTAACCAATTCTTCAAAGGGGGGGGAAACAGGCCAGTTCTCATAAGAACAACAACATCTTCAGTCCTCCTGCACTGCCATTTCATTCATTTTAAACCGGTTTGTTTTGACCTTTTCCTTTCATTTGTGACACATGTCGCCTTTATCTGCTCTGAACCCCTAGGTCATGCAGCTTTTGAAGAGAATTCTTAGTGGGGGTTTTTTAGCCCAACTGTAGCTCCTGGTGAGCTCCAACATACAGTACATAGTATCCAAAATAAATTAAACTGTCACAAAGTTGTTGGGTGAAGATAATGACATTAGGGTCATTGCAGTGTAGTGCTGCGCTGCATTAAGTGATTATATGGGCTGATCAGATTCGCCAGAAATCCCTATACTTTGCAGCAGGGGTATCAAACTCATTTTGGTTCAGGGGCCACATTTAGCCCAATTTGATCTTTGTTTTAGTACAAAAACCCAATTAAATTAGATGAAATTCATGCAATTCAATGCAATTTTGACAATCTTATGCCTCAACATATTATTTATACATATACGTTACACACAATGTTACACAAACATTTGGTAACAGGTATAAGATGCTTAAATTTTGGACTTTGGACCTTAAATAAGAACAATTTCTTCAATATTACATCTCAGCTTCGTATTAACAGTCACCACATTACAATGGATCTGCAATTCACTAAACATTTAGTAACAGGCAGAATATTATTAAAATTGCACATTTCAGGTTCTTCATATTTGTTTTTATTCATGTATTTATTTGAATTTTATTGTGAAAGGATAGTTTCCCATCTGTCTGTATATGGAACCTGAACTAAAAGGATTTTGATAAGCTTGATTGTTAATATCTTCAGTGTAAATTTTGTACTTTCATCCATGGCTGGATTGGAACCTTTGGCGGCCCAGATCTGGGCATTGGCTTGTGTGTTTGACACCCCTGCTTTACAGTCTGCTCATTATAGAAGCACTGATATTCTTGGAACCTATAAGAAGATGAAGAAAGAAGAATGAAAAAAGAGGAGGAATCTCACTTCAAGGACAGACATACATGTAATAGATATCATGATAAAAGGAGCAACACTTATAGCATTCACAAATAGGAGAAAAGGTAAGAATGAAATTACATAAAGAATAAAAGGATTTCATGTAAGTGGTAAGGTTTTAAGAACAGCTAATTAGTAGAACCTGAACCTCATACTTCCATTTAGACAATGTGAGCATGATTTACAGAAACACAGACAACAACCAAACAGTATTCAGAATAGAATAGAATAGAATAGAATAGAATAGAATAGAATAGAATAGAATAGAATAGAATGCCTTTATTGTCATTATACATATGTACAACAAAATTATTGAGACAGCTCTCTTGTGCATAGTGTAAAACAGTTTAAAAGGGGAAAAAAGTGGAAATATATATACAGAATAAAAGAAGCAAGCATGTCAACCAACCAAGAAACAAATATATATTGCACAGAGATGGAAGAAAGTAACAAATACAAAAAAGAAAGGAGTAAAAGAACCAATATGTAGCTACATGGAGGAGGGAGACAGACAAATGCAGACGCTGACAATGGAAGAGATACCAAAAGCCAAATGGTCCTGGATTAGGCTGATGTCAGCCAGTGATGCTAGTGATGTCCCGCACAAAGCATCCTGAATAAATACTGATAACAGAGAGGAGAACACATTTACAAAGTAAAAGCTATACGGAAAACTCAGTGCAAAATCCTAGGTTTTGTGGCTGCTACATGTATCAGACTATCCGTACATAGGGTGACATTCACTGATGGCAGTGACAAACACTTATCTGGTGCTGCACGTCTGTTGATGTCACAAGTCAGTAAAGGTATCTGATAATGGCTGTTGCCAGTTCAGTTCCACACTGCCCAGCCAAAAATAGCCTTACAAATAGATTTCACTAAGCTGATAGTTCAGATCCTTGTTATAATTACTAGAGTAGTATGTTTTAACTGCAAGAAGTTCAAGGATAGAGATTTGACAACACCAAGACTCATCTGGCTGTTGAAAGAGTGTTTCAGAGAGCATGAAGCATCATTTTCACACATGGACTGGCCACCACAGAGTCCACACCTGAATATCATTAAGAATCTTTGAGATGGGATGGAGAAGACTTTACACAGTGGTCCAACTCTCCCTCATCAACACAAGATCTTGGAGAAAAATCTGTACAACTTCATACAGAAATAACTGTGATGTGTTTTGACTTTGCCTAATGCTACATGGCATAAATGATGCCACAGTGAATTTGTCCTTTTCTAATAAAGGTAGTCATAGTAATTGTTTTGTGTGGGACATTTTCTTGGCCTTGCTGTACATTTCAGTTGTAGTGTTTTACTTGGAACACAAGTGCCTCAGGTTTTGTGCCATAAGGAAACAAACTTGAAATCATTCTGAAGAGCAAAGTTTTACCAAAGCAGCTAAATTACTCACAAATACATACCATCTCTTGAAGTCTTTATTTTGCATTTTGGAAAACCAAACAAAAAATTAATAAAAATTAATTTGATGTTGACCTTTGACCTTTCCAGGTCAAACTCTTTTTGGTTATAGATCTTCAAACTCCTCATGTATGTGGGAAATTTGGACCAATGATGTTGAGTTTTCATCAAGATGTCTTTCTTTTAAGTCCCGAATTTTGTAATTATTTCCTGACCTTGACCTTTGACCTACAATAGCAGAAATCTCTCTTTGCTGTTATCAGGAACTCAGACACCAAAAATCAGGTTAAATTTCCCCAAATTGTGAACACTAGACTGCAAACAGACAGACAGACGACTGTGGGTAAAGACATAACCTCCTTTGACGTCAGAGTCTCTCTGTCAAAAACACTCAGGGTTGGAGTTCATATCCTCAACTCCAGCTCTGGATGTAAACTGTAGTTCTCTTCTGGCCTGTGGTGAGGTTTTGGCAAAAAAAAATAAGCACTTTGGTTAAAGTTAGGAAAATGGTTAGTATAGGGTTGGTAAAAGACACACAAGAACAACTGTTATTTCAAGTAGAATGGAGGACGTGATGGGAAAATGTGTAGGACTTACTGAAGTAAAGTACATATTCAATGCACAACTTATGGGAGGTGCAGTATCAGAAACATCAATGTTATAGCACTTTATCCACTAAACTATAACCAGCGTTTACAGTCAGGTGCTTCCATTACCCCAAAACAGCCGCATTAGACCTCTTACATCCTGCCTGCAGCCAGTAAATTGGTTTAAGTGTCTTATAAGTCAAAATTACTCATGGACTCCAGTTCCACTAAGAACTAGTGTGTCTTCGTTTTAGAGTAGAAAGAACTGTAGGGGGCATCTATTTTTTAACTGAACATGTGTATAAATATTGCTTCCTATTCACTGACCACACAGTGATGGAAAACACAAACAACCTTGTGCCCTAGTGTCCTCTACTTACTCAACCCTGTCTAGTTTATGAATTCATGTGTATGTGGTATGTCTGGGCTTCAAAGCCTCCAGCTGGACGCAGCAGTAGTTAGATGAGAGAGGATGGTTAAGGCATGAGAGTGAGGCATGGGGTAGAAGGGTAGGGGGAGTGGGGGGAGGTCGATGGTAGGCTTGACATGGGTGTGTTAAAGAGTATTAGGGAGGGGGGGCTCATGACAGCTGGCAGCCGAATCTGCTTCACTTGCTTTCCCACCTGTCACACATCCACCAACGCAAATACATGCAAACGCCAACTTAATATTAAGATATATGTGGAGACGTACTCCCACTCACTTGCAATCACTACTGGGGACAAAGGGCAGCCTCCTACTGGCCTAAAAAAATATGCTTTACTTGTCTGTTGAATTCTGCATTTAACATCTCCTCCCATCATAGAACCTGGATGTATTACAACATAAGGTCAGGTCAAAATACATGTATTGGACTTAAACCGAAAGACTGTCTGAAGCAACACCTGTTTCCATATTACATTGATCAAATATCAAAAATGACAAAACTATACTACTTGGCTATTTTTGCAAACATGATCAATTAAATGATGGTAAGTGAAATTTGATGATTGGTGTGGTTAAAGGATCAGTCTAGTCAGACGCATTGACACCAACAGCTGAAAGATAGTGCATCAAGAGGTTAGCCATCCTGATAGCCTTTTGGTTGAATAAATCATCATGAATAGTTGTTCAATTTTTAAAATACATACAATAAATACAAATAATTTTCCAAATCTTTACTAAAAATAAAATATGCATAAAACCTCATATAGACTCATGTTTAAAATTTCTAAATACAAAACCTCACTAAAAATCAATCTTTATTAAAACCCAATAATGTACAAAACCTTATACAATTTCACTGAAGTCTGAAAAAAGTGATTATTGCTTGTGTTAAAATCAATTCAGATGCAAAACTTTCACATAAAATGAACTGTGCCTAAAAATCATTATAAAAGTATTCACAAAACAGTTTAAAGTCTGAGAATCTTTAGTCTGGTTTCAACCAGCTCAATATGTAAAGTGTCATAAGATAACTTTTGTTATGATTTAGCACAATATAAATGAAATTTGACTTGATTTGATTAAAAACCTTTATTAAAGAGATAAATAATAAAAAAATTACCCATGATTATGGTGAAATTATCTAAACAATTATCAGGATGAGCATATGAGTGGTGGTTAAAATAGTTAAGTACTGCTCAATTTATGGCAATGGAAATATATATTTGGAAGTGGCAAAAATGCATAAAAACAAATTCAACATTTTCACCTCCTTCATCTTTTATATTTATTTATTTTGATGGGATTTAGGAGACTATTTTTTATGTAACCCTAACCTTTTGGGATAGTCTTGTCAGGTGTTTACCATCTCATGGACATTCCAGTGACGAAGACAATTGGCAACTTTTGTGGTATAATGAAATTAAAGAGGGTTAAATGTATAAAAAAAAATCTGTGTGCCTGTGGCAATACATGGTCCAGAGGTTAGTAATAAAAAAAATACTTTCCCTGTTTGTAACCTTAACTCTTTCATGCATAGTGGTAACTGCAGAAGACAGTTATTCAAAGCTGTTCTCTTCTTCATTCATGCATTTCTTTTTGTTTGTTTCAACTCTATATCAGAGAACACATTGGAGTTCATACTGTTACTGTAGGCGACACGGTGGTGCAGTGGTTGGCACTCTTGCCTCACAGTAAGAAGGTCCTGGGTTCAATTCCCGGGCGGGGTGGGACCTTGGGACCTTTCTGTGTGGAGTTTGCATGTTCTCCCTGTGTCTGCATGGGTTTTCTCCAGGTACTCTGGTTTCCTCCCACAAAGACATGCACTGATAGGTTAATCTAAATTGCCCATAGATGTGAGAGTGATTGTTTGTCTCTATATGTCTGTGATGAATGAATACTGTAACTTTGCTGTTCTTGATAAACTTGATCTGCAGTCACATGTTTTAATGTAAAGTCAATTGCTAATTGTTATTAGACTGTAATTA
>JAQQZY010000001.1:37711946-37724003 GCA_030068375.1 Ostorhinchus rueppellii
CTATCAGTGCATGTCTTTGGATTGTGGGAGGAAACCGGAGTACCCGGAGAGAACCCACGCAGACACGGGGAGAACATATTTCTGTACTAAATGTTTTTCCTTTAAATGGGAATAGTGAGAAAATGTGTTGGAAACTGTTACATTTCCTCAATAATTTCTACTGGTGTTACCATGGCTGTATCCTTTGGGCATCTCAAGTTCAGTCTAACCTTGCCTTACCCCTCGCCTTCCTGGAACAAGCATGCTGAGTGCACTGGATCAATGAACTTTTCCAGCTGTGCGTGTCTGTGTGCATGTATATCTTCAAAAGCAGTTGTCTTTGCCTGTTTATACACTTGTGTCCATGTGTGTTTGGTTTTGCATATAATCTGCTTCACTTAGGTTTTGCCAGTGTCCATTTCCCAATACAAACAAGCACTCACCTCTGCATATATCAGTGCATTTCTTCACAGCATGTTAGACACACACTCCTGCCTCCTCACCATGGGGTTTCACCCCAGCTGAGTGAGTGCTTCCCTCCAGCAGCTTGCACTCAAGACTCATCTCTGCTCTTCCCTTCACTAACAAAACTCTGTGCCCTGTGTAAACCCCATGACCAGCCAGAAACAGTCTTATTACCCACCATGCCTTCTGGGTGGAACAAAGCCCAGCGGATTTAGTGGACCCAGCATGTTCACTCATTGCCCAAGTTGTGCTTTCTCCAACCTTCACAGACTTTGTGACTTTGTAACCTTCTCTTCCATCTGTGGTTTCAGTTTTTTTCCCTGCTTTTGTTTCTTCCCCCACTCTGTGTCTTTCAACTTGCTCTCACTCAGATTGTTGGTCTCTCTGACATGTCACACTTACTGCATTAACATGTCATTTAGTGCAGCCACCTGGTGTTCAGGTCTCAGCAGGGATGAAATGAATGTAGTATTTCTGCGTTTCATCTCAAGACTATTACAGCCTTTGCTGTACTGACATGTCTTATGCTAGTACATGCTTTTCTTGTATCTATACACACACGTTTTATGCAGAATGTGTGTGTCTTCCATGCATACACATTCAGTATAGTTGCTGCAATGTGCATGCTTTGGCTCTTTCCACGTCTCTTCATTTAGTCATTTTTTATGTTATCTTTCAACCTCTACTGCCTCCTTGTGGTGTGAAGTGAAACACACAAACTGACATTAAGTCATGATTAAATGAGCCTCTAAGTGCACATGAGAATAGAATCCTGTGATGTTAAAAGAAAAGAGAACGGATAGCTTGCACCATGCAAACCAGGCTTTTGATGGAAGCCTTTGAGAACTTTATATAATCTAGATTATACCAAGTTTGATAGAGTGGAGCTAAAAGGTCTACAGGGAGGGAGAGCCCTGTTTATGCACCACGTTCCCCTCCTGCTGATATCAAATGGGGGCTTGGAGGAAAGATTGCATGCTCCCCAACTGTGTCTTTTCTGTTCAAAGGACTTTATGATCTCGCGGTCTTTCTTCCCCCCCTTTTTCTTTGACTCTGTCTCTCTCTACTAAGCGGAGAGATCAAGAAAATAAAAGCTGCCAGGGTCCTGGCTTCTGTGGCACTCTGGTGTGAAAAGAGAGGTGCCACAAAGAGGGCAATGCAGTGAGGGGAAACAAAGACAGAGAGGTGTAACAAGGCAACCAAGAAAACTCAGCATCAAGGTTGCTCGTTTCTTTGAAGTGTCAGCCATAAAAAATAGAATAGTGATGACCTGATTCGTATACAATGGGATAAAAGAGGTATCGCATGTAGAAGGTGTCTTTAAGTTTTTCTCTAATAACCCGTGTTTTTCCTTAGGTCTGTGGTTTGATCTAGAGATTTCCTATAGTGGCTCTTTCCTGATGACCCTGGAAACCAAGATGAACCTCATTCGCCTAGGCAAAGAAGGAGAGAGCCTGCGCATAGGGGAGCCTGGCAAAGATGGGTAAGGCACTAAACACTCCTCAGGTCTCTCTCGGTCATGAAATGGTTTCTTCTCTGAATGGCTCTAAAGAAATATATTTTACCTCAAGGGTTGGGCAATAAAACAAACTCAAACAGTCTATTTCCACAATAAACATTGCCTGTTACACTGAAGATGTAATGTGACACTCATGAGGTACCACGTGTCCATCATTATCTCATTATCTGATATGTGGTCCACATTAAAAAAGAAAGAACAGTGTGTTAGCCCCTCACAGAAGACTGATCTGTTCTGGCACTGTTTGTGTTACATATTTTGTTCATTTTTTGTCCCCCATATTGTCTCCTTTCTGTTTCTGCTGCTCTTCCCTGTCTTCTGGATTTCCCCTTTAATGTGGATGTTAATCGGGTATATTTCTGCTCATGGTGAGTGCTGCTTGACTCCCTCTGTTCTTTTCTTCTGTTTCACTCATAACTCTCATCCCTTGCAGTATGTTTTGGTTGTTTCTACACTTAACATGCAAAATGTAATATGACCGCACAATGCTTTCATGTCTTAATTATCTGTTTGTTGGAGTGGCTTTTTTACCATTTTGGCTCATTTCCATCCCCCCATAACAGGTTTAATTATGGCTTTGTACAGACTGTAATAATGTATGCTGGAATATACAACTGTACATTGTGTTAACTGTCAGGGACAATGGCCTGCCAAGAAAAGCACAAATGAGAACATTTTTGACTGGCCAGAAAGTTAAAATTTCTCATCAATTTAGATGCGAAAGTTAAAACAAAGTGTCCTAATGATGAGCTCAGTGGCTCTAAGTTACACTTTACAATAAGAGCAGCCTAAATCATTAGGTTATTTGTTACATTATAAGCATATAACACTGATATGCTATTTTACACACCAGTAAACAGTTCCAGTAGCAATTAAACCTGAAGCTAATCTTTATTGATAAATAACTACCATTTAACCATCTTTAGCATATCTTGGTGCTTAAAGCTTTATCTGTCATTTCACATGAGTGTAGCTAAAATGTGAGGAAAATTGTTGTAAAGTGAGCTGTTGGGATACTTTCTAACCATTGGTTAACTGTTCCATCTAATATGGGTGTAATTTTAGTCTTACAAGCTTTTTGGTTTGATCTCATAGGTTACCTACTTACTTTTCTTTGTGTCTGTCTGTTGTTAGCATGCTGGAGGGTAGCGCACCAGCAAAATGAGCATTTTGTAGCTAAACTGTTAAATTACTTTTGTAGTTTGTATCATGACGGCAAACACAACTTGTATTAAAACCCATTAGGGTGTTTTATGCAATAGGAGTGTAATTTGAGTTTCATGAATAGTTTGATAAGTTTTTATAATGCTAACTTGTCTTAGCAATTTGATATTTGATCATGATTTGATGTTTAATAGCATCAGTCTTGGCAAGTGGTTGAGCCTGAATCAATGTGTGGAAACTGTTATAATTATTAGGATATTTGAATGACTTAAGTGTTTATTACCTTGTTAATATCCTAAATATAAAGCATTATATGGGTGTCCTTATTTTAAAAAAGTAGTACTAATCCTGTTGTTTGTGTGTGCATGTAGGCAGTACTTGGTGCACGTATGCTCATTTATGTCTTCCATTACATTCCTCATTTGTTTGTCGTAAAGATACATTTTGTCTCAAAGCATTAAGCAAAATGAAGCACCCTAGGAATATTTTTAATAGCTTGTAATTAAAAGTGTGTAAATGTGCTAGCGCTTATTCTTGTGTTTTGTGTGTTTCCAGATACAGGCCACGGACATACTGCTTGGCTGACAGTGATGAAGAGTCATCTAGTGCTGGCTCATCAGATGAAGAGGACACCTCTGAGCTTGCAAATGACACCCCTGGAGGAGAGGGGTGAGTTTACACAACTTACCCTTGCTTTCTAAACCATTTCAGTTGCTACTGACAGAAAAAGGTTTATGAAAATATTATGGTCATAATTTCAGTTTGGTTGGAGGCCACAAACCAAGCAAAATTATGCGCTTTGTGGACAAGATCACCAAGTCAAAGTACTTCCAGAAGGCTACAGAGACGGAGTTCATAAAAAAGAAGATGGAGGAGGTCTCCAATACTCCCCTCCTGCTCACAGTGGAGTTGCAGGAACTCAGAGGAACGCTGGCTGTCAATATACCCCCTCCACCCACTGACAGGATATGGTAAGAAAATGTTGTCTTTGGATCCAGTGAGCTGTGGAAGATGCCTAAAGCGCACTTCTATATATCTGTCAAAATGACAAATGGTTAGGTGAGAAACAGAACTTTCCCACTGTCAAGAGAGCACAGTAAACAAAGCAGACTGTAAATTGACCCACTATTTGCTCTCCTTTTTTATCAACATAACTTATCTGCAATAAATATTCTTAAGTCACTAAAGTAGGAGAAGTTATGTGAAACATTCAGTATGGGCACCATGTCTTACTCAGCAGCACTGTGTGTCAGTCTGAAACGCAGATACATATTTTATTGAGGACACTTAATGCAGCATGTGTAACTCTTTCAATCAGTATTTTACTGCCCTCTGCTGGTGGTCCATCATACTCTCAAGTGTTGACCTTTGTTTCTGTTGTAGGTACGGCTTTAGGACTCCACCTCATCTCGAACTGAAAGCACGACCTAAACTGGGAGAACGAGAAGTCACTCTAGCTCATGTTACAGATTGGATAGAGAAAAAACTGGACCAGGAGTTTCAGGTACTAAGAAACAACACGTCACATACGAATTCTGGAATTTACAAACCTAAAGGCACAGTTTTTCATGGTCATGAATGATCTTGTCTTTTAGAAACTCACTTTCTAGGCTTTGAAATCAAGTAAATTTTAAGTTTTTATTTTTTTTTTAAAAGCACAGGATTCAATTGTATCTTCTGCAAAGAACCCTAAGAAAAACTATGATGCCTCAGAAGTTGCTTTACTTATCGGTCTTATATTCTGATGGTTTCCACATGAAGTCTGTAACTTCTCAACATTTTCTCCATTATGCATGCAGTGTGCACAGCATTGAACATCACTGAGATACAGTGATACATGTTACTATAATAACATAATATTTGCAATATCATTTTCTCTTTGATTTTTTTTTTTGTCTTGATTATACAATATTTATTCAGTTCAGTTTACCCTGATATTTGAAAGCCAGTGCCAGACTTCAAGTCTCAAAGCCAGTAAGCATAGTATGAATTTCTAGCTTTAGAATGTCGTAGAATGTCTTAAATGTTGCATTTTAGTCTTTAAACACTTGCTTGAAATTAACAATACTTTTAGAAAGTTGAAAGACTCTTTTGGGGAAAAAATGAAATATGAATCTAGACTGTAACAAAGCAAAGCAAAACTAACATTGAAATGATAAGCACAAATGTTAACAGTAAAAGCTTGTTAAAACAAAACAAAGTGTCAAAATGAAAATGTGAATAAATGATTTTACTTTACAAGTAATTCTGTGACTCTCATATTCAATGCAGGTTCCAGTATGGTTAAGTAATAAAAATGAAATGTTAACCGATATTCATGAAGGGCTTTAAAAAGTCTCAAATGTAACTTGATGAGACCTGTGTTCTCCTTGGGGTCTGTAAAATGAATTCTGCAATCAGAGGCAACATGATGGGATGGTTTGAAGTGGGTACAAAACCAAAAAGCTATCACAGAATTTTAAAGGCTGGTACATCTGTGGAAATGAATGTGACCCCAACGGAGGATAGGGTGTGCACTCTTATCCTTAACTTACATGTATTAGAGGCCAGGACTGTTCAGAAACTATAGGATGTTTGGAGTCCTTTTTAACAAGGAAATTTGTTGCCACAGCCTGCAAAAAATATTCAGATAAACACATGAATAAAACAGATCTATACCAGATGCTACATGGTTATTCATGCATAACTGTAAACCAAGAAAAAGTGTAAAAATATATTAAGACTTTCAAAGAACTATGTGACTATTCATCCTTAAATTGTTCTTTCTTTTAAGAAAATCTTTGTAATGCCAAACATGGATGATGTGTGGCTGACTATCATGCATTCTGCCATGGACCTGCGCACCTCGGGTGGACCCTTAGCTGGCCCCACAGGACCTCTGGAGCCATCTGAGCTGGAGAGGGTCAGCACCAGCCAGCCGTGAAGATTGTTTACAGTATTTTCTAAGAGCTTATGAAGTCTCAAAATGAAAAGAAGCAGAGCCAAAGCTGATAGGTCAGATGCTACTGTTAATACAGGCACACTCCCACTTGGCCAAGAGGGCAGCACATGAATTAGGAAGGAACAAGGAAACACTAAACACAGTCTGTTGATTGCTGCTCTGTTAAGTAGTATTTATTGTGCCACAAGAAAAAGTGGGTTATCGATGAAGGATTTATTTTACATTAAGAGTCTTTTGAATATAGACTGGCATGTGAGGAGAGTCGTTATTGGCCCCGACATAAGGAGGTTAAGTTGGTCAGGGGTAGCATGTGTAAGCACAGAATGTTCTATGAACCCATTAATGTGGAAGCATTCACCAGTTACCTTACAGATTGCAGATGACTAGTTTCTGCTATGACCACAGAGAGAAGATGCATGGTAGTAGCCCTTTTATTACAGAAACCAAGGAAATGAAGGCCTGTGGTACAGATGGATCCGTTTGTTTGCATTTAGAGGGTGTGTCACATATTTTGTCAAAACTAATTTGTTGGCAGGTTAAAAAGGCGCATTAGGAAAGCTCAGATGCTTGATGTTTTGTTGAATAAACCTTTAAGTGGCTTTATGTCAGCTGTTCTGATCAGGTGTTAACTAACAGTATTCATTTGTGCTGTGAACACACTGTGAACACCCCTTCTTTTGTCAATGCACCTGTTTCTTATGCCACTGATGCTCTTATTAGCAACAGACTTTATGTAAGAAACACAGCATCAAGGCTACGTTCACACTGCAGCACAAGTGTCCCAAATCTTAGTTTGTGCTTATGAGTCTCAGATCTGGGATTTTTTTCCCGCCATACAGGATGAAGCATACAAATCAGACGGAACCTGACCTTTTCTATATGAACTGAGTCACTTCCATATGTAATCCAGAATTCATGTAACTTTTCTGATGGTCTAGACTGAGATTCTTCAGTCACTTCAACATCATGAAGTATGAGCTCAACCTTAAACAAATGCAGCAGTAAAATAAATTTACATACAACACACACACACACACATATGCATATATATACTCTTTTTTCACTCTAACTCAAGGTTTTACTTGTTGAATTTTCAGTAATGCTCAACTAATTTTTAAGCTAAAAGAAAAAAGTCAACAGTTAATTAATTGACTGATATAACCAAAAAACTCAGCACAAGGAGTTAAATGCACAACTGTATAACTGATCAAGTCAAAGTAATAAATCAATTTAGAATGGACATTTGAACAGTTTAAGTATCATACTTTACATAATATCCACAGCACTAAACAGTGCCATAAACATCAGTTCTATATTGCTATGGAGGAAACGTACATCTTTCAACTTTAAAAATGAAGATGATTATTCATGCACATCCCTAAAGTCAATCGATGAATAAATCTTGGTTGTTGAACTATAAACCTGTCAAGTTGTGATATTTGTTTTCTGACCTCCTTTTAAAACTAGTAAAAGAAATTCCATAAAAATTACTTCAATCAGTTGAGTTCTGTCTACACCGATAGTTTGTGAAACATCCCATCAGCACCAATTCATTAGATTATCTTTATATTTAAGTGTGTTATGAACCCTTTTACTGAAGGACACTTTAAACAGCTGTGTTTTTGTACATGTAGGTCAGTTCAAGACCCTGAACATTTCACACTGACATCTGATATTGGCTGCTTTTTTTTTTTTTTTTTTTTTTTTTTAGAGGAATAATGTAATCATCTAACCACAATATATAAATGAAATCCTGTGTGAGTCCTAAATTTGAACTGAGCACCAAGGCGGACAGTGTGAACATAGCCTCAGTAAATCCCACACAATTATAAAGACAAACACAACAAGTGCAATGACATAGAAGCGTAATATGCTCTAGAAAGATGTTGCGTAGAGACTATATGAACTTGTGTGTGATGAGAAATAACACGGCCTTGAACACGGCTATTGAATGTATGTACTGAGAGTTCTGATTCCTATTTTTATTGTATGAATAATTTTTACTCAGTCATATTTTGATTGGGATATGCAAATGATTGCACATACAGTTTTTTTTTTTTGTTTGTTTTTTTACATTATCCGACATACTGTATGTAATGCACATGTGTTTATGAAGTGGTGAATTTCTACATAATTTTTCCATCATTCTCTCCAATATCATGGTTGATGTTGGACATGAACTCCGACACTAGTGCTTTTTCAGTGCTTTAAAAACTTATTCAAAGGTTTGCTATGTACAGCATAGTAGAGCATCTGTTGCCAAGAATGAATAACCTCTACAAATACTTTTACCCACTTGATACTTCTAGTCTTAACCAAAGTCCTTTGAATTGCCTACTGTGTCATCTCTCCTTTTAAAGGTACACATTCTGTATCGACATAGCATAGTGAGGTAATCCCGTATCTGCATATGCGCTACAGTACCTGCATTAACATACTGTTTACAGGAATTCCTTTCTTAGGTTTTTGCTCTCTAAGGATACTAAAGCACTGTAGTACAATACATGATTGTCATTCCCTTTTGAGATCAGTTATTTATGTTAAGTATTTGTTTTATGTATGACTAAATGAGGTGGGTTATGGTTGATTTTTTTTTTTTTTTTTTTGTGTACTTTGGAATAAATAATGAAATGAAAATCTTTTGAATATATATGAAGATCTTGTCATGATTTGTATCTGTGAATTATTAATGACTTTTTTAAATGTACATGTAATTTTAAGGCCAAATTCTGTGCATTTGCCTTATTTATAGAGTTCAATAAATCTGCCAATAAAAACGTTTTGCTTGTGAATTATTATTATTATTATTATTATTATTATTATTATTATTGTTATTGTTATTATTATTATTGTTATTATTATTATTATTATTATTATTATTATTGGAATGGTATGTTCTGTCTTTCTACACAGTGACCACGTCTGTCCGAGACAAATGTGGATACATTTGTGTTACCAGTCCTGTGACACAGAAGTAAATTAGTCTTTTAGTAACTTGCTCAAAAGAGCACATCAAAAAACAACTATGCAGGCCACCATTTCAGCTTACATGTAGAATTTCATGAAAAGCTGGTATTTTATGTGAGTGCTACTTTCCCAACCCCAGTGGTAAATGAATAATCCATAAAAGGACGCATTCTCACTTTTTATTTTTTTTTATTTTTTTATATACTTTATGTGTTATGGTGTGTTGCCATCCAGTCTACATGCAGTTCAGAGGGCCAAACTAAAAGCCAGCTTTATGTTAGACAAAAATACATCAACTTCAGGTGAAAGACTACCTGTTATGTCTACCTGCTCCTCAGTAAAGACCTCAACTCTAGTGGATTGAACTAAAAGCTTTGTGTGAGATAAATGAGAACTGATGGTAGGCTTACTGGCGTGTTTTTCTATATAGACATAATGGAAAAGCTGAAAAAGGAATGAAAAATTACGTTGTTGTAAAATAATTCAAACGGTTGAGCCAATAACATGAGTTGTTCTCGAATGGAGGAGAGATAACAATCATATTTGATTTATTTTAATGTTGGAGATTAATGCTCATCGAGCTGATTCCGCAGATGCGTCATCAGTGGACACCACCACCGGAAGTTTACAGTTGCCTAGCAACGTTTGTGGGCTAAATTTTTTTTTTATGCTACTGCGGTGAGTAGCTCTGTATCAAAATGAAAATACTCTATCCTTTTACATTTAGTTTTATATTAAACATCTTCTGTTGCCCAGGTATTTTCTGTCACTGCTTTGACGTGTTTTTTTTTTTCTTCTTCTGTCAGCTTATTTGTCTACGAAGTTAACGTTTATCAAACACGTCACCGGCTAACCTGTTAGCTAAGTAGAAGGCTGTAAGCTGCGTTGTCAAACAATAAAACATAAGGAATTAGAAGGCTGCAGGTTTCCAGTAAAAAAGGTAAATTACACATACGTGCAGCATGTTTAGGTAACGACAGGTAATGGAAAAAAGGTCCTTGTTTGGAGGAACTCCGCTCCAGCCAGCCCCCAGTGTTTTTCATGTGCTCTATTTATCTGATAATTAAAGTGCGTTGGCTCAAATAGTTTTAAGGCTATTTTTAACATGAGATAAAATCTTTTTCCCCCATAAGTATTTCACATCAATTTGGTATTTTTGGTCATTTACTTCATATACTATTAGTACAAACACTATGAACTGCTTTTACTGTGTACTTTTCGAGGAATCATACACCAAATTCCCTTTCAGGCTAAAAAAGTGTTTTTGTCTGAAATAGTATAAAAGACTAAATTTAATGTTGAGTAAAATGTATTTGTCCAAAAACTACATGATGAATCTAGTATATTTCAAAGTAGGATTACTCCAAAAGTACACAATAAAAGTAGTTCATAGTGTTTGTGATAATAATATATGAAGTAGTAATACCAAAAAAAAAAAAAAAAAATTCATTAGGTACTTATTGGAAAAATTCATTTTCTTCATTGCTGAATTTAGTCTTGAAGCCAATTCCAGAAGAAAACAGACACTTTTGTAGTCTGGAAGGGATTTTGGAGTATGATTACTTCAATAGTACACTAAAAGTACAGAGTAAAGGTAGTTCATAGTGTTTGTGCTAATAGTAAATTAAGTACTAATACCAAAAATATCAGATTTGTGAAATAATTAAGAAGGAAAAAGATTTTATGTCATGTTAAAAATAGCCCAAAAACATTTTAGCCAACTTACTTTACTGTGATTATCAGATGTGCAGATGAAAAACACAGGGGGCTGGTTTGACCATGCAGAGAAGAATCAGGGCTGGTTCAACCACAGTTTGGAGGATTGTGTGTAAACATAACATCTCAATACACCTGTTGATCCCAGGTCCAATGCAGAGCCCTAATGAAGGAAACAGAGAGGGGGAGGAGGTTGGAGAGGAGAGCTTCAGCAAAAAAGAGACAGACACCAAACTGCAGGATGGAAGTGATAATGCAGTAGAAGATGATGGAGCTACTGTGCCTGTTGTACAAGAGGTAGAAACTGTTATATCTGAGGAGATGGCTCCATCTAAAGTCGTTTTCCCACTGTCTTTTATGTGTGCCTTAATATTTCACTCATACCGTTCATCAAACCTGGTGTATCAACACTTGCAGTAGAAACAATATTTTACATCCAATATAAACAGAACTTTCAAAAAAAAAAAATCTGAATATCTTTGAAAGTCTTTAAACACATGAGTTTCACCATCTTTACTTTAATGTAAAATAAAATCAACTTATGGGGAGTTAAGGCAATGTAAAAGTCAATTATTGGTCTTTCACAGTTAGATTCAGATTCAGACTACTTTATTAATCCCCAAAGGGCAATTCAGTTCGCAATTACCCTGCCTTTTTGAACATCCAAACAAATTAGGAACAAAAAAAATGCAAAACAATACATATCAACACATGACAGACATATGCACATTCACATTCACCTGTTAGTGCCATAGAACAATAACCAGGCAATAAGTTAAGCAATGACATGATTAAGATGATAGAATGAATAAAAACGCAATAAATAAAGTCGAATAAATAACAGTCAGCTTCAGTTACTTCCGAGTGTTTATCAGCCTGATAGCTGAGGGAGTAAATGAATGGGAGTATCTGTTGGTTTTCCTAGGGGGTGCGTAGTAGTGCCTCCCAGGGGGCATGAGAGAAAGGTCAGGGAAGAAAATGTGTCCATGCTGGTCTAGGATTCCCCTGGCTTTCTGGACCACTCGTTTCTCCCAGAGAGAGCTCAGGTCTCTCAGCTGAACTCCAATAATCTTTGAGCAGATTTTAACAATCTGGTTCAAGCTGTTTCTCTCCTTTACCTTTCCTTTTAGTCCATGGAACCAGCAAATGAATGAAATGTTAAAAGACTTTCAATAAAAGAATGATAAAAACAAGATAAAAGGCCTGTGGTTAAAAGATTAACTAAAAGACTTCAGCCCTGCGATGAACTGGCGACTTGTCCAGGGTGTACCCCGCCTTCGCCCTAAGCAGCTGGGATAGGCTCCAT
>JAQQZY010000001.1:37761615-37775826 GCA_030068375.1 Ostorhinchus rueppellii
AGTAGCTGGGATAGGCTCCATGCGACCCCCGTGACCCTAGTGAGGATAAAGCGGGGATAGAAGATGAATGAATGAAAGAATGTCAAACTCACATTTGAGTTAAGGTTGGGGTAAAAATAACTCAACATTTTATTGGGACTCAGTGTTGACATCTCAGCTTCCACAGCATGTTTTTGTGTCTGTGTGTCTTTCTTTGGACTTTGCTCACTTAACTACAGTACTGTTCTGATATCTGTATTTGTATTCAGTGTACTCCATAGTGGTAGAGTAACATGGCTTTGAACATCCCTGGTGTGGTCGCAGTGCTGTTGTTCTACATCCTGATCCTGGGAACAGGGGTGTGGGCAGCACAAAAGTCCAGGAAAGCAGAGAGGAAAAGCAATGGAGACAGGACTGAAGTGGTGCTCCTCGGAGAACGGAAAATCAACTTAGTTGTTGGGATTTTCACTATGACTGGTAAGGTGTTCTCTGTTGCTCAAAATTACATTTTAGTCAGGTGGTCATTGGAAGAATACAATTTACAGTTTAGGTTTTTGGGGGGTTTTTTCCAAGGTAACATAAAAACCAGGACATAATGATAAAAAAGCACAGACATTAAAAAGTTCTAAACACAGATGTTACACCCGATCACTGTGGAGGTTCACCAGGCTGACGCGAAGCCAAAGTAACATTATAATTGCTTCAAATCACATAAAACTGTCTTGTTTTTTTTTTTTTTTTAATTATCATACACTAATATAATTAATACAGTTTAAGCTCACTAATGTGACCACTTTTGGAACTAAAGCAAAGAGCTGGCTTTAATAAGGATTTCCTCAGTTATGGCACTGGATTCCATTGCATTCCAATTTATTTTAAACTGGAAACAACAGGATACAGTAGAGGTATAGTGCAGTATTTGACAACTTTATGTGATTCACTTAATCACTGGCCGTGTTCTTCAGCACCTCAAAGATAGGCTATTTAATGTTCAGTCCATGCAGGTATATATACTCAGAGGCAATGAAAACTTAACACTTTCATTTGTTGTACAATTTGTTTGGAAACCATTTTTAACATTTTTATTATTGCTCATTGATCAACATGATGTACATGAATACTACTCACACTAGAAACTTATCTCTTGAGCATCTGCTCACTGAACCGTGACCTTCTTATTATTTTACACATCTTTTTTAAATTTGAGTAGTTATATGAGAAACCTGTTGTTGGTTACACATAAGTGGTTTTCTCTATATGAGAACATGGAAATTAAGAGAAACCCTCACTCTACCTGTTGATATGCCACGACTGTCAGCCAGCGATCGTCACCTAGCCCAAGGCTTGTTGGA
Organism: Ostorhinchus rueppellii; assembly: GCA_030068375.1. NCBI lineage: Eukaryota > Metazoa > Chordata > Actinopteri > Kurtiformes > Apogonidae > Ostorhinchus > Ostorhinchus rueppellii. Next base: position 37,762,947 of record JAQQZY010000001.1, read on the forward strand.
GGGTGGTCTCTCTATTCGAGCTGTTGCTCGTAGGATGGGTTACTCTGCACCAACAATCATGAATTTGAGACAAAGACATGCAGAAACTGGCTCTGTGGCTGATAGACCGTGCCCTGGGCACGAGAGAGTAACGACTCCTGCTCATGACTGGAGAATTGTGCTGCTGCATTTGCGTGATAGGTTCAGGACTGCGACCCAAACTGCTGTCGAAACACCAGGGAGGAATCAACCTCACATCAGCAGTAGAACTGTCCGCCGCCGTCGCTGCCGTGATGTCATCCAATTAAATGGTGGTCATACTCGATATTGAGCACAATGTTACCATGTCATTCTTTTGGAATTTTTTTATGAATAAAGCCTTATTTAAATGTCATACTTCATTTTTCGTTACAAATACATAATAAACTATCCATGTGGACAATATGTATCTATATCAAAGACTTTAAACTTTAAATTTTAACCAAAACAGAAGTGTTAAGTTTTCATTGTCTCTGAGTGTAGTTCCCACTGTATAATAATGCATTACTTACTTTACGTGGCTGTCATTTTATTTTTCATGCAGACTCAAGTGCTGTTTGACTAGATATTTGTCTTTTCATAACCTTAGTTAGATTTAACTCCCTTTATCATAAAGACTCTCATCATAAATGGCACATGTGCAGTAGACCCCCCCCCCTTCAATACAAGTGGCAGGAGTGGCATAAATTTGCACCTGGAAGTACGTACATGTGGATAGATAGCTCAGTAAGTAGCTCTTTGCTATTGTAAAGTTCTGCTATTTTCAATATTTTACATGTTCAAATGGGGAGTGCTGCACCAAGTGCACCAGTAGGTAAATCCAGCATTGCTGTTATGGCACCATTTTTATGGGTAGTACCTGCTAATAGTCATCGAGTCAGAGCAGCTTTGAATGCTTTGGATTTTGTGAATTTTGCTATAGCAACAAGATAGCCCCTGTGTTCACCTTGTATATAATGTGGAAGTAGTATAAGACTGTTCCAAGATATGAGCAGGACATCAAGAGTCTGATCTTGAACAGCTCTAAAGGTAAAGTGCCATCAGATGACCTCTGTTATGATATGGTGCTATATAAATAAAATTTGATTGGTTAGTCGGTCGGTCGATCAATCGATTGATTGATTGATTTGAAGGCCACAGTGGATTATTTAGTGTATGTCATTCTACCCTTTCTGGAAAGGTAGCCAAGTCTGGCTACCATTTGAGCTTGATGAATCCTGACATTGTCATCTTGGAATATGCCTTTCATACTATAAAAGAAAATTCTGCTAATATTCAGACAAGGGCTGCCACAAACAATTATTTTGATAGTCGACTAATCATCGATTATTTTTTCGATTAGTCGACTAATCGGATCATATGTAAATTGAATGTAAAACATACAGCTTATGGCACCAGCATGAAGCTGCTCTAGTTTTAAGCTTGAAGTGTTTAATCCTTTAATGCATGAATTTTGAGAACCTTAGTTGAGATTTTTGTCCTGAGTGTATTTCTTCCTATTTAGTCATGAAAAAAAAAAAATCAATGCAATTGAAATATTTCAATGAATCTATTTTTCATGGCATTACAAAAATGTCCACTCAGCTGGACACCATATGTATAATTTTTTAAAGCAAAGACATATGTATTTAAAATCCTCATCAGAAAGTGATTGTGTGAAAGTTATGAAATAAAAAGATTTTTAATATAGATAATTTCATGTTTTGTCACATTTTAACAGACTTTAATACTAGTTATTACTCACTTCATGGAAATTATATGTAAGAAAAACAAAATCTGTTTAAGAAAAGGTTTATGAAGATCAGCACAGTTACAGTGACGGTATGAACAAAAAAACATGAATATACAATAGAACAGCTGGAGAAGAGTGTCCGCTGTAGTGACCACTATACATGAAGTGTTTAAGGTATATGCTAACTAAGGTGTATACTGAGGTGTGCATGGAGCTGGCTTTGGAACAAAGCTGTCCATTGAAGAAGAACATACTTTTTTAGCACTGAAACATAACATTAGAAAACATTAGCGTTACCACATTACCTGTTAAAGCATGTCACTGTTGTAACGTTACAGAAAAGACATAAATATTTGTGCTAAGGGGGGATAATGAATCAAATCGTCATCGCTAATGTTAACGTTTACAGCTATATGAGTGAATAGTAAGTTAGCGCTCTATTTACGCTAATATAAATCGCTAACTAGCCAGCGACTTTTCCACTACGTGGCTCAACACTGCTTGGCTTGGCTCGGTTCACCTCAGTATTCCGATGCGTCGCGTTTATTTCCGTGTCATCTGCTCAGAGAGTTGGTGAAAACTCTCTCGTTGCGTGTTGTCTCATCTGAATTTTTACATCGGCCACTAAAGACTGAATCTGTTCGACTGACCATGGTGTAGTTTTGGGCTGTCACCATGTGGATTCATGCACCGCTGTATTTTCTGTCTACTTCTACATCTGTGTTTGTAAAACTGCGGGTCACGGAGAAAACTGTCTCACCAATCAGCAGTCTGCAATGTTCACATGTCACGTTTTGGTAAAAACAATGCATCAACTATTAAATTAGTTGTCAACGATTTTAATAGTCGACATAATCCTGATTAGTCGATTAATCGTGGCAGCCCGAGTTCAGACTTGGTTATTCAGTACATTCAGGTAGCCAACTGACCTCATTTTATAGACATAACATTACTGAACATCGACCTGGCAAACTGAACAAACCCCAGATCGTAACACAGGCTTGGACTGTGGGCACTAGGCATCCCTCTAGAACAGGGTCAGTCTGGACTCACCAGACCACATGACCGTTTTTTCCACTGAAACACAGTCCAATTTTTATGTGCTCTAGCAAATTAAAGCCTCTCTTTCAATTAGCCTCACTGATAAGTCATTATTATATCCCCAATTTGCTTTTTTATTGAAGGGTTGTTTAAGAATATCTCATGTCATTAAATTATTTTGTTTGCATGCCTGTCATTCTTCTACAGCTACATGGGTTGGAGGTGGCTTTATCCTGGGCCTTGCTGAGGCGGTGTACACACCTAACAGGGGGCTGGTATGGGCACTTATGCCTTTACAATACTCCTTCAACTTCATTTTAGGTAACATTACAGTTGAAGTAAGCTATGCTGATTTAAATAGTGCCTTTGTGTAGATATACTGTACAGTATATGCAACTCAAAAGAAAAAATAGTATTGTCACACTGAATAGAAGATGATGAGCATTATGTCATATTGTTTACAAGGTGGTCTTTTCTTTGCCAAGCCAATGAGGGACAAGATGTATGTCACCATGATGGACCCACTCCAGCAAAAGTATGGCCACATACTATGTAGTTGTCTCGCACTGCCTTCTCTACTGGGTGATATACTGTGGGTGTCCTGCACTCTGTTTAGTTTAGGTAAACAAAACACATTCTTATTAATTAAAAGAATATCAGTGCTGTGTAAGATATTAAAGCAGCTTAAATACTTCTATCTACCAGGAATAACTATGAGCGTCATACTGGACTTGCCCTATTCCTATTCTGTTTGGATCTCATCAGCAGTGGCCATTATCTACACTTTGTTAGGAGGCCTGTATTCAGTGGCCTACACTGATGTCATCCAGCTTGCTCTCGTATTCATCAGTCTGGTGAGTCACAGTTGTTAGTACAACAGGAGCCCTACATTTATTTTACATATGGCCCTTTTCCACTGCACGTTTTCGTAATGGCTCTACTCGGCACAGTTCGACTCTACCCCAGTATGGCCCTTTTCCACTGGGGGTTGGACCTGGGACCTGTTATGATTTTTCGTACCTGTGGCAGAGGTGGGTCTAGCCGTGCCGAGCTGGCACTAAAATGTCACATGCACAGTGCCGTCCACCGATTCGTCAGAGGAAATGTTGTCGTACGCGTGACGAAGCTCAGTGATCTGAAATAATCACCCACCTACCGTCTGTTTAGGCGTTTTCAGTAACAATAAACCACAGCAGCAGTACAGCATCCAGTGCCTCCATCGTTGTTGTTTACTTTACTGACCAGGGCGTAACACTTTATTAGTCACCTGAAAACAATGGCACATCTGTGTCCACTCCGCTAACTCCACCCACTTCAACTAGTCCCGACTAGTAACGGCTTGCAGTGGAAACACAACTGTGCCGGTCCGACAAGTGGGTAGAGTCATGTCGAGCCGAAGCGTGCCAAGTAGAGCCGAGTAGGGTTCGCAGTGGAAAAGCGCCAATGCATGCCAAACCTGCAAGTGTACATATTCTTGTATAAATACTTACAAGCCCCTCACCAAATTTGCTTGTGATGTAATATATTTGCAGTTCCTGTGTGTCCCCTTCGTTCTGCTCAGTCCCAAATCTCTAAGTATTGCCCAGACTGCTTTCAACCATACGTTCCAAGAGCCTTGGGTTGGCACCCTGCAGCAGGACGACATATGGATGTGGATTGATGACTTTTTATTGTTGGTGAGCCAAGAAATTGCAAGATCATAACATGTTAAAAATGGTGTCTTCTTTCTAAACCAATAAAGACCCAGTGTTACTTGACAATTCCCAAATTAATTTTTCCTGTCATTTCTCATCATGTGTGTGAAAATCAGGTATTTTCCTTCATTTTATGTGCAGATCATGCAAATGTTCCCAAAAGTTCACAATAAAATTGAGGGATATATAAAAAACTGAAGAAAAAGTGATTATTTCTACAAAGATCAATAACTGAACATAAAACAAGCATCTCCATTTATTGTAATTTTTCACACTACATGGGTTTTACTTTTGAATCAATGTTATAGAAACATCTTGTTGGACTGATTGCACCCTGGCCAGAGCCTCTTTAACCCTCTTCCATCTGGAAGGAGATAAAGGGTCCTGAGGAGCTGAACTAATCAGCTCAGAGACACTTTTTATCCTTGGGCAGTGAGGCTGCTGAATAAAAACCTCCATGGCATCCATGGACAAGTGTGCACATAGCCTGGGGTACTTTTAAATGTTCTTTTAATATTTTTTGGTATCCTCATATTTTTATAGTTTTATTTATGGTATTTATTGTGTTTTTATATTGTATAGCACTGTGTGTGTGTGTGTGTGTGTGTGTGTGTGTGTGTGTGTGTGTGTGTGTGTGTGTGTGTGTCATAATATGATGTCAGTAGGTGACATTAGGATGTTGTACTTTTTTTTTTTTCATGTAACACACAAGTTTGATTGGGTATTTGATCATTTTTAAATAACTAATCGAGATTCAAACTGAGGAAAACTTGAATTTTTAAGCCCTGGCCTTCCTCTGGTTTGTATAATCTTATGTATGTCACACCTGTTTTACTTGTCAAGTGCCTCATTTCCAAGGGAGTAACTGAGGATATACCTCTGTGTACACCTCTGCATCAATCCTCAGCCCTCAATGTACATTGAAAGGTGCCTATGACTGTCGTCACTAATTTTTCATCAAATCTGTAAAACATAGCCTAAGTATCACAAATCTGTAAGTCTTTCCATGATTACACACCTGAATCTCTTCCTTCACGGTGACTAATTTAGAAGTTGACTCCATCACAAGTAGTCCATTTGTTTACGTACCAAGCTAGTAGATCACTTGGGGATTTTTGGAAATTTGTTACAAAGTGCATTGTAGCAATAGGAATTCCACACGGCTGCAGTATGGCCGCGGCAGCAACAAACACGGAAACAGCTTCATTGCTTCTTGCTACTGCGGCTGCGTGGAATTCCAAAAAGGCCTGAGTGACCTTTGGTCAACTTCTGGGTAAAGGGATATTGTAATTGTTTGGTCATCTGGTCTGTCTGTCTATCCGTCTGTCCACTCAATGACATAATCCCATTATCAGAAAAATCCATTGAGATATCTGCACCAAATTAATACTGTGGATGCATCTTGGCATGGAGCAGATAATAAATAATGGGATAATTAAAGTTGATCTTCATCTGTATTCACAAGCACAGGGGTTAAAAATAAAAGGAATTAAGAAGAGCCAAAGTGGAATTGAGGCCACTTTGTTAAGTCAGGATTTTAGACTAAGATGACCTCAAATGGTGTATTTGTTGTTGCTCAAACAAACATACAGACCCAAAGGGCAAATGTAGCCAGGTATTTATATTGGCAAGTAGAGACAGGACTCATGACTAATGATCTGACAGGTTCAGCTGACTAAATACTGTAGGCAGGAACTGCCTTAGGAGCATTTGTGTTTGTCAAAACCAGTTTTAAGGCCAGTGACAGTTTGACTTGGGGGTATGTTGCATAAGGTAATGCATAAACCATCAATTGCTTCTTATCAGCTGATTTAGGGTTTTTTGTGTTTGTTTTGGATAATGAGATGAGTTGTCCTGATATCCACTTTAATGTAGAGGTGCGTATTCTGTATAATTGTGATCTATTCTACACTGTGCAAAAGGCCACTGTTAAGGCTGTTGTTTTAGTAATGTACATATATTTAATTTCTTATCATACATAACAGTCCTGTTACATATAAGTAGACGAAGAAATAAATGTAAAGTCACCACAACCATGTAACAACAGCAAAGTTCACAGTGGCTTTAGATCTTTGCATGTTACTATTTTTTTGTTGTTGTTGTTGTTAACTAATCTTACAACTTTGAAAACTTTTATCTGCATCTTTCTGAACTTCTAAAATATTTTTGATGAAGACTTATTTTTTCCCCCACGTTTTTCCGTTCCTGTTTTTTCCTAGTTTACATCTCACTTTATCTGTGTCTGTGTGTCTGTGTCACAGGGTCTTGGCAGTGTAGGGTTTCAGAGCTTCCACCAGAGGACACTGTCTGCAGCAACATCAGCCACAGCCCAGCTAACCTGCTATGCAGCTGCTTTTGTCATTGCCGTATTGGGAATCCCCCCAGTCTTAGTAGGGGCTGTCGCTGCCTCCACAGGTTGGACTTAAAGCGCTTTTTAATGTTTGATTAAATCTTTGTTTTGTTGTTTCAAAGGTTGTTTGACTCTTTTTCTGCTATTTTTCATGAAAGCGTGATAATCAGTAGGTAGAAATTCATTTGTAAAATTTTCACTTTCCAAGAAATCATTATAAGTTGCGTAATTTAATGTATTATTTATAATTCATTAAATGTTGTATTTAAGTAAATAGTGCATAACATGAGATTTTTGTTACTAACCTAGTCTCAGCAAGTCAGTCTCATATGTTTGATGTGGTGAGTTCAATGTATGGAAGTGAATACAAATGTCTAAAAAAAAATAACTTTTGCAAATCTGGTGAAAATTAAAAATCAAACTGAATTGCTGAAAGTATTTAAGTCATTCAGCTTTCACCATTGTACTTTGCACAATGCAGTTTATTGTTGTACCTTACTGTTTGATTGTCCATATTTTCTACCAGTTGTCTTTTTTACTTGTAATTTATTATGTATAGTGTGTTTGTTCTTTTTTTTTGTGTGTGTATTCTACAGTATTTTCTCTGCTAGTCATGCTGCTGCTGCTGCCCTACAATTTCCCAGTTTGGGAATGGATAAAGTGTGTCTGTCTAACTGTCTGTCTGTACCTGTTTTTAACATAGTTCACCAAGTCTTATATGCCCTCTAGACTGGAACCTGACATCGTATGGCCTCCCACCTCCTTATGCTCGTGGTGAGCAGACTTTCGTGCTTCCCTTGACCCTGCAGTCTCTTGCACCGCCTTACATCTCAGTCATTGGGATTGGGGCTGTTGCAGCTGCTGTCATGTCATCCACAGACTCTGGTCTGTTGTCTGCAACTTCTGTCTTCTCTTCAAACATCTATAAAAACATTTTGCGTAAACAGGTAAGGAGTTCAAAATGGACCCCCCCTGTGGCACAATTCATTCCCAAAGGATGGGGGTCACTCCTGTTAGTACCTGACATTAACATCTGTCTTGAGTGACCCCAACAAAAATAGAAGAGATGGTGTGTTAGATCACACTCACAGAGTGAAAACCAAATGTGAGCAATTAAAATGACTCCAAATCAAAACAACACACACTGGGTGTCAATATCATTCTCATATTGCCCTACGGAGCTAGATTAGATATCACAACAATGTCTCCAATGCACAGGCTAGTCTATGCATTTCTGTTCTATAACATTCTTGGTTAAAATCACATCCCCCTACTATGTCATGTGTGAGTAATGCACTTTAGACCTGTACCTTATTCACACAATACACAGAAAACTTAGTCTTCTTCAGTCCTCTAATTTACAGATATTGCTTTTGTCTTCAACTTCATGTTTTTGTTTGTTGTTGTTTTTTACTCAGAAGAAAGCTTGTTTTAATCCACCCTTATATAGGGCTACCACAAGTAGTTGATTACTAGTCTCAAAATTAGTCAACAACTAAATTAGTAGTCGGCAGGTTGTTATTGATGTCATTATATGTATCCCATGGCATGCAATCCTATGCTAAACAATGTTTCACCTTAGCCAGTTGTAGTAGCTCATAATGAGACATCTCACTTTTCCCAAATCTTTGACAAACTGACAGCACATGCATGCTCATGATCGGGAACAGAGGGCGTTAGTGGTAGAAGCTCACGGTCCAAAATTTGAATGATCTTTAAAGTGTATATATCATAGTGACAAGAGTGTTGCTGTAAGGCCTTGCACCATCTGTCCTGTTATATATTTCTGTCTATGTAACACATCTGCCTGTAAAACATTTCATACAGATCAGAAGGTGTGTTGTAGTGATGAGGATGGAACGAGGAAAATCTGCTGTGTTACAACATGTTGAACAAATCGGGACTTGTAACTGCAAAGTCTTTGCTCACAATTTTGTTTTTGTACAGTATGTTCAGACATGGAAAGAAAATTTTACTATCTCAGAAATTGGTCATACATTGGTCCTTCACAGTAAAATACATCTATTATTCCCATGTGATGATGGTTTTTTAAAAGAAAATGCTCAGTTTTTATACTTACAAGTTCCTGCTGGTCCCAAATGGCAAAAAGAAAGGAGGTGAACCTGCTGCCATTGTTCTTAGTTACAAACATGACCAAGGACAAACACATGCTCAGGGGGCAGGACAGGTACTTGAACAAATACTGAAGCATGTTCTCTGATTCCTAGGTGTCAGACTATGAAATGCAGTGGGTGATTCGGGTTGCAGTGGTGGTGGTGGGCGTGGTCGGGACATCCATAACATTCTACATCAAAAGTACCTTGGTCCTTTGGATACTCGGAGCAGACGTTGCTTACACCCTAATCTTCCCCCATCTGGTTGCTGTGCTCTTCTTCAAAGTGACAAATGGTTATGGTGGTACTGTGGGTTTCATGTTTGGGATTACTATAAGAATTTTGGTGGGTGAAAGTACCGTAGGTCTTCCTGTTGTTCTCCCTCTTCCCGGCTGCACATTGGTAGATGGCGTCTATGTACAGAAAGCCCCTTTCAGGACATTCTCCATGCTCTGCACCCTGGTCACCATTGTATTATTTTCCTCCATTGCTTGGTTCATCTTTGACCGTGGCCTCTTGCCTACACACTGGGACCTTTTCGATGTGAAATCCAGCATTTCTGGATCTCCAGAGATTCCCATGACACAGAGTGTCAGAGAAGAAAGTGAAAGTGACACCCAGTGTGACGACAGCAGACAAGAAGTTGCTTTACAGCCAATGTTACAGTCTTAATCACAAATATTTTTTTCATTTTTTTTATACAGCTGTTGATTTTAATTTGTTTGAATACATTTGTAGGAAATTACACTTGAAGTTGTTTTTTTCATTGCTAAATAGGGATGTGCACTAATAAATAATTATTCATAATGATAAGCATATTTGCCTTCTTTGTGGAACTGATGCATATGACTGTTTCGACCCAAGTGCTGAATATCTTAAATAAAAATTGTAAAAATTGTGGAACTGGTGAGAAGTTCTAAATTCACTAACTGTTTGCACATACAGTTTTTGTGATACTACTGATTTCCGTAGTAAAAAGTTGTGTTGTAAGTGGAAGAATTTACATAAAGCAGGACGTTATGAGGAAATAAACCCCTTCACTGATACAGATTGCATATTTGGACCTCTTAGCCACACTTATAAATGATGTTTTGGGTCACAAGATTATTAACAGCTCAATAACACTGAGGATGAAATTATGTCACACCCCAAGTCCTCCATGTCCATAGAGTCTTTGTGTACATTTTTATATGTTTATACTTGAAATAACATCAGATAAAATGGATTTATGATGTATACACATCTGATTAGCTATATATGCACAAGATATTATCTTAAGTAAATAAATTACAGATCAAATACATCTCCTTGCAATAGATCAAGGTCAGCAGTGACAGATTGGGAAATGTGCATATGCAGAGATACATATGAAAAAAAACAACAACTTGAAACCAAGTTTATTGTTTAACTGATGAAACTATTGTTTAACTCAATCTTTGCATCATCCAATATGATCTGATCCGCAGTAAGAAGTCCATCAGAAACATTTTTTTTCCCATGTATTCTTGTATGAACATAAATATTTTATAAAAGAGGACAAATGTCAGTTTATAAAAAATACCTGTATTAATGTGAACTGGCTATAATATGTTTAAGACCATTTTGACAGCATTACAGTTTCCATATTTATTTCATTATCTAGCTTGTCCCTTACATATTTTCTCTGCTGTTGATTTCAGAGGCTAATATATTGTGTTTGGATATTGGAATGAATTAACTTTATCCTGAACTGAACTTCAGCTTAATTGAATTTCAGTGCTATTATATATCTATATGATTTTGTTTCTTGGGATTAAACTCAATGAAAGAAATGTAGAGATGGTATTAAAAAAAAACAAAAAACGATCACATGCCTTAATAACACAGTATGAAAGGCTGAAGCTATTGATGATTTTTCTTGAAGTCAACCTTTTAACATCCACTCTGTTCACGGAACTGGTTTCTGAGAAGTCAAGGGCCAAAATCATCCCTGACGTCATGTAACAGACTACAGCTTCTCATTTCAGTGTCAAATGTGACTGGAAAACAAGTTAGAGAAATACAAGGGTTAAAGAGAAGTTATGAAAAACACAACTCTCTTTCCCAGACAACAAACTACATTTAAGCAGCAGAAAACCATCTGTTAGTATTTCCAGCATTGACCTTCAGTCAGCATGAGGTTGTCAACATATTCCCCTTACACAGACATAGTATGTGGTATCAGGGTTAATGAGCTGCCGAGTCGTATGTCTTGGATAAGAGTTCAGAAATAGATGTCGGTCCGCATCATAGATTTAGACAAGAATATCCTTGACACACATAAGTCTCCGTCGTAAGACGTAATCAAGACCTTGGCTCTGGAGTCAGATACAGAACACCATACTGAACAGCCATGCTGCATTTTAGTGTTTCAGTAGCACTTTACCATGCACCTCTGTAATTATGTAGTAGTAATGGGATAATACATATACAATAATTATTTATCAAAGTAATAACCAGGTAACAGCTTGGAATTAATTCAGAGTATTATTAAACTGGCATGGTGCACTGTTAGAAGTGAAACATATTTGTATAGTGAATTGATTTTGTTGGTGTTTTGAAATAATATTAATCCATATTTTCCATTCATCATTATGAGCTAGTTATAACATTTTTGTTATGATATCAACCGGACAAGCATGGATAGCACGTACATTTTGGATTTACTTATTGAGTAGGATCCGCCTGGAAACATTTGTGCAAGAGCTTTTGAGACCCTTTAAGACTCACACTGCAAAAAAATTCAACTTGTGTTTTTTGGCCTAAACTAGTGACTTAAGTTGGTAAAACGTGATATAAATTATTGACATTTAAGGCAATGATATGAGTTAGGACCACAAAGCAAGCCAGTTGTGTGCTCCAACATAATTTGGTGAGTTCTTAATACTTATAAATCTTTAAGTTGAGGTTCAGTACAAGGGACAACAGTTCTGCTAACTATCATTTCTATGGTGTGAAGTGCAGGAAAGATAACTTCCTGAGTTGGCACTTTTGACTGGAAATCTCATTGTGCTGTTGTGCCTCGAGCTGGAGTCCACACAGGTATGTTTAACCTACCTTTAATGAAATGAGGTCAAAATGATATGGTAATTTATTCTGAGGCCTGCAATAGCCCCAATACACAGTCTGAGGTTGCTATGTCATCAGGAAATCAAACGGAATGACACGTAATGTGGGGATGTTGCCACATTACTCTGTGGGTGTTTGACATTCTATGTTCTATTCTATGTTCTCTTCTGTGTTATGTGCAGAGGTTCATGGGGTTATTGTGGTGATAGGTTCATCATTTGAATCAGGTGTGTTGGAAGAGGGATACATCTAAAACATGCAGGATTCTGGCCCTCAAGGACCAGGATTGGACACCCCTGCTTTACATGCTCTGAGACATGCCAGTGTTTGGTGGACACATTTTAGGGTTGCAATTTGTCAAAGTAAAAGCATTATTTGTAAGCATGTAGACATTATAAGGAACTTCTCGGTCTCACCGCTACAATGCTATTAATTAATGTGGGCCCCCTAGTAACCATCGGGCCCCTTGTAGGCTGCAGAGCCGTAAGCAACCACTTAGTTCGCTTATATTACGGGCCACTTCTGAGCAGAAGTCAGGATTAAAAGTTATTACAATGTAAAATTATAAGTTAGCACAATTTACAGTTGGGGTTGACAAAAATCAGAATTTAGAATTGAGCAAACTCAAAAGTAAATCTTAAAATATTTAGTTTAATTGCCCAACTTAAAATTTTATCAACATTTTTTTCCTTGAAATTTTGAGTTCACCCAACTTTTCTTTTCTTGTAGCGCATGGCCTTGAAACTGAGACTTTCATTCACAGAATGAATTCATTCATTCATTCATTTTCTATCCCCGCTTTATCCTCACTAGGGTCACGGGGGTCACATGGAGCCTATCCCAG
>JAQQZY010000001.1:37798031-37822831 GCA_030068375.1 Ostorhinchus rueppellii
TAGATAGATAGATAGATAGATAGATAGATAGATAGATAGATAGATAGATAGATAGATAGATAGATAGATATAGTTTTTGGGTTTTTTTATTTATTTTTTTAATGCATATTGAGGAGCTGCTGTGTCAAAATTTTCAGTAACTTTTATCAGATCTGATGGTTTAATCACAGAGTTTCTCCTACCCCCCCTAAAATTTTTGCTTTTCTTTCACAAATGTGGGAACGATTTTCTGACATTGCATTAAAATGTACAGAAGAATGAAATTTCTCTTGCCTGGCCAGTCAGCACTCTGGGTGCTCAGTACCCCTAAACCTCTGATCCTAGAATTGCCCCTGATCTATATTATATGTAGGTGAATGACGGCATGATCTACACTATTAATTACACAGATTTCAATGTGAAGGCAAAATAAACAACTCGTAATGTAAACAATGTAAAAAAAAAAAAAAAATCAATGTTGCCCTTGACCGTTGGACCCTCGAACCTGTAAAAAGGCCCATATATTTAGGTGCAATGGACCGAAGCCATGTGGATGATTCTTCCTTTTTGATAATGCACAGACTTTTAAAATTGCCATCCTCAGTTGAAAATGTTCCTGCTCCCCATCAAACTCCACACATACTATTACTCCCCCCCCGCTATGTTGTAGTTCTGAGAACTGAATGATAGAAACCAGTCCTTTCTGCATGTGGATGTGGGAAAGAAGGGAAAAAGAGGTGAGAGAGGAAAACAAAGAAACAAAGCAGAAGAAATAAGGAAATGCATATTGAAAACCAGGAAGGAATTGAGACTAGGCAGAAAACTCTGAAGCACGCAAGCTCTGCCTGCAGCATGGAGAAGTGTTAAAATTAACTAGCATGTGTATTTGCATGTGTGCGCACACACACACACACACACGCATACACATAAAGAGTTCCTGAGCTTTTCTTGCTACAGGAAGAGAGTTCTTAAAGTGAAAGCACTGCCTCAGCTCTACACAGCCAGGCTCTTTGTTGATTCACACACAGAACAGAAACACTAGATCGATCTGCTTACTGTATTGACAAACCAACAGGGTTTTCGATGGGAACTATAGACATACACTGTAGTATTCACAATTGACACAATAAATAAGACAGACTTCATACACTTTTCAGTTGTGAAAAACAGGATGGCTGGATTTTATACAATGACCTGGACCAACTCCTTTCTATTACTACTATACTAAGTCATTATATGTTTTGTACTATCAAGGAATAATTGAGGCTCTAAATTTGCTTGTTTATGTGCTACTATACAAAGAACAAAGGTTTCCACATGTGTCATATTGTGCTGAAAGTGAGAAAGTCACGTCTCCTGCCACCAATATGAAAATATGTAAAAACGGTCTGAAAATATTTGGCTTTGAGGCCACGTGATACAAAATCCTGAATATTAACTTCACCTGGTCAGTACAAAGAAATCTTTTACACGAATACATGCTTTCATCCACACATACAAACCTGGCTTTTATTTTTACATTTTTTTAAAACCAAATCTCCTATCTGTGTCTTCTGCTCTCCCTTATTTTTTTTCGGTCTCACTCTTCCACATGATTTACTAAATGCTTGATACACTAAACCATATGTACATAACAAGCAAAGCTTTGTGTGGAGATCTCAGGCAAGAAGACACGCCTTCACTCACACATGAGCACACACCAATAAAACTGGAGTGAGTATAAAAAAAGAAAAAAAAAACAGAGTCTGAGAGGAGAAAATGTTTTTCTCAGTGTATTGCAGCTGTGTGAGGATTTTGTTAAGCTGTGAAACACAGCAGATAGGTGACAGAAGGAGAGGTCCAGTGAGTCAATCCTAAAAGAAACGGGGGAAAAAAACAACAGTATGAAAGAAGCTGAAAACATTCTGGAGGCAGTTCATAGGAAACTAAAGAGCGCTGGAGAAAAGGGATGAAGACGAGATGAGTGAGCTGAAAGGACAGAGAAAGGGGTGGGGATCATTATACTGATCATGAGCAGCTGGAGGTGCCAAATTCATCCTCATGTGGAACTCAGCAGAAAAATGGGCTGGGTCCACCCCTCATGCTTGACACTAATTGGCTGCAGAGAGGCGCACCAAGCCAGTTACCAATCAGGTGGCAGTAGTGGCAGTTCCCCTCTCTCCCCTTTGTTGTCACTCAGTTCCCGCCCACCTCCTGAAGTTTAAAATAAGAGGAAGGCTGAGCGATGCTTCTAGAGACTTCCATCCTACCTAGTCTTTGAACCTGCCTCACGAACGTCAACTGTGAATCCTCTGCTCCACTTTCACAACCTCATCACCATCATTACCACAGCAGAACGCTTTGTTAAAAACTCAAACCAATTTTTTGGCTTTTTCTATTTAATTTTTTTTTTTTGCCTAAATCATAGAAGTCACAGTTTGCTTTGCCCTCCATCTCTTGGCAGTCTCAACACTGTCGAACACCGTGAGAGAGTGCTGGAGTGAATGAATCTCCTCTCTCTTCCTGGACTGAATTTATCATCTGGCCTGTTCTTTCCACTGAGAATAGCCTCTGTCCTCTCTTCACATCATCACTAAGAATTGACTCGTACCCTTAACTTCTAGGTATGTATTCTATCACTGAATCTGCTTACTTTGATGTGCAGTGTCACGTACTACTTTTTGTTTATCCTTATTATCTGTATGTTGACACTTGAGCTGCAATTTGGAAGCTACAGAAGACATATTTTGAGTGTTTCTAAGAAGGCTATTTCGGCACGGTCAAATTGGGACACTAAGTGAAAGTGCATGCCTGTTCTAGAAATAGCCCAGCATAGCACTGCTGTGGGGCAATATTGACTCTTTTTAATGTGTATGACTGCAGCTGCTACCTGTGTTTCTGGTTTGTTTGTTTTTTTTAAAGTATTCTGTCTATCAGTGCTGATTAGCAGTAATTTTCCACTTTACATTTGGTCCCGGATAAGAGAAGTGGTAGAGGTAACTGTCAGACTGATGATAAATGAAGTGGCGTCTGATAAACTGACAATGCAAATCAATGGTGTTTTAACAATTATATCCTGTTTTGTAGAATGTATTTGTTTTTTTAACTCCTTTGTTTTCACTGAAATTTGTTGAGGTCCGCACTAACTTTGTATTATTTAAATGACTAATGTGTCTGTATTGGATGCTTGTTATTTATTTTGAAGAATAATCCACAAGAGGGCTTTAAATGTGTCAAAACTCCAGATACAATACTTGTGTGTTGTTTGTGAGCTATTTTTTTTCTTCTTCTTTTGTTCATAGCAGCTTTTTTCCCAGCAGCTCAAACACAAAACCTTTGTTTTCTTGACTTTGTCTCTGTATTGCCTCTTCAGGCCCATTCAAATCATTCTTATTGCTATTAATCCTGACAAACCCCACCCTGATGTCCTCATCACAGCAGCTAAAACACAACATCCAAGTTCAAGTGTTAGAAATTAGGTCACTTACTCTAAAACTTTGCCTTTACATCCTTTCTGTTCCTTGACCTTTAACACATCCACCCGGGTGTTGTGAGTGTACAATTTGTATTAGGCAGGGATTGGAAAAGTTTGCTTTTTCCTGAATCAGTCACTTGTGATACTTGAATCAACAACTTACCCAGCTCTTCATCTTTGTTTTGTCGCAGGATGCAATAGATGATTTACCAGATAACAAAGTTAAATTTCTTCCATCAAGTAAATCTCCCAGGTATTTAGGGACTCAACAAAGAAAAAAAGTAGTGGTAAAAAAGCCTTTGTTTTTCTCCTCTCTCCATACTCTCTCCATGTTGGTCCTTTTCCCTAGCTGGGTTTCCATTACAGTTTTCTGCAAAATAAAAGCAATATTTCTACAATTTCAACAAAGTACAATTACTACTTGTAGGTGTTTCCATTGAAGAGTGTTTGGCTTCTGATGTGTGATTCTATTTAAGTCCCATCTCGGGACATGTCATAATTCTCGTAAAATACTGTATAGTTTTCACAAGATGTTTGTTTAAGAAAATGGACACACTGAGTTTCATACAAAACCTCTACAGCGTTGGTACTGGAGTGTCAGTGGCATCTACTGCTTTTGCAGTGACTGTCTTAAAAAAAGGGAACATATAATCGTCCCAAGGCAAAGTCCTTATTTATGGCAGTGGCCACGCATAATGGATGTCTGAGAGTTTACCAACGAGTTTTGGATCCAGAATTTCTGAATGACCTGGGCAACATTTCATGAAGTCTGTGGTGTTATTGAACCTCTCGTGGAACCAGACTTGTCATGCCCTCGGGAAGCAGTTTTTACAAAAACGAGTGGCCATTGTCCAATACAAACTAGCCAGTTGTTCTGCATACAGGGTAATAGGTGAGAAATTTGGCGTGAGCAAAGCCACTGTGCACAAATGTGTGAAAATGAGCAAAATGTGTTTCCATTACACTTTTGCACTATGGTTGTATATTGAAACTTCTGTAGAACCACCTCATGAGAGCGTAAAAATGTCACTTTTTGTGACATTTCAGTGTTTGTATTATCAGTTTTCTATTGTACAATTAATATTTTGAGCATTTCTGAGGGTAATGGAAACCCAGCTATTGTCTCCCTCAGTGACTGTGAAATATGACCTTGTGTCTGGAGCCTAGTGTGGTCACATTTCACTCTTTATATCAACCTGAAACTCCAGTAGTATGCACATGTAGTGAAAGTTACTCAATTCCAGGCGAAAAAAAAAAAATTGTTGATTCCTCTACATATCATGAATTTGCAAGGGAGGGAGTGGCAGCAGCAGAGATTGAGGGGAAGAGGCAGTGCAGTAAATACACAGTTGGCAGAAGAGTCTGAGCGGAAAAGTACTGAGAGGCAGTGAGTAGATAGTTGAGGTCTACGGGGCTCAGAGGGAGAAAACAGAGTCATTACTGGACAGATGCCAACACATACCTCTGCACCTGTATGAAAGCGAATACCTGTCCAAAGATTTATGCCAGTTAAAAACAAATTTCAAAGGTATTCTCATGGCAGAGCACTCTTGTGACTTCACACGTATCACTGTGAAGTTTCTAGCTGCTGGTCAGTGAGAGTGTAATGCTCTAATCACCAGTCACATGAGACATTTTACAGTTAAATCCCTTGCTGGGGTTCAGAGCTTCATTTTGTTTGCTTCAAAAGAAATATTTAGAAACTGAAACATTTAGTCATAAATCACAATCAAAAACTGTAGTTAATAATTCGTGTGAATCTTTCCAAATAATGCTTAGTACAACTCCATTTAAGCCATTTAAATCCTTTAAAAAAAAAAGTATGACTTTCATCACAAATTGTTCTTCAAATTTGTAAAACCTGAGTGATAGAGATGATTTCAAAGATGACTCCATCATAAACTCAGGCCACTTGTTTACATAAAAAACCAAAACACCACTCAGGCCTTTTTGGAAATTTTGTTGCATAGTGCATTGTGGGAATGGAAATTCCTCACAGCAGCGATTTTGCCATCTCTTTGTGAGTGCTGAACCCAAAAGTTGTCTTTAACTTCAACCACCGACTATACTCATTCTTTAAAACAACCCTGGTGGACTGTGTAATTTTATACTGTAGCGATCTGGCTCATTTTTTTTGCCCAGTCTGTGAGAGACTGCTTTTGCTTCCCACAATGCACTTCACAACAAAATGTCCAAAAAGGCCCGAGTGACGTTTTGGTTTGTTATGTAAACAAGCGGGCTATGTTTATAACGGAGTCATTTTTATAGTTGTTCACTATGAGTGAAGTGATTCAGGTGCATAAGCCTGGAAAGACGAATGGATTAGTGATAATTAGGCTACCACTTAGGTTTTATAAATCTGAAAAACAATTTGTCATGAAAGTCATATGCTGCTTTAAAGTAGTTAATCAAGGTATCCTGAATCCTCTCTGGTAATTTCTTCATTCATTTAAGGTTAACACAGGTTGGGTGGGGACTTACAGTAGGTACTTTCCTTATAAATGGGTTTTGTTTGTGGTGCTTATGTTGAAAGGATTTTTTTTTTTTCTTACCGGTTTACCACTACTACACTCACCTCCAAGAACATTTCAATCACAGAGATAACTGCATAGGAAATTTCCTTTAGCATGTGTGCAAGAAATATGTTAAATTCGAAGGTAGGTATAAGGGTCAGGTGGTTTCTTGATAATTTAATGTACCTGCAAAGTACAATTTGTAAAGAGATAGAAATGTTACATGTGTTAATTGCTTGTGAATGATGAAAGCTTAACTGCAAGTCCACAAGCTTATACAGAAGTTGCATACCATCACCTTTTAATGCTTGAGCAGTGTAGGTGGGGGAATGATGGAAAATTACCAGGCAGTGAGTAATCAAGTTGACAGAAGTTCACAGAAGGGGAATAAAAACTTGACACTGATGCATGATACTGATGAGGCATTTCTAATGTGGATGTGTGAAGGGGGGCTGTTTAAAAATTACACTTGTGCTGGGTTAGGGGAAGAAAAGTTATGAGGTTCTCTGGTTTTTCTGTGTGTTTGTGTGCAAATTGCCACCGAGATAAACTTGTTGAGTGGACTGAAAATGGTTCAGGCATACATGAGACTAATTTGGAAGCAACAGAATAAAGTTTGTGTTCTCATCTGTTGCTCAGACAAACAGCCACACACAGATGCATGCATACACACCCCTCACATGGACCTCTACACGTGAGAGCACTCTAGCTGCCAACGGTGTACTTCATGAGTTTGCCTCATCTAAAGAAAGAAAATGAATTCAAGGGATGCACCGATACCACTTTTTTCCAGATCGAGTTCAAGTAATTACATTTGCGTACTTGGCAATACCAAGTACCAATATGAGTTCTTAAAAATACCATTACTTCCTTTTGAAAATGTGCTTAGTTGTCATCATTAGTCTGACCATTACAAAGTGCTGCTACTGATATTTAATGCGTTGGAATGAATGTTTCTCAATCAATCCATTAGGGAGTGCCACTCTTAATTAACCATACTGGACAAATACCACAAAGAAAAGTAAAGTTTTATGAGCAGTAGAAGAAGAAAGTCAGTAATAGCGAATATGGTGATGACAGAGGGAACACTAATGTGGACACTAAAGTTCCAGTGTTTCCAATGGTAAGGTTTAAAAGTGAAGCTTCAGGAGGTAGGAAAAGGACAAATGAGTTTTTACTTAAATTTTTACTTCTGCAGGCAGCGGTAGTCTGCACCACTCCTTACCCCTGTAGGTAGGTAGGTAGATAGATAGATAGATAGATAGATAGATAGATAGATAGATAGATAGATATCTTTATTAACAGACTCAAAGGTCCAGATAGTATTAGAAGTAGGATGTAAACCGGCCCAGCCCTGGGTAGTTGTCATAAATATGTCAGTAGTTTGGCACTAACTCACTGACAGTCACTGTGTGACCAGATCCTCTACCTCCACAGTCGGTGGTATTCTCTGTCTGGGTACACATCCACCAGCACCTAGAAAATGGACAGAATTGCGTACGCAGAGGATGGACAGAATGCTCTGTGTCTTTAACGTTACTTCCAGTCAGCGTTACTTTTTTCACCATCATTTATTTTGAAAAATCTCCATACTGACATTGCATGACATTACTCCTCCATTACTGTCATGGTGCCATCAGTGGTATTTGTGCGGTTGTGTCAGAGTCTTTTTTTATGAGTACAATTACTCACGCTCAGTATCGAACTCAATACCGATACCAGTATCGTGTATCGGTGCTTCCCTGATGAGTTCATTATTTGTCATTATTTACCATAGATATAAAAGAAGAATCTTAATCAATACATGAAGTTTTGCTTCTTGGTATTCATGCAAAATAGATACAAGATAATCAATTGTTATTGTAATTTTAGTTGCTTTTTTCATGGAATTCAAAGCTAGACAGAAGAGGAGTAAGACCAAAATGCATGTATTAGATTTCATTTGAAAGGAACATCTTCTAGTTTGTGTGCTTAACATAAGATACACAAACCTAAACAGCATCAATTTCAACATAACTCAAATGTGACCCTCTAGAGTTGCTGATTTTTAAAGAGATTTATGAAGGACAGTGCAAGTTTTTATACCTGAAATCACTGATATGGGTAAAAAAAAACAAAAAAAAAAACAGACCCTGTACTTCCAATGTTGCACCATAATAGTGTATTTTATTTTCATGCCTCCAATTTTCATGTAAAGCCTCGGGCTAAGTTTACTCATGATAAGATGTTTGAACTACATGTATAACATCAGTGTCCTTTTATTTCTATACCATATCACAAAGTTAATCATCACAGCCTTTTGGGAGGGCTCCACAAAATAAGCAGATAAGGTTTTATTGGTTACTGTTGTACATATCTCTAGTTCACTGAGTTTTGTTGTTGTCTGTCTGAAAGATGTGTACAACACACAAGTTAAATATTAACTTGGCATCCTTTCAGAGTTGACTTGGGATCAAAATAAATAAATAAACACACACACACACATCTGTATAAGAAGCTTTTTGTTATATGTTTAGAGTGTAAATGAAGTGGCTGAATTGTATCCCATGCCATAAACAATGCATTTGCCTTGTGTTGTATTTAGAGCAGAGAGCAGTTAACATTAGTGCATCCACAACCACAGTGAGGTAAATGAGATAATCCACAGACAAGACCTCATAGTCTTCATCTGTCACATTAAAAAGGCTAGGGTAAGCAACATGTGAGTGTATTTGAGTGGTTTAGGAGTTGGTGGATATGTTTTTTACTTAAATAGGTCAGTTGGCAGACGTTTTCTATAGGCGTCGTTGGACTATTCTGTGAAATATCTTGCATACTTTTACAGCGAGGAGCAATGCCTGACCACAGTGGTCTGGCAATATCAAGCCCAGTCTGCAGAGTCTTGATCTTGCCAGTAAATTACACAGAAGATATCCAACTATACCCCCGTGACCCTAGTGAGGATAAAGCGGGTATAGAAGATGATGATATCCAACTATACTGTCTCTGAAGAGAAGTCAAGGTTTTTATTTTTATAACCTTTATTTAACCAGGAAAAAGCTCATTGAGATTAAAAATCAATTTTTCAAGAGTTTCCTGGGTTGACACAGATATGTAAAGCTTTATGGCTTCTTTCAGTTCAATATTTTGTTTTTTATGGAGCTTTAACAGCATCATTTACTCACAGAACTTACAGGCTGTAATGAGGGACTTGGTGTTTTTGAGCAGCCACTTGGTTTCAATCATAAATTCACAGACATAGATCCTAGACACCACTTCACCACTAGATGGCATGATGCTGAAATTGCATCTTATTTTTTTAATACAGTATGGCAGCAATAAATAAAACATTTACCTTGTTTGCGTCAGATTCTAAATCAAGTCAGTTTATTGAACAGTGAATACTTCAGGAGTAACGTCTCTAATATTCATGGGACAGGGACACGGTGTCCTCTGATTCCTTTTTGAATGTTTTCTTTATTTTACAAGTGGATGAAAATACCAGCAGCTCACAGGGAATTGGCTGCCACTCCTGTAGAAGTATAAGGCCCATGAACAATTAAGAGACCCCATAGTTTCATACATTAAGCACTCAGGGTGTTTGTCTCAGTGTTGGCCACAGCACCAAAAACTCCCAGTGTAGCATGAGTGTCATAAATCGCTGCTGAATGCTCCCATCCCATGTTGCATTTAGCACATCAAGTCTTGGTTGAGTCTTGAAGTTGCTGTTTATTACTTCAGATTATCATCAGGATATTAAATAGCACTTTACTACTTCAATAACGTGATTTTAAGATTTTTTTTTTTTTTTTAAAGAAGTTTATTCACTTGCTTGGAATTCCCATTGCAATTCACTGAGTTCTACCCTACTTCATTTGGGTTGTTTTAAAAGTTCCTTTCACTTAATGTAAGAGTAACACAACCTCTGTTGCAAGTACAACCAAAAACTAGAAAGCTCACCTCTTCAACAGATTCTCCCTCCACACTGCAAATGCATTGCCACTGTAAAGTGTTATACCTTTAAAGAAATACAACCAAGCCAGCTAACAATAAACAGATTTTTTATTCCTATTACAGAATGACCATCAAGTGTGATTAATGCAACTGTTAAAAAGCTCTGAGGTGAAGTCCAGCAAAAAGTCCAGGTTCAGATGCATGTAGAACTGCAATGTGTGGCATGTATAGGCAATAAAACTGAGTAGAAACATGTACATGCAGAACACACCAAAACACTTGAGCCGTGTGACCCTGTAATTCTTTCAAGGCTTTTGCTGTCTTTGGCTCAGTGCCATGCCCCCCACCCCCCACCACCAGAAGACCCTCACCCATTCTTTCCATAGCTTTCACATAAAACACATGCGCACGCACGCGCATATATATTTATGCACATTTACCTCCTACCCATATTCCACATTCCTTTGCTTTCACAAACATTTCCTTTCTTCCTCTCCCTATTATCCCCTGTGGACATACTGTACATGCTTTCTTTCTTTTTTGACTGTTTTGACACAAGCCCAGGCTTCACTGTATAAAAGAAAATTTGTTTTTCACTACGTTGGGCAGGGGTCATGTGATGTTTTCCCCATGAAAATTGTGCTTGTGTTTATGAGTGCATTTTTGGTCTATAATAAAGAAAAGTTTTCACTAAGAAGCTGCTTTAGTGTGATATTTTAGATTCTTTGGGTCACTCACTTTTCTTGGACTTGATTAATGCTGCTGCTACAGTAATCTACATCTAACATGTCAATGTGCAGAGACGTGGGTACAAGTAGGTGCAAACAGCAGTTAAAGATTAACACTTCTCTGTATAGATCCAAAGACTTTTTTCCTTTTTAGAATCCATGAGTCAAGTGCACACCACAGAACAGCACAGACATACCCCCACACATATATAAACACTAATGTGGCTCTGAGTTGTGTTCACTTCTCGATGTTTGGGGTCGAAAACTCGGGCCAACCAACCACTGAAGAGGGGGGGACAACAACTGTCCGCCATCTTTGTCAGTGCTGCCAAGCATTATGGTGAGACCCTTTTCGCCTCTCTGACTTCAGTCTTCCATCCCTTACACTTTTGCTTTACTTTTCCCCTCCTCTTCCACCACTTCTCTTCATGTCCTCCTTCTCCTCACCTCATCATCAGCCTGCCAAGCAAGTGGAGCCAGATTATCTGAAACACTGCTCCTCTCTTTTTATTTTAAGCTGCAGTATTTTCATTTGTCACTCTTTCTTAGAAGTCTTTCTTTTCCAGCTCACTCACCCTCTTTTGATCATTGATTTGAATACATACTTCTGTTATTTTTCATTAGTTTGTTATTTACAGCTTAACGGCTTCTGCACATGTCGAACATGTCTTTTTGTCCAAATCATCTTAGATGAAACTTGTGCAAACTTGCCTCCCCTGCCCCACTTGCCCTCCAACCCTACATATTTCTATTATTTAAAAAAAAGTAATTATAAAGAAATGCTACATGGTTTTGTTTTTTTTTTACACATTTGGTTTTGTGATGTAAACCTTTATACAGTATAACCATTGTAAACATAGGTATCAATAACTCTTCTCACTCTTGGTAGCTCTTATATTCATGTTTCTTTCTTGTTTTTTCAGGAAACGCACACAGACATTCACAATGGTTCTCAATGTACCTGGTCTGGCGGTGATGGCAGTGTTCTACCTGGTGATCCTTGGAACAGGTATTTGGGCATCCATGCGTTCCAAGAAGGAAGAGAAGAAGTGCTCAGGAGATGGCATGGAGATAACGCTGCTTGCTGGACGCAAGATTAACTTGCTTGTCGGCATCTTCACTCTCACTGGTAAAGCTGCTCTTCTGTTTCTTTCAGTTGAGTGTATAACAGTTAGTGGTGAGGCTGCAGATTGCATCCAAGTGGAGATACCTCATGCCTCACCCTGCTCTACAGTGGCTAATAAACACTTGAAAAATGCAAAAGGTCCTTGTTTGATTCCGTGTTTTGCCTTTTTAGTTGAATGTCATTAAAGCCCTAATGACTTGAGATTCACTCATATTGTGTTGTTGTTTTGTGGCTGGAAGCAGATACTATTTGTAAAGTGTCATGAGATAACTTTGTTATGATTTGGCGCTACATAAATAAATTTTGATTTGATTTGTTTGTTACCTCCATTTCTCATTACATACAACTATATGTACATGAAAACTCCCTCACACCTATGAGAACCAATCTTTATGCCTCCTCCCGAGTTCTTCAGTTCACTGCTCTTTTACAGCAGTAACAAGTGGTAACACGAGTTATCGTTATCTTAGACATGGATTGTGCTAATCCAATAATCTGCTCCCAGCACAACACGATCTACCTGGCTAAATCTATATTATATAAAGAAGAACTGTATTTCTGTTCCAATATTGACATTTTTTAAAATTAATCTTGATCATATTTGATGGACTAAGCAACAGTTTTGCACTCTGTCACTGGTATACGTAAATGTAATACAGTGTGTGCAATGTTTCTAATTGAACGTTTGTTTGCCTCTCTGCAGCTACATGGGTGGGTGGAGGCTTCATCCTTGGTATAGCTGAGGCCACGTACAATCCAACGATGGGTGCAGTGTGGGCTCTCATGCCTGTGCCTTATGTCCTGACTTTCTTCTTAGGTGAGTCCTAGCACTGACAGTAGGTATTAAACCCAGACTTAACTGGTCCTGAGTGTCTACCTTTCATAAATAAATTAGGCCACTTAATTGCAGTCTTGACACAATCTTTAATTAGATATAGCTGCGGTAGAGAAATGAATACACTTGTGGATAACGAGAGCAACAACAACAAGTCCAGGAATATAGATGCTTGTAGGATTTCAGTGTCAACAATGGAACTTATAACATTATGCCGCCTTCCTGTCGGGTTTTTTAAACTCTGTTGTCCTTGTTATTCATTTGACAGATACACAGAGGAATCATCTTTTATGTGTAAAAAATAATTACGAATTTACATCACACTAAAACTAAAGAAAGACCCAAGGTCTAGAAAGTATATTTTTATCATTTGATATCAGCGAAGAACTGAAATGTATAAGGGCAGGTCGCAGCCAACATGTAACATGCTCCCTATCTGCTGAAAGCTTAATCTGTTTGGTTCTTGATCTCTCCTTCAAATGTGTTCACTTGTCACCAAATCATTTGTTAATAGTAAGAAACTTACACAAAAGTTTGGGGTTGAAATTTTTACCCTGATTATGTCTGTTCTGACAGACCACTGCCCAGTTGATATGACACCCCATATTTACAGCAGGGGCCCCCCAGGGGGTGGACTGGGGTTGGGCCTTAAATGGTATTTAAATGAGAGATGAACTTCATGTGCACTAGCAAAGATGGCTTTGTACAACATTCGTGCAAACATAACGCACTGGTAAACCACAAATATGTCTTAGGGTCTATGTTTTGTCACATCTTTGAAGGTCATTTTTTGAGAATAAATTTTGATTTGGACAAAAGTTCTGTTTTTAATACTATATGTTGCACTTTTTTTTCTTTATTATTGAAACCATTCAGTATGATACTTCAGCAGAGGAAGCATGAAAAACCATAGTTTTCCAACTTTCTGCCTCTTCTGTTTCTGAAGTGTTGTTGACTACTGACCCAGCTCCTGTACAACCCTACCCCCAGTAGCACTAATAAAAGTGTCACTTGCATTTAAAAATAGGACTATGAGAAATCGGTGCACGATTGTGACTCGAGGCAGCAGGTGCAAAAGGATGAGTTAAGCCAGAGACTTGGGTTGCCAGCTTCTGCCCAAACTGACCAACTTGTTTGATGAAAAGAGGTGAAATTTTCAGGGATAGTATTACAATGAGCCTACTTGATGTGAGAGTTATATGAACTGGAAACTCTTAAGTTCCAGATAAGGAAATACAACATACCCCTTTCTGCTCTTGACCATTGTTATACAAGTAGACCCATGAGTAAATCTGAAGGTGCTTATTGTACTATCTGAAAGTAACACTTGCTTTAGGTTATTGTTAACACATGCTGTTCTTGTTCCGCTTCTTTCTTTTTTGTTTTAAATGATGGAAATATAGGTACATTTTGAGATGTAGTAAAAGCTAATCATGTGTTTTCCTTTTGAACCAGGTGGCTTTTTCTTTGCCAAGCCCATGAGAGAGAACAAGTATGTGACAATGATGGACCCCTTCCAGCAGAAGTATGGGAACTTCCTGAGCAGTGCACTGATCTTTCCCGCACTGGTGGCCGATGTCCTGTGGGTGGCACGCACGCTTGTCAGCTTGGGTAAGTTACTTCACACAGCAACACTGTTTGGCACTCGCAGACCTTGGAACACAATGTGCACAAACGCTAGAAAAGGAAAACAACTGGCCCCTTAATAACTGGTGAATTTTGTGGGACCAACTTAATTTTTTAAGTGCGGTTCATTATTGAAAGGGAGCAGATGAAAGAAAATAAAAGGAAACCCCACACACTCCAGATTTCAGTGCGCTATGACAAAACACTTTTTCTTTTTTTGTTTCTTTTTACATTTGCAAGTGTTTCTGTTAATGTGATCAGATAAGTTATTTGTGGGACAATAAGCAGTACACTGTAAAATAAAAATAGAATGTGGCAATATCTTGGGAAAAAAGTCTGAAAATTGATTGTTCACAGACACACCCCCACACACACACACACACCACCACCACCACCACTACTCTCAAATGGTAACTAGGCATTCTAAGTTTGTCAGAGCTTCACGCTACATCCACAGTAATGTGTTTCATTGTACAACTGTGTTTTAAATGAAAGTGTCCCGATCCACACAAGTGTTTTGGCAAAGTTTCAGAGAAGTCTAAAAAACATTCTAATGTGCCTGAAATACAAGTCATATGGGGTGGACAGGGGTCTGTTGGTGTTTTCTATGGATGTAATCAGTTGTCAAAATCAAAACTATTTGAGAGCAGCAGCTGTAAAAACTTTTTTTTAAAGGTCTCAGTTGGTCTGAGAGGAAATGTGACTTCTTTTCTTTCCCTTGACTTTTTTGTTATATAAAATCAACCCTGCAACACTAAATTTTCCACTAGTTTGCAACTAGATTTTCAAAGCGCTCAAGAGGACTGCACCCATTGACATGTTTTTAATTACCAACCAATGTTTAAATTCTGTCAGATGCAACTCTACTGCTCTACTCTGTAGCTCAACAAAGAAACAACACGGGAGCTCTCGCATCAGTGATATTGTGGCTTCCCTTTTCCATAGCATCATGAAATATATATTGATGTATTCATTCTTTGACTTTAGAGCTGTGTCAAGGGGTGACAGTATGCTTGTATGCTTCTATTTTCCCTTTCTGCAAATCTGAACATTGTGTCAAAACAGCTGTAATCTCCTCATCCTCAGCTTTTCAGGTTTTCAGTTTCATGGGATAAGGCAGTGACTCACTACACTTTGTAGTGTTCTAAAGCAATATATCATGCTCCTTTACATGTGCTACTTACATATACCTTTCTCCTAAATCATCTTATGAGAATTTTTCAATATTTTAAAGTAGAAATGCATCATGTATAAATACTTATATAGTTTGTTTAAAGAAGCATCTACTTCTATTCATCACTGCACCTCAACCATTTGACACGTCCCCGCTGCGTGAAGCCCTTAAGCTGTCAGCGTTTAGAGTTACCAGTGCTGTTCTACAGTTGCCTCATAACTCACTAGGATAAGGTTACATTGGCTAAACATAAACTGCGCAGTCCTTGTCCTAAAAACATCTTGTTATCTAACAGTTGTGTTTTACTGTCCAATCCCATTTTCCTTCCTTGTCATACTGAGGACATCTGCTGCTGCTTTCACTACCATTATCTACTTATTGTTACACTTAAGTCATAGAACAATGCTGTTTGTTTATATCTGTCCTTGTGGGTCAGCTTGAGGGAGCAATGACTTTTTCAGCTTTAGCAATCACTTTAACACATCACTGTATATTGGAGTCACAAATAAATATATGGCATGGGTAAATGTAGCATCAATAAACAAGGGGGTTGGTTTTGGTGAATGGTCAATTAGTTCAGACTTGTATAATGTCGCTTTAGCTCTGACCATATCACCTCAACTCACCTCATCTTGGCATTGGTTTTTCCATAGTATGATTGGAGGTACAGTTGGGTACTATTGTAGGTACCACCTTTGTAGAAACTCTAGGTGAAATGATACAATACTAAAATATGATGTGAAACCATAGAGATCACATATTGTTTGAGTCAGATTAACCTCTCCAGCTATACATATAAATCATCACCACAGCTACCACCCATTCTGGAGGTCTGCTACATCTTCAGTGGAAATGCAGCAAGATGAGACCAATTCTGACAAAAGTTGAGGCGAGTTGAGCTGACAGTGAGTGTAAAAGCAGCAACAGAGTACCAACTAACTGCTGTATTGTGCTACATGTCATATGTATCTCATGTAAATGTAGGACATTTTTTAAAATCACATTTCACACTTAAAGGTCATGAAAGCTCATCTTTGCACTATTGTTGCAAGAATCACACTTCAAACATTAACTCAAAACCTAAAAAGATTAAGGCTAATCACTAAAACAACTAACTTCTGCAAGATGTTATTGTTGCTGTTATTTGACTGTGAATGACAGGATTAGTCATGCCATGACACACTTTGTATGGGAGATAAAAAAAAATGGTTATTTTAGCCTCCTAGCATTGTTTATATAATGGTGTTTCTATGTAGGCCACTTTGTAAGAATTACTTAAACTGTTAATTGTGTGTATATTTTTGTGCGTGTAATGTGCTGTGGTAATGAATAAGCAAGTAACAGCTCGTGTGTGTGTGTGTGTGTGTGTGTGTGTGTGTGTGTGTGTGTGTGTGTGTGTGAGTGTGTGTGAGAGAGAGAGAGAGAGAGTTTGCAATGTTTTTGTGTGTGTTTTTAATGCTGTTTTCTTTTCCAGTGTTATTTGAAAAAAGGACTTAAACATCGAGCAGCCTGTTGATTGTGAAAGGTGATCAGTTATTCATAACAGATTTTAATGTCTCTAGAGCCTTTTCCTTGATTTATGCCAGGGCTTTGAGAGCAGACAAGAAAACATGTTACATGCTCAGTCATTACTTTTCCCCTTCTTTATAAAAAACTGTTTATAATGCAAAATCCATTGACAGATTCGTAAAGTAGCGCTGTAAGCTGTGCTGACACTCCACAAAAGGACTGGTAGGGAGGCAGGAATGTTCCTGGAACATTTGTGTCTAAACTTATTAAACCAATATAGAAGCAGGGGACCCCCTCGCTCCTCACGAAACCCTCCTGATGTTGTTTCTAGGACAGTTATACTTACACGTACTACATGCATCTAGTGTCTCTCTTACTCACACACACGATACGCCAGAGAATGCACATCTGACACAGGGTTGCTGTTGCTGGCAGATGGTTTATGTGAAGTATAAACTGAGTGCATGGCCTGCATGAGCCAGTGACTGAGAGTTATGGTTTATTGCCAGACAGCATTTAATTCTTTAAACACACTTTAAAGGTTTTGTCATTCTAGCCTTGTATATACACCAGCACCTAGTCCTGGTCAAATAACTGCCAGGAAGTATTCAAGTTAAGGATAGAAAGAGTACGTGTTTGCATGTACATGTACTCAACTTTGAAAGTGGGGCAGGGATCTAAAAACAACATGGGAGGGGGGTATTTAGGCAACTCTTACCAAACCATCCCTGGTACGTCAAATAAAGTGACAGATTCTCATTCCACCTTTCCTCTACCTAAATTTATCACAGTGGGGAACAGCACAGCTCAGCACAGTACAGACAAGTAGTCTGGTGTACAATTTAGAGACTAGACCACCCAGGAAGTATTTACGATAATGATTATCTCCCCCCTCACCCAAAAAAATTAAAAATTAATTAATTGATCCAGGCACTTTTAGCAAAGATAGATTTTGGTTCACAACAATCTGTGGTTTCCTGCAAGTTTTATGCTAAATACAAAGAACCATAAGTTAAGTTTATTATCGCTGTATAGTGACTTTATATATGAGATATATTTCAGTCTTACTGTTGAATTCGGTTTGTAATTTTCTCGATAGCTGGTCTTACAAAATACAACAATTTCTATAGGCTTCCAAAGTTTCTCCAAATCTCAAAGCATTGCATCAAACCATTTCTCAAATATAATATTCTAAGTATAACAGGAACCAACTGATGAACAAACCTTACTGAGATGTAGGAACACATGTCAAGAGAGAAGCACAAAAAAAAAATCACAGATTTACTTAGGACATGTTGATGTATATTCTTTTGTATTTACACTTGAGTAGTTACTATTCATTTTGTACCAAGTGTGAAGAGTTGGTTAATAACTACAGATTCTGAGTTGTTAGACCAAATAAAGGATGAAAAAAAAATACCTTTTTCGATCAATTATAACTTAATTTTGTCTAATTAAATTATGACTTAATTTAGATTGCATGCTGTATTAGATCATATTAGGGATAAATGCTGAAACCATCAGTCGTGCATTTGTTGACACAAAACTAAAGCTGGTGGGGAAGCCAGAAAGTTGATGATTGGATTATAAATGGGAGGGCAACGTAACTGGGGGTAAAAGCAGGGTGGTGAGTGGCGATCGATGGTGCCGATCTGACACTTTTCTGTTTAAGGGCATTGTTGTGGTGCGGCTGCGGCTGGGGGGACCCTGGCAATGTGGGAGAAGAGACGGTGAAGGTAGTGACGTTTTGCTTGCCTTGTTTGAGTAACAAGATGTCTTTTTAATTCACCTATTTACAGTTGTATGAAATTAGTTTTATTTGTTTACACATTTTTATTTGTGTTACTACTTGAAGACACTTCTCTCTTTACCTTCTTTTTTTTACCTCCTTTTTAATTTTTTTTTTTTTTAATTTATTTATTTTAAGCTTTTTAAAAGTGAGGTTGATTACTTCCCCAATCGGGTGAAAAGGATGTTTGAGTCTCACAATCAATAGGCTGCTTCTGTTATGTATTTCTATTTAGTATCGTTTTCATCATCGTCACCTGGCTTGTTGCTTGATTTAAGCTCTTGGATGCTTTTTCAAGGTTTATACCACAGTAACCCACACTTCTTGTTCTAAGTGATTACATATGTAATGGTTTCCTCAGTGTTGATAAAAATGTAATATCTGTGGAATTGTTTTTGTCCTAAACTCTGAGAAATGGAGAATATGACAAGACAATGTCAATATGTAGCTTCACTGTAAATGTTAAGAGTCAGTAGATTTAAGAGTGTATGCATGTATATGTGTGTGCCTGTGTGGGAGAGAAGAAGAATAAAAGCAAGAGAGGGACTGAGACCCTGATCAAATGCTTTTATTAAACTATCACAACAAGCATTTGCATGTAACTGTAGCGACCAACATACTTCACTTGGACAACTAGTTGTTAGGTGTTTCGTTTCTGTCAGTCCATTGGTGCTCATTACCCTGTGGTGTTGTTACAGGGGGTACTATGGCTGTGATCCTGGACCTGTCCTACATCTACTCCATCATCATTTCCTCAGTGGTGGCCATAATCTACACACTGCTGGGGGGACTCTACTCAGTGGCCTACACAGATGTCATCCAGCTCATCCTCATCTTTGTCAGTCTGGTGCGTAAAATCTATTGCCCATTTTGAGGGCTCACTTAAGGGAACATTAGAGTAATGGGCTTCTGTTGAATGATGGCCATCATTGAAGTGCTGATCATATTACCTGTTGAATCAGTTATTAGGAACAAGTGGATGCCCAGCCAAGGGTATGGAATAGCTGACTAATATGCCTTAATAATTCACTATGGCTAACATGAGCTCAAGTTTCATCCAAAAAAAACCCAAACTATCTGCATAATGTACAATAGATGCATAAACTCAGTTGAGACAAAGAAATTAGTCAGAAATGTGAATCTAAACTACTGAAATAAAGACAAAAGTATAAAACCACAAGGTAAGGTCCTCTGCCCCAAAGTAAAGCCAATGTGTTATGTATGTCAGTGCAATCACTACTGACTCCCATAGGCTTACTGAACTTCTCTCTAAAACTACACAGACCATTTTCCAGTTTTTCATTTTATTTGGACCCCCTAAATCAGTGTTTCCCAACCAGTGTGTTATGGCACATTAGTGTGCCGTGAGAAGTCATCAGGTCTGCCATGGAAGATTATTCAGTTTCACCTGATAGGTACTGTAAGCCAGCAGTGTGATATAGATCCGCACAACTGGTTACACCAATGATCCCCTCTATAACAACAGTCTCCTGCTTCCCTTTTCAAAATAAAAATAAGTGAACTGGTCCCAATGTGGTGGTGTGTTCTGTTGATTGCATGGATTAGTAGGTTACCCACAAATCCCGGGTATTGGGTTGGGGTGGGAGGGATGTGCCTCCCATACTATGATAAACGGACCTCAATCTGAGGGGTCCATCTGAGGGATTGCTTGTGCTTTCTTGTTCCAAACGCCCTGCAATAATGTTGCCCACAGCTCCACCCTTTCATCCAAATATGGTCAGTTTCAAAGAGCCAATATTGCATCAGAATAGTAGTTCATAAACCAGTGGGACACATCACAATGTCCACATCTTGCGTAATTATTAAAACCAATAACATTAGTCCAATGTTAATGTCAATTACACAAAATGTGTAAAAACAACTTGCAATGTTTTTTTTTTTCTTTTCAATGGGGCCATAATGCCGGGCATGTGGATCAGTAATGTGGCTGACTGTAGGGTGGTTTTCAAATTTAAACATGTTTTGGAACTAATCATATGATTTTCATTAACAGATGACATCTCCCTGGTACTCCATGAGATCACTTTTCTGTTTTTCTGTTCTCTCACTTTGTTGACTTTTCAGCGATATTGTTCTGTAATTAAATTGACATTACCATGAATTTCAAAACCACTTAATCTGGGCCTGCTGTTAAAGAGCACATGAAGATGAGCTACTAAACAGATTAATGAGAATTATGTATATTTTACAGAATGTAATGCTGGCGTACACTACACCACAAGACACACCTGTGTCTAATTGACTGAAAGTCTTCCTTTGGGCCTTAACCAAATAAACTGTGTTGTTTGTGTATGCAGTGGGTCTGTGTTCCTTTCCTCATGACCAACCCTCACTCTGTGGATATTGCCCTCACGGCCTACAACGAGACATTCCAGGCTCCCTGGGTCGGTACAGTTGAGCTCGATGAAGCCGGCAAGTGGTTTGATGACTTCATGCTGTTGGTGAGTGAAAGCAGGCATCACATTGTGAAAGTGCAAGTACACAGCTCCACATGCTCTCTCAACCGTTACATTAAATCAAAACCAACATTTTACGTTAAATCATCTCATTTAATTAGATGACTAAATGGCCAAGCATTACAACAGTAAACTCTAAGAATTGCAAACCATGCAAGGATAATTTCTTCTCGTTATCCTGCACTGATGTACAAACTGATTCTTGTTGTCATGTCTGAACTGTTTGCACCAGGCTCTGGGTGGTTTAGCCTACCAAGCATTCTACCAAAGGATCCTGTCCGCCTCATCTTACACTCAGGCTCAGGTGACCTGCTTTGCATCTTCAGCCTTCTGCCTGGTGCTAGGTATTCCCTCTGTGCTGATTGGAGCTGTGGCTGCATCTACAGGTACATAGTATAAACTTAGATACACGTATGGAAAACCTTTATGTCACTATCTGTGTCAGTGAGTAAAAACTAAAGTTACCACTGAAAAGATAGGGGTTTTTTGCTAACTGAAACCCTCAATAAAAGAAACAACAACTTTAAAAATCATGAAAACCTTTTGCTAATGAATGTGTCTTTGCAAAGGAATTGAACTGCCACTCTTGGGTTTTTACATGGTTTATTAAGTTGAACACTGAGTCACAAACCACACAAATATTACTTCAGGCTCGTTACTTTGGAAGGGAGAAATCTCAGATGCTACTAGTCGTTTAGAGATTTTCTTCCCCTTGTCGCTTAACATGCTAGCATGTTAAACCATTTACAATTTCAAATAGAAAGCAGGTAGTGTCAGGGAGAGTAATCATAAAGCAGTCTATATTTTGCATTTTTTTGTTACTTGTGTGTCAACAGTTGTAAGAAATTACTGACAAGAAACTTGCTTGTTGATGTTTTTACAGCCACTGCTTTCGTGATACTTAACTAAAGGTTATTACATACTCCACAAGAACAGAAAAATTTCTTCTCTCTCACAGGACTGGTGTTCTCAAAATATCCTCTGAGCAGAACTTTTTTTCTGTAATCAAATCTAATCCAAACTTTTCACTCTCAAAGACTGGAACTCAACGGCTTATGGGTTGCCCACCCCTTATGAGCGTGACCAGGCAGGCTCCATCCTTCCCATTGCCCTGCAGTTCCTTACACCACCTTATGTCTCCGTTATTGGCATTGGTGCTGTAGCTGCTGCTGTCATGTCCTCCATGGACTCAGCTCTCCTCTCCTCTGCCTCACTGTTCTCTTCAAATATCTACAAGAACATTATCAGGAAGCAGGTGAGATATTTTGGAGAAAGATCTGAATGTATATGTCTATACCTTTAACCATATACTGTATCTCATACTTTGAATTGTATACCTTTCTGTCAGCCTTTCAAACTAACCCTAATGTTTATCAGTGCAATCAAATGGACACCAATGATCCTGACATCTAACCAGTCCTAGGATAGGCCTTTGAAGGTTCAAAAATCATGTGCATGTTTTTCATTTTGTCCATTATTCTCTTGCAAATCTCCCATGTGTATGTATCTGGCATCATCCATTCCATTAAATCTGCCACAAACAAATCATTGAAGACAGTATAGAGCACTATGTTATAGAGAGTTTTGTGTGGGTAGCGCAAGACATTTACACCATAGTACAGTCACACAGTATGACAAAGTAGGTATTGACTTTATGGTACTGCCCACTGTGTCACTATGTGGTCTTTTTAACTATGTTTACTTTCATGATAACAATGACCTAGTTCACTGTCTCAGCCTGAAAGAATGTCCCATACAATGGCTCACTTCATTGTTTAGCATACTTCATCTGGTGGGTTCTTAGTCTGTCAGAAGGTATGCTTGGGACTAATGGGACAGTATTGGATAATGTGTACTGTAAGTCCTTAGGCTATATAGATTAAAGTGAAACTTGTGTTTTGTCCTCCTCACTGTTCTTCTATCTGCTCATTCAGGCATCAGACCGTGAGATGCAATGGGTGATCCGTATCTCAGTAGTGGTGGTGGGCCTGGCTGGTACTGCACTCACCTTCCTGGACAGCAGTGTCCTGGTCTTCTGGCTTGTGGGTGTGGACATGTCCTACACCATCATGTTCCCTCAGCTGGTTTGCATCCTCTTCTTCAAAGTATCTAATGGTTATGGTGCCACTGTGGGCTACATGATGGGAATCGTCATGAGGGTTCTAAGCGGAGAACCCCTCATCGGACTCCCGCCCGCCATTCGTTTCCCTGGCTGTCGACTGGATAGTGAGGGAAAGATGACGCAGTTCTTCCCTTTCCGCACTACTATCATGCTCATCTCTCTTGCATCCATCCTGCTCTTTTCCTGGCTGACCTCTATCATTTTCAACAAGGGCTTGCTGTCTGAGAGATGGGATGTGTTCAAGATCAAACGCAAGCAGAAACCAACAGCCAGATCTGCAGGAGAGAAGAGCAACTGTGATCACAATGAAAGTGCTGCATCCAAGCAGCTCCTGGACACTACCAGCTGTTAAAAAGGCTCAGGGGGCAGGGAGAGAAGATGGGGGGCTGAATGGAGGCAGACGTATATGTTGGCCTGTAAAGCAGAAGTTTACAGAGGGGGAACAACAGCAAGGGCTGGACATTAAGTCAGAATTCTGCAGAGTATCACAAAAAAATTTGAGGCATGACTTAAAAAATAAACAAAAATATTGTGATCTGAACTCTGTGGCACCCCACAATACTTCAACAGTTGCCTTAATGTCACATATTTTATTAGCCAGCATAGCAAATTAATTGTATACAAAGAAACATGGCCCATGCAACAAATTATATTGGCTCAATCAAAAAAGTGCCAGAGTCTATATTACACACATAACAGCATCCTATTTCACTCAAATGGAGATGTCCATATAAAGAACCCAGAGGCACGTTCTTCCATCAAGCCATTTATATTAATTTAATTTGAAAGCAAATTATTGACAATATAACAACATTTACCTCTCATTCATTAGATACTCAATAAATAGACTTGTACATTTGTACATATTTGTAAAAATATTGTTTTACAAAAATTGATACATCTGAAACATCTATTTTTTCTCAGTCCTGAATTCAGTTCAGAAAAAACAGCAGCACTTTGAAAACATTTTAAGGCAAAAACATTTGCACAATAAATTAACTCCGCCCTAAAAGAACAGTCAGTCCAACAAAGGGTGTATTTATTAATTCAGTTTTGCTTTTTCTAAAAAGAAAGACATCAGACTGTTGTCACAAACCTAAGAAAAAACAGAACCCACTTTGTCTTCTAAGGCAGTCATCGATTAGCTTGGCCCATTGTCAGTAGCTGGAAACATGATGGAACAACTGCATTGCATGTGTGCCGACCTTCTGTCTCACAGTGGAAATCTTTACATATAATTTGTCACCAGATGCAGCATGACAGGTTTTTCCTGTGCACCAGAACAAAGATGTGCTTACTGGATGAATAAAGAGCAGGTGCATGTCCTGCAGTCTTCACTGGTACATTTGTGAAATAGTTTATTATTTAACAGTTTATTTGAATGTGATCTGATCTCCTCTTTTCTGTAGTTGATCAGCTGCTCTGTGATCTACTTTACAGAAAATGGTCATTCTTCACAACTTGCAAGTTTGCTTTTCAGAATTAGTTTTTAGCTTCTGTAATGTTCTCTCTCTCTCTCTCTCTCTCTCTCTCTC